>JAJJMB010012081.1:2186202-2271120 GCA_023531105.1 Papaver atlanticum
GCAGAAGAGGTTGAAGTAACTGTTACAATGAAGATAAATGTTGCAAAACAGTTGAAGAAACTGTTACAACGAAGATAAATGTTGCAAACCAGTTCAAGAAACTGTTACAACCAGTTGAAGAAACCGTCGATGTTTCCCTGTTCTTCACGAGCAGCTGCAGCAGCAACAACAGAGTTCTGAAAACTCTTGATTCACGCCTCCTGAGCTCTCCTCTCGACCCCAAACTCTCGACACCCCTTCTATGTAACCTTATGACTCTATTTATATACCAAAATCCTAAAAATCACGCGTCAATTACACAAAATAATTCTCATTTACTCCCATGCATGGAAAAGAATAATTTCCATTTTTTGATTAATTACGCGTCTAATCTCGTGTTGCACACACCATGAGCATTCCTTCACGTCCCATAATAAGTTAGGCACGCATAAGCCACAAGAAAACTTCCCAAAATTACCAAAAATTCTGAAAATATCTTACGGAAATATCACGCATGTTTTGCTCTACACTTGAATTCTAGCCAATTCTGGTCGAAACCAAAGACCATACCACGTTTATATGGGTCCTAGGAATGATCCCAATCAATTCCATCCCTTTAGTCTCTCTGAAATGACTCCAAAAATCTGATTGAAAATCTGCCAGGGATAAACATAATTTTCCCGCCTTTTTTTGTTTTTGAACGTGAAGGAGATATCCGCTGCTGGATTCCGAATAACAAATGTCCCTTGGGTGCCTTTAGACAACTTTTCGAGCCGATTTTTCCAAAAATGTTTATTGCCCAAAAATACCTACAAACACATAAAACACCTTAATAAGTACAAAAATGGGTACTAACAATATACACAATAGAGATGAAAATAGACACATAAATGCGTCTATCACATGGTATAACCGGTCACAACTTATATTGTGAGTCATGGTATAACTGGTCCCAAGAGCAAAACTGAGTTTCCAAAGTTCACACATTTCTTCACGTTGTGTGTGAATTAGGAATTAGGGTTTGTTAAGAGAAACTTCTAGATGTCGACATTATTTGAACATGTAATAACTCTTATCATTAATTGTTCAAAGATATTCCTTGATGCTCAAGGTGATCCCAAACCGAAATTGAAAAGCATTTTGTTGTGCTATTTGATTTTCCAGTTTTTTCATATTATCGGAATTTATCGGATTTCTGATAAGTTAACCTATCGGAATATGATTCGAATTTAAATTCCGTCGAATGTTATGACAGTTAGCCTATCGGAATCGGATTGGTGAAATCCGACGGAATTTAATCCGTTGACAGCCCTATTGGTTGATGTGCTAAACTAATAATAAAAAAATTCTAAGAGAGATTTCTAACAGAGATTTCGGAAATATTGTTTGACATTTAATAGGAAATAGGAAAACCTAAATTAGACACTTTAATGCATATCTTGAGAATATTTTCGATTTTGGAATTTCCTTGTTGTCCAAACAACCTTGGTCTATAAATACTTGAGTTTGCATTTCTTGCAAACTATCGTAAGAGCCATGCAAACTTCATTCGTGTTGTTTTTGGTTGAGCCGTCTAATCGGGGAGGAAAGTAACCTAATTAGGCGAAATCTTTTACGACCGCTCGTTTAAAGACTTCTATGGGATCAAGAAGCTCTACGAGTACGGTTGGTGGGAAACTAGATAATTGCATTGTTATTTTAGTTTTCGATTATTGATTTGATTGGCTAACCGTTGTTGAAACTTTGATTGCACATAGTTTGATTATTCTTTGTGAGCCTTATCTTTTAACATAAGGGTTACTCAAACTAGGTCAAAGTATCAACGAAAACTTTAGAACTATTTGTAGATCTAAAGACATCTTGTAATAATCCATTTTTAACAGACTCTGTTCTGTGTGTGATTGATCACAAGAGGATTCAAGTTTGTGTTGTGCAGGTTATTGAGAAGGCAATTGAAGATTTGAAGACAAAGAAGATTTTCTTATTGGTTTTTGTATCTTGTGAATTTGTGCACACATCTTGATCGGTTGGGATCCGACTTAGATTAGATTTATCTAATCAGAAAGTCGTATAGATCGACAACTATCATTTGGTGGTATTTTTCAATATTTGGATCTGATAATTGTGAATTTGAATCTAAGTTAGTGATTCAGATTAATCTTACCCAACAAAGGAGTTTATTAGATTAAACGGAAGAGTCTTTGTCGACTACTCAACATATCTTTTATAGTAAAGATAATTGAAGTGGTTACCAAACAGTTTATTTCTTTACTGTTTGGAATACCATCTAAAGGATTGAGTACATAAAGACTTTACTGGGTAAAGCAACTTGGGATGGTGACTTATGTCTCGAGATTCATATGCGGGACCATAAGGTCAAAAACGCAGGGATACTGAGGAAACTAAGTGCTAGGGGTAGTCTACTTGGTCTCAACTATACAAAGTTGCCATTAGATTTTGTATAACGGCTTAATTTTGAGAGTATTCAAAACTGGACTAGGTTCCGGGATTTTTTCTGCATTTGCAGTTTCCTCGTTAACAAAATTTTGTGTTGTGTTATTTACTTTACTTTCGCATTATAATTGTTTTATATTATAATAAAGTAAATATACTTGTGTGTTAATTCCTAATTGTTAGAGCACTGCTCGGTCGAACTCGAAAGCGTTGCTATCTCAAGCTTGTTTGTCAAGTTTAGTTGATCATGAAAAGACGAGGGTACCCAAATACACCACAATCTTTAATTTATCTACCTATAAGTCATCTTACCGAAAGTGATTGTATATGGACAAAGTCGAGACAATACGATAAATCGGTATTCACACTTTGTGTGATTGTCTATGGATATGAGATCGATACAATACAACAATCAAAGTGCGATTACTTGATAATAGGTTCGTACTTAACCAAACTCTATAGGATCACTATCAAGTAAAGCGGAGTTAATGTTTGTGTATTTTACTTCTAATTATAATTGCGGAAATAGAAAAGTAAAAGACACGGCAAGATTTTGTTAACGAGGAAACCGCAAAAGCAGAAAAACCCTGGGACCTAGTCCAAATTGAATACTCTCAGAATTAAGCCGATATACAAAATCTAAACCAACTTCGTATAGTTGAGACCAAGAAACTAACCCTAGTTCACTTAGTTTCTTCAGTATCCCTGCGCTTCCGACATTCAATGAGTGCACGCACTAGAACAATTCTTTTGGATCGTATTCCAAACAATAAAGGAACAACAAATCTGTTTGGTAACAACTCTATTGATTCTTTCCAGATAAACATATCTCAAGTCATATGCAAAGGCTCTTCCGTTTAAACTAATAAACTCCTTTGCCTGGTTAGATCAATCCAATCTCTATTACCTAAGTAATAAGATTCGGATTTGTAACAATCAAAATAGATCTCAAGAGAACTATTAGGTGTTACCGATCTCACGCAACTAATCAAACGAATAAATTCGATTCTAGTTGGATCCCAGCCGATCAAGGTTTGTGCTACACAAAGATATGTGAAACCAATAAGAAATCTTCTTCGTCTTCAAATCTTCTTTAATCTTCAATTAAACCTGCACAACACCACTTGAATCTCTTGTGTTCAATCACGCACAGAACGCAGTCTGTTAACAATGGATTATCACAAGATGTCTTTAGATCTACAAACAGTTCTAAAGATCCCGTCGACACTTCGATCTAGTTTGAGTGAATCTTATATCAGAAGAGAAGATTCTCAAGAATAAACAAACTAGGTGCAATCAAAGTTCAACAACGGTACTCGTAAAGCTTCTGAATCCCACAAAAGTCTTTAAACAAGCGGTTGTAAGAGATTTCACCTAATTAGGGTACTTTCCTCTTCGAATAGACGGCTCCACCAGAAACAACAAAAAGATGAAGTTTGCCTGGCTCTAAGGATAGTTTGCTAGAAATGCAAACTTAGGTATTTATAGACAAAGGATGTTTGGACACCAAGGAATTTCCAAAACCGAAAGTATTTTCAAGATATGCAATAAATGCCCATTCGGTTTTCATAATTCCAGGAAATGCTTTGTCCAATATTTTCCGAAATCTCTCAATAGAAATCTCCAATTAGTAAATTCACATTACTAATTTTTATTCTCTAGAGATATGCATTTAATTGCTGGTAATTAAAGCATATAAAACTAACAACCTTAATTTATTTCGGACCTGGATCTCCTTGAGTAATTAAGGAATATCTTTGAACAATAAAAGATAAGAGTTAATGTTCGTGTTCAAAGTATCATATTTTCTTTGTAAATCCTCTTTCATATTTACAATCTTGGAATCGATTATACCACACTTCCAAACAAGTTTAGAATTGGTTCATCTGTATTCCAAGACAACTATGTGATTGATCAAATATCAAATCACATTCATGGGTTCAATCAGTTCTACCAATCACTAGGATCGGTTATACCTTAATATGGAACACTTGTGATCGGTCACACAAGTTACCAAGACTGGTTACATCAGTTACCAGGATCGGTTACATCAATTACCATGACCGGTTACCATATACTCATGGTATTGCTTGTGATCGGTTACACCAGTCACTAGGATCAGTTACACCAATTACCAGGATCGGTTACATCAATTACTAGGACCGGTTACACCAATTACAAGGATCGATTACACAACTCCTTTGTGATCGGTCACACCAATTACTAGGATCGGTCACACCAATTACAAATATCGATCATACCATCTCAGGTGATTACCAAGATACATAACAAGTTATGATCGGTTCTACCATCTCACACATATTGGTAATCCAAAGATATGCAATGATGAATAACAATACCAATAAGCCTAGCGATTTCCCTTTCGATTCATAAAACAAGTTCATGAATGTACTTCCTTTAAACAAATGTAAAACATTGTTTCCTAGGATGAAATCTTCACCTTTACCCATTCATATAATCACAATAACATTCATAAGATTATGTTGATGTCATATCTACGAAGTTCAAAAGATAAGCGTTATACTTCCTCAATACTATGATCATATGATCATGTCTCACTACTAGAGTAAAATATTCATTCACAGCTTCGCAGTTATGTTTTCAATATAGCACGAATTGAAAGATACGTTAGGAATGAAACAATTCAAGTCAATATTACTAACCTCAAGAGGAAGGAAGATGTCGTTGTTGTATCTCGTTACTTCTTCACGTTCTTCAGGTCTTCGAGTAATACTTGTATATCTCATATTCGTAGACTTTCTAGTCTAACCTATATGAAGTTGTCTCTAGTACATAATAAAGCGACTCTTAGATGAGTTTTGATTCACTAAAATATGACAACCAAACTTGACATACCAACGCTTAGTGGGTTCAACCGAGCTATGCTCTAACTGATCAAAACTATATACTTGATTTCTAGTCTACTTATAGCTATGTCTCGGATTATGACAGAATGTGTAGTTGAGCTTTAGACTTCATGGAGTTCACCAATTGAAGATGAAGATCTACTGAGGAGATCTTGGAGGAACTTCATCAACAAAAGGTATGTGGAGACTAAAACTTATCTATCACTCAGAAGTTTATTTTATTATATCTTCTAATGAGACTAATTCATATAGCTATATAGACTTTTATATTATACACATTTGATATTTCGAGCCGAGTTTATCTCGCTTATCTATTTCTCGAAATATGTGTTGGAAGCTTTTTGCTTTAACTATGTTCATCGTATTCTTGACGAGTTTAGTTGAAAACAATATATTTGTTGGAAATTAAATGTAAAGTCAAAAGAGGATCATGTGGAAATTTCCTTGAAACATGTTACATGATTTGTGTGAGACAATCATATTATATCGACATGGAAAGTCTCTTATTGATCATTCGATCACTTTAAAATCACTTGAAGCTAATGGTTTGTGTGAGACAACCATTGTCGATCTTCTAAGGATGTTTCAATGATTGAAATGGGAGTTTAGAACAATTACTTATGTCTGGATACAACACGGTATGCATACCTAGTATGCGAACTATTTTGGTATAATTCATGTTCGGGAACCTTGTTTGCGTACCTAGTATGCGAACGGTTTTACCTGTGAAGGTCCGGGAACTTTGTTTGCGTACCTAGTAAGCGAACGGTTTCACCTGAGTTAGGTCCGGGATGGCTGTTTGCGAACGGCTGGACATGCCAAGGTCCGGAGCTGCTGTTCGCGTACCTGGTTGGCGAACTCAGTGGTTAAGTTCTAAAATTGGTCATGTATGATTCTCATACTTATGAACTAAAACATTTATGAATTAAGGAATGCAATCTTTTTGCTTCAGACTCTTGTGATTCCGCAATAAATTTTTATGTTAATCAGTTGGGTTATTGTGAGGTGATTGATATTTCTAGGCTGCTCTTCGGGAGTATAAGACCGGATTATCAATTAATTCATGTTTACCTTGATTTATCAAAAGACGGAACAAAAACCGAATAAAGAATAAACATATCTGTGGGAGACATATTTGTTTATAAGTCTTCGACTTTGGGTCTTAGCAACTCTTAGTTATGGGTGAGATCAGCTAAGGGAATCAAATGTGCAGAATCCGGTGTGGTTCTAGAGGCGTAAGGAAAGCGAATGTACCTTAATCGGTGTGAGACTTGGTTAGGGCTCAACTACATTCCAGTCTGAAGTTAACTTTTAGTAGGCTAGTGTCTGTAACGGCTAAATACAGTGTAGTGATGGACTAGGTCCCGGGGTTTTTCTGCATTTGCGGTTTCCTCGTTAACAAAATTTCTGGTGTCTATGTTATTTCTTTTTCGCATTATATTTTTTTATATAATTGAAATATCACAGGTTATGCGTAGTTCAATCAGTTGATAAATCCGACCTTGATTGTTGGATATAACTTGATTGACACTTGGGCATTGGTCTTTGGTACCGTCCAAGTTATTTCTCATATCAATCAGGCTCACGGATTTCTATCTATTCGATTTTCTGATTGTATTGAGAAATATAGATAAAGCTCTTTCATATCTTTCTTTATTGAGCTCGCTTTTAAGTTGGTGCTCTCGAAATTATATTGGAGTTTAGTCCATACAGATTGGTTGACGAATTATTGGGTGTGGTTGTTATACCACCGATTTTTCAATTGGTATCAGAGCCGGAAAACACGCTAAGACCTTACAAGTATGTGTTTGTAGCAATCTGAATTTTGTCGATTGAAGTTTCCTCATTTTAACGCACATAGAAATGTCTTCCAAAGTTTTTGATTATGCCAAATGTCTTGTGGTTAATTTACTCGAGTTTATTGGATACAAATCCATGTGATTTGTTAACGTCCATAGAAATCCTTCTTTTCTTGTAAAAGTATGGTCGCTCTTGTTGTTCTTTTGGGAATGACATGTTATGAGGGAGAGTTCTTAATTGAACTTGTGCTTAATTGCCAAATCTTTGTGGGGAGTGCGCGGCTATGGAATATTGTAGGAGTTATCTTGTATCTTTATAAACTCCTTGATGAATACACTAAATTTCGACTATGTGAAATCATCGAAACAAAGTTGATATGTTCTTTTTTAGTCATGAATTATCTCTTTGAGAATTTCATTATGATCCCGTAGTTTTCGTACCTTTGCCAATTTATATTGACAAAAAGGGGGGAAATTATTTGGTAGTTCACAAACATACATATGGTTTACGGATCATTATGTAAGGGGGAGTGGTTTTCATTATGAGATGAAAGTATTGACTAAGGGGGAGTGATACATATCACCATAGTATTATTCCAAAGTTGTGATGCAATTGGACTTTAATTCTTTATAATAATACTATGACACTGTATAATAATAATTGAGAACATCTGTTTTCTTATTGTTATGGCTACGGATCTTCAACAAAAATGATGCTGAGTTGAGCACGTTCAGAATCGCTGGAGTACTTGGAGTAGCGAAGAATTCAAGGAATGTTGAAGAGCCAAGGAAATCAAGCATGTTGGATGAGAAGCTACAAAGTTTATTTATTTTCTAATCCATATGTATTGATAGTTTTGTCACTAAAATTGACAAAGGGGGAGATTGTTAGAGTACTGCTCGGTCAAACTCGCAAGCGTTGCTATCTCAAGCTTGTTTGTTAACTTTAGTTGATCAAAACTATATACTTGATTTCTAGTCTACTTATAGCTATGTCTCGAATTAGGATAAAATGTGTAGTTGAGCTTTAGACTTCATGGCGTTCACCAATTTAAGACGAAGATCTACTGAGGAGAGCTTGGAGGAACTTCATCAGCAAAAGGTATGTGGAGACTAAAACTTATCTATCGCTCATAAGTCTATTTTATTTTATCTTCTAATGAGACTAAGTCGTATAGCTATATAGACTTTTATGTTATACACATTTGATATTTCGAGCCGAGTTTATCTCGCTTATCTATTTCTCAAAATATGTGTTGGAAGCTTTTTGCTTTAACTATGTTCATCGTATTCTTGACGAGTTTAGTTGGAAACAATCTATTTGTTGGAAACTAAATGTAAAGTCAAAAGATGATCATGTGGAAATTGCCTTGAAACATGTTACATGATTTGTGTGAGACAATCATTTGATGTCGACTTGGAAATCTTCGTATTGATCATTCGATCACTTTAAAATTACTTGAAGCTAATGGTTTGTGTGAGACAGCCATTGTCATCTTCTAAGGATGTTTCAATGATTGAAATGGGAGTTTAGAACAATTACCTATGTATGGATACAACACAGTATGCATACCTAGTATGCGAACTATTTTGGTATAATTCAGGTCCGGGAACCTTGTTTGCGTACCTAGTATGCGAACGGTTTCACCTGATTTAGGTCCTGGACTGCTGTTTGCGAACCAAGTTTGCGAACGGCTAGACATGCCAAGGTCCGGAGCTGCTGTTCGCGTACCTGGTTGGCGAACTCAGTGGTTAAGTTCTAAAATCGGTCATGTATGATTCCCATACTCATGAACTAAAAAATTATGAATTAAGGAATGCAATCTTTGCAAACCGTGGCTTAATGTTCATGAATTGATTCATGTATAAGTACTTTGTACGATTACAAATCAATCCGATTTTGTTTTAATTTGTTCATATATATTTCTATGAGATAGTGAACAATTGAACAACTCTATTTGAAGCAATTAAATTCATTTTGTTAGAGCACTGCTCGGTCGAACTCGCAAGAGTTGTTATCTCAAGATTGTTTGTCAAGTTTAGGTGATCAAAACTATAAGTCTTGATTTCTAGTATGGTTATAGCTATGTCTCGGATTAGGATAGAATGTGTAGTTGAGCTTTAGACTTCACCGCGTTCATTGATTGAAAACGAAGATCCACTGAGGGGAGCTTGGGGGAACTTCATCAACAAAAGGTATGTGGAGACTAAAACTTATCTATCACTCAGAAGTCTATTCTATTTTATCTCCTAATGAAACTAAGTCGTATAGCTATATAGACTTTATATTATACACATTTGATATTTCGAGTCGAGTTTATCTCGCTTATCTATTTCTCGAAATATGTATTGGAAGCTTTTTGCTTTAGTTACGTTCATCATTATTCTTGACGAGTTTAGTTGGAAATAATTTATTTGCTGGAAACTAAATAATAAGTCAAAAGATGATCATGTGAAAATTGCCTTGAAACATCTTACATGATTTGTGTGAGACAGTCATTTGATGTCGACTCGGAAAGTTTCGTATTGATCATTCGATCACTTGAAAATTACTTATAAGCTAATAGTTTTTGTGAGACAGCTATTGTCGTCTTCTAAGAATGTTTCAATGATTGAAATGGGAGTTTATAATAATTAACTTTTGTCTGGATAGAACACAATATGCATACCAATATGCAAACTGTTTTGGTATGATTCAGGTCCGGAAACCTTGTTTTCATACCAGTATGCGAACGCTTTTAACTATTAAAGTCAGGGAACCAAGTTTGCATACCAGTATACGAACGGTTCTACCTGAGTTAGGTCCGGGACGGCTGTTTGCGTACCCGTTTGCAAACGGCTGGACAAGACCAAGTCCGGATACTATATTTTGCGTACCAGTTTACAAACTTAGTTAGTTAAGTTCTAAAATCGGATTAAGTATGTTTTCATACTCATGAGAAAATACATTAATAAATTAAGGAATGCAATCTTTGAAAGGCTTAATGTTCATGAATAGATTTCGGTATAAGTACTTTGTACAATTACGAATCGATCCGATTTTGCTTCAATTGTTTCTTATATACATCTACGAGATATGTACAATTGAACAACTTTGTGAGTAGCACAATTAGATTAATTTGATTATCTTTCATGATATATTGATCATCATATTTGATCTAGAAGTGTTAGATGAATTGGTTAACACAAAAGTGTTCATATGGCTAAATGAAGGTATATTTCAGTTGTGTGTAACAAGCTAAGACCATCTAACGGTGGAGAGATATTGCTTTGGTTTTAAGTAAACTTAGCTTAAATCTTAAATCAGGTTTTCATCTAACGGTGAATATTGAATGCTTTGTTTCTAAGTTAACCTAGCTTTGATTGTAAGCAAACCCGGATTTGAAAAACCATGTAAGGGAGAACTCTAGCAACTGGAAAACCTAATCGCGACACTTTCCTGTGTCCTAGTTCAAACTATAGTCGATTCTCCTTTAACCTA
This sequence comes from Papaver atlanticum, assembly GCA_023531105.1. NCBI lineage: Eukaryota > Viridiplantae > Streptophyta > Magnoliopsida > Ranunculales > Papaveraceae > Papaver > Papaver atlanticum. The sequence continues at coordinate 2,196,804 of JAJJMB010012081.1, forward strand.
GGTTTTTCCAAAACCATATTAGGTTAACGACTTGAAGACTTCATTTGGGATTCGTGAAGCCAGATCCAACTATTTTCTCTGTAGTTGCGTATTCTGATCTTACTTGTTCTATCGTGTTGAGTACTATCTTCTATAATATTTGCTCGAGATTTATCTCCGATAGGTAAGATATAAAAAGTAATCACAAAGCTCTTCGTCTCATTCTTTGTGATTCCACAATAACTTATTCTACTACCATATAGTTAAGTTATTGTGAGGTGATTGATATTTCTAGGTTTTTCTTCGGGAATATAAGACCGGATTATCAATTGGTTCCTGTTCACCTTGATTTATCAAAAGACATAACAAAAACTTCATAGGTACTTTTGTGGGAGACAGATTTATCTATCGGAATAGACTTATCTGTAGGAGACAGATTTGTTTATAAGTCTTCGACTTTGAATCGTAGCAACTCTTAGTTATGGGTGAGATCATCTAAGGGAATCAAGTGCGTAGAGTCCTACTAGGATTCAGAGACGTAAGGAACGCGACTGTACCTTAATCGGTGTGAGACTTGGTTAGGGCTCAACTACATTCCAGTATGAAGTTAACTTGTAGTAGGATAGTGTTTGTAGCGGCTTAATACAGTGTGGTGTTCAAAACTGGACTAGGTCCCGGGGGTTTTCTGCATTTGCGGTTTCCTCGTTAACAAAATTTCTAGTGTCTGTGTTATTTCTTTTTCGCATTATATTTGTTTATATAATTGAAATATCACAGGTTGTGCGTAGTTCAATCAATTAATAAATTCAACCTTTGGTTGTTTATATAAATTGATTGACACTTGGGCATTGGTCTTTGGTACCATCCAAGTTATTCTCATACCAATCAGTTCATGGATTTCATTCTGTTAATTTGCTGATTGATTTGAGAAAGAGATATAACTCTTAGATATCTTTCCTTAATTGAGTCTGACTATCTAGTTGATTCTATTGGAATTATATTGGAGTTCGTCCATACAGATTGCCGAACGAAATATTGGGTGTGGTTGTTAGACCCCATTTTTTCACATTTGATTATCTTTCATAATTGATTGATCATCATATTTGATCGACAAGTGTTAGATGAATATGGTTAAGACAAAAGTGTTCATATGGCTAACTTCGGTTAACTGTTATTGAACCAACTCAATATACACGTTTAGGTACGGTTACACCATATCTAAATGAAGGTATATTTCATTTGTGTGTAACAAGCTAAGACCATCTAACGGTGGAGATTAATTGCTTTATTATTAAGCAGACTTGGCTTGAATCTTAAATCAGGATTTCATCTAACGGTGAATATTGAATGCTTTGTTACTAAGCTATCTTAGCTTTGATTGTAAGCAACCCTGATTTGAAAGACTATATAAGGGAGAACTCTAGCAACTGGAAAACCTAATCCTGGCACTTTCCTGTGTCCTAGTTGCAAACTAGAGTCGATTATCCTTTAACCTAGGTTTTTCCAAAACCATATTAGGTTAACGACTTGAAGACTTCATTTGGGATTCGTGAAGCCAGATCCAACTATTTTCTCTGTAGTCGCGTATTCTGATCTTACTTGTTCTATCGTGTTGAGTATTATCTTCACTAAGATTTTCTCGAGATTTATCTCCGATAGGTAAGATATAAAAATTAATCACAACAGTTCTTCGGCTCAGACTCTTGTGATTACGCAAAAACTTTTTCTATTAATCAGTTGGGTTATTGTGAGGTGATTGATATTTCTAGGCTGCTCTTCAGGAGTATAAGACCGGATTATCAATTGGTTCCTGTTCACCTTGATTTATCAAAAGACAAAACAAAAACTGAATAAAGAATAAACATATCTGTGGGAGACAAATTTGTTTATAAGTCTTCGACTTTGGGTCATAGCAACTCTTAGTTGTGGGTGATATCAGCTAAGGGAATCAAGTGCGCAGTATCCGGCGTGGTTCTAGAGGCGTAAGGAATGCGACTGTACCTTAATCGGTGTGAGACTTGGTTAGGGCTCAACTACATTCCAGTCCGAAGTTAACTTGTAGTAGGCTAGTGTCTGTAACGGCTTAATACAGTGTGGTGTTCAAAGATGGACTAGGTCCTGGGTTTTTTTTGCATTTGCGGTTTCCTCGTTAACAAAATTTCTGGTGTCTATGTTATTTCTTTTTCGCATTATATTTGTTTATATAATTGAAATATCACAGGTTATGCGTAGTTCAATCAGTTGATAAATCCGACCTTGATTGTTGGATATAACTTGATTGACACTTGGGCATTGGTCTTTGGTACCGTCCAAGTTATTTCTCATATCAATCATGCTCACGTATTTCTATCTGTTCAATTTGCTGATTGCAGTGAGAAATAAAGATAAAGCTCTTTGATATCTTTCTTGATTGAGCTCGCTTTTAAGTTGGTGCTCTCGGAATTATATTGGAGTTTAGTCCATACAGATTGTCGAACGAATTATTGGGTGTGGTTGTTATACCCCCACCTTTTCACTTTGTTCCTTTACTGTTTGGAAGACGATCAAAAGGAGTTGAGTGCTTAAGACTTTACATTGGTACAACACCTTAAGATAGTGATTTCTGTCTTGGGAAGCACGTGCGTGGCCAAACGGTCCTAGATGCAGGTATACTGAGGGAGCTAAGTAACTATGGGTAGATTACTTGGTCTCAACTATACGAAGATGGCTTTGTACTTTGTATAACGGCTTAATTTTGAGAGTATTCAAAACTGGACTAGCTCCCGGGGTTTTTCTGCATTTGCGGTTTCCTCGTTAACAAAATATTGTTGTGTGACTTACTTTTACTTTCCGCGATTATAATGATTATAAATAAAAATAAATACACTATTACGTTAATCCTAATCACTTGACATTGATCCTATAATCAATCGGTTTTGTACCGTAACTATTGTCAAGTGAATACATTGTTGTTGTATTGTCTCGACTTTGTCCATAGACGATCACACTTGGTATCAGACGTATAGGTTAAAAAAAAATTGTGGTGTAATTGGGTACCCTCATCATTTCACATATTATTTTTGGTATTGTGATTTGGTAGTGCGAGGTTACCAAACTATAACCAAAGTCATGACTCTAAGAGAGAGAGGGGGAGACAGAGTCAAAGATCAGGGCTTTCTTAATGTTAACCGGAGAATATGAGAGATAGGCTTTATGAAATATTTTGTGATCTGTATTGAGCAATACCCAACATATTTACATTCATGTATATTTTTTACATAGTGACTCGGAATGGGTTATATATATATATATATATATATGTTAATATGATAAAGACTAGAATTCCTCAAAGTTTATAACATAATCTTTTGGTTTCTTTTGGTGGTCACGTCTGAAAGTTGTAAAAGAAATACTGAAGATATGAATTTTCCTTTTTAGATTTTATCTGGCCATGTAGGTTTATTTTAGGACCGAGGATGTTCATGTTGCAAATATATGGAATATGAAGCATCAACCAAATTTAACCTACCCTTCTTAGGTATGCCATGCATTATTTCTAAGATTTCATGAAGCAAATATCAAACATGGATTTAGAATAGTACAATAATTTGAATGAGCCTGGTATGTCATGTTATCGTAGGAACCGAACCCAATTGTTAAAGTCAGATCCAGCTTCTAAATTACTAGACAAATATGTAAAACGATAATATTAAAACCGATTAGAAACGAAAAAAATTTGGTGGTTTTAATAAGTATATCAGATAGATAATATCAGGATTTTGTTGCTTATCATGATTGACTTGCTTCCAAGCTTTTTTTTCGTTGATAATAGGGGCTCCAATGTCTATTTTTGCATCTTGCCTACCTTAAAAAAAATTGCTCCCTACATCTAGATTCCTAGCTCCGTCCCCGGGTGCTTGTTTTGTTCTAACTCCATTATTTATTCTAAATCTAAATCTTTTGACTTATTACATCTAACTTAAAAAATTTACTAAATAGTACGGCTCAATAAAATTTCGAATCCAACTAGATATACTAGTATAACACGCATGCGTGATGCGCCTGCCGTTCTGTTTTATAATTTTTCAATGAAAAATATCCGATCACACAAAATGTGTTTTCATATGCATGTTATTACATGATATATTTGAATAGCTTAATGTGATTTATGATTCATTCGGGATTGTTTGGAACATAAAGCCGTGGAGAATCCGGAAGAAGAAGATGCATTATAACAACAAATTTCAGGCTTTGAGTATAAGCAAATCCCAACACATTGGTATCTCCGTTGTTCTCTACAAGGTCGATCCTCTCATGGTATCATCTTTGTATTCCTTAAACATTGGATTTCAGGGCAGTGGTGGAAACATACACATCACCAGTCCTTCCTCTACATGTTCCTACAGTTAAAGACATTTTCTAAGGGTTATGTAAACTCTAGCAATAATCAAACATTAGGGCAGTTAATATGTTAAGGTAAATTAAACTGATTTAACCATAAAATCCAGCATAAATGAATAAAGATATCACAATAAAATAAAAGAACAATTAACACAAATGTTCAAAAAGACCGACATTAAGACAAACCAAAAGTCAATGTTCAAATTCTGGCAGAAAAGAGTACTTACTTCCCTTGAAGAGATCATGCACGGGAAGCAAATGTTTTATTTTTTTGAAATCTTATACTGAACTTGCCCCACTTCATCCATCGCTTCGTGTACAGATCATTATGTTGGTCAGTCGATTGATAAATAAAGCTTGTGCTCATATCATGGTTCAGGATTGGTTAAGGATTCATTCTTGGGGAATGATGATTCCCCTTGGCAATAATGATATCTACAGTCCATTTGGATATCAAAAAATTACACAATCACATGACTTCAATCCTACTAAGGTCAAGAAATAACTTGTGCAACAACCCTATCATCCCATTTCTTTCATTGCTTGTCAGTTTTTATTTTTGCTGGTTCTGGAGCTAAATGCCTAATTGCACTCCATTGAATCATCACTAAGTGTCGAACTTTGACGGGATCTCTTCCTTGACATATCGTTGGAATTCATTGAAGAAACTATAATCAAATTCTCAAAATTAGTTCATAAAACATAGTAATGCTCCCATGCCTTGTGGCATGCAGATTAGGCGTTCACTTTGATCCTTGGTGTTCTAAGCTAAGAGATTAAGGGGTAAGCAGAACTACATTAGAAGGGTCTTTGGTGTTCTGAGTTAAGAGATTAAGGGGTAAGCAGAACTGTATTAGAAGTAAACCCGTGACAAGAACTAGATCAAACATCCAGTGTTGTTTCAGAGCAATCTAAATACAACTATAGCTTGGCTTGATCAAACGTGCCTCATCAATATATCATACATTTAGATTTTCTTTAACATCCGAGATGATAGGCTCGCATACATTTTTACTTTATATCCAAATCAAATTCCAATTTTATATGTCACACCTCTTTTATCAAAACTGAATATTATTGATATTAGATGAGAACATTACTTTTTAGTAGGCATTTCAACCATTAGTTAGATATATGGGAAACCAAAATTCAACATTTAACCCCATACTGAAAATTAGCAATAAGGGGTTTCTTATATCCAAATCAATATTGAATATGCCCTAATAAGTAATTTATAAAGCGAAGTTTTCAATTAAATTTATTTCAAATCAATATTTAAAATACCCTAATTGGCCGACTGTTAAGGAGGCCTTCTATAGGGTGACTCAAGTGGAATTTGTCCGTCATACTTTTATGGTCCTCTTTTTTCCATTTCTTTTTATCAATTCCTTTTTCTTCAAAATTCATCAACTTTGGATCATTTCTCTCCAAAAAAAAATCATTTTCTTCTATTTTAAAAGTAAATTAACTCAAATTTCACAACAATTTGCACTGATTTCGTATGATTTACATCAATTTCTATTGAAATTTCTTCCAAATTAAAGAAAAATTAAATCCATGACTGTTTTCCAGATCGATTGATTTCTTTCGACTAAAACAGCTTACAGTTAATTTCGATACAAGAAAAATCACTCGGTAGTGACAAATTGTAAGAAAGAGTCATCAAATTCGATCGATTGCAGTAGCAGAGAAAGAAATTATACTCTTAAAGTAGCAAAGAATCGGGTGAAGAAGATGATGGTTATACGGGTCGGATCCTCAACGACCTAAATCTTACCTTATTCGAACCCCATTTGCACCAACTCATCGATCTGATCGACTCAGTTCCCGGATTACATTAGCCTTAAAATCATCAAACTTAACCAATATATACAGAAGAACAGATTTCTTGATTGTACACTCTAATTTTCAAATCACACCAAAATTAAAAATGCATATTTTTGAGTGAGACAGTGGAGGCATGAAATGAAGGAGGGGATCAAAATTGGCTGTTAAGCTTATCTCGGAAACCCAATCCCCCTTTCTCTTTAATAATGCTCTTCTGCTAGTAATTTGATCATGCTCACTGATTGATGCTTTTCTGACGATCCGCCAATAACCATAAATCGTAATCAATGAATTTATGCAGTTATTTTGTGGGTTTTGATTAGATTTTGATTTTGACATAAGTTCAGACGGTGTTGGAGCAGCCAAGGAGCTGGAAGAGAAAGAGATAGGTAGTTTGTTGGTAAAAAGAGCTGCAGCCGAATTTATGAGGTAGTTTTAGGTTTTCCGGAAGCAACAAGGCAAATTATAGGTATCATATTATCCTTGGGATAAAAGAGAATTTTTGCTTTTGGGTGTTGAGTAGGTTAGTTGATACCTCAACAATATGCCACGTGGAAATGTTATATTTAAGAAAATCATATATTCTACGGGGTTTTTTCCTTTTCGTCAACTCTATACGCAGCTCAGGCCATGTTTGGACATGACTCATGAGATTGATCAATTTTTACGAATCTGATTGGGATTTTAGTTATTTTGGCTAGCTTTTTGCTATCCTAAACTATTTTCCATCAATTTTAGATTTAGGTCGGCCACTCACTGCTGCGACAGTCATCCAGTAAGTAATTAAACTAAACTAAACTTAAAACTCAATTAGAATGACATACCTTAATCATCGTATGAATCAACCCATCAAAGTTCTGATTCTGATGGGAGATGTTTAGAAACTCCAAAATTCAAATCATCTTAATCAAAATTGCGATTCTAATGTATTGACATCGGATTTGGAATATATCGATTTCCATTGTATTGCTTCAATTTATTCAGAGTTCGAATTATGGTATTAGAATTATACTTGGGACGAAGAATTTGCTTCGCTAGAGTTTATCATCAAATCTTTTTGGGACGAAGAAGCAAGATTGAAAAGAAAATATGAAGTCCTAGTTATGATCTTACCCTTTCCTTATTATCAGATTTGCACGTTTTATTCAGTTAGAAACAAAAACACAGAAGGTTATTTTGGTATATTCCTGTCGGACGGTTGAAAAACACCTATTTTCTTTATATTAGTATAAGTAAGATGACCAACAAGTCATGTGCAAAGTTATTCTTGACTCATATACTTCTGAATCAGAAATCAAATCAAACTCAGAAACGTAGCAAACGATCTGACATTTGATTCGGGCCGGATCAGAGTCAAATCCAAACATATAAACTCTAATACGAAGGGTATATTTTGCTTATTTGCTTGTCCACGTGGACGGACAAACAAGATTTCTCACAGTGGTCAATAAGCAAACTTAACTAAGGAACCCACTATAATATATAAACAAATATATTTTTTTAACTGGTGGGTCTCGTATTTATATAAATAAATATTGATTTGGGTTAATGGGACTGATTATTATGTAGTATAGCATAAAAATATATTAAAGTAATCAAAACAACTAACTTAACTAACATTCAGAATTTTAATTATTATTTTTGCCCAATGAATTTTGGGACGATCGTCTCGAGTTGAGACTACCGACGCGGCTCAACTTGAGACTCGATGAGTAAACCCTAGTATTTGAGGATCTGTCTATCCATTTTGTTTGTTTGCCAGGTTTTCTGTGGGCACATAATAGGCAAATCTGTTATTTTGTGAGTCCTTGCTCTAAGGTGTAAGCTTGTTGATGGATGGACCCAAATAAGGATCCAAAACCAGAAGGCCAATCCATCGTATGAGTACACCGACTTTGGATATTTTTAGAAGGACGAGGGTAAGATCGTACATTACGCTGATTTACTCTTTCCTATGTTTTCTCCATTCCATCATTATAAACCCTAACTTATAACACTTCTTGTCTCTCCTCGTCGCAGCCTAAAACCAGACCCTCTCTCTCTTCATCTTCGTCGTCGTCTCAATTATTTTTGCTAACAGTTTTCTTTGCAGTAAACCCTAACAACAACGAAGAATGGGAGAAGTTAAAGACACTGAGTACGAGGAGGAACTTCTCGATTACGAAGAAGACGAAGAAAAAGCACCAGATTCTATCGGTGCTAAGACTAATGGAGAAACCGTCAAGAAGTAAGCGCGCGTTCGTTTTTGGTTTAGATCCTTGTTGAATGGTTTATCTGAGGTTAAGATCTGAGGTTTATTAACTTGGTTTTGTTGTTGTGTGTAGGGGATACGTTGGAATTCACAGCTCTGGATTTAGAGATTTTCTTTTGAAGCCGGAACTACTTAGAGCTATTGTTGATTCTGGATTTGAACATCCTTCTGAAGGCAAGCTAAATTTTCTCACTTAATATTTTTTTTTAAAATATTTGGATGAGTTGAATTTAGGGTTTTGAGTTAGTTAAATTGATAAACATTGATTAGGAATTTTGTATTTTTTTTTGTTAAAGTAATTATGGTTTTGGGGAATTTGAACTAAAAATTATATGATATATAAGATATGCTAATTTATGACAGAAAGGGCCTTAGCCGCCACACTTGACTGATTATCATCCCCAATTCCGCGAGATGCTGGAAGTTATATTTGAAAGTGGAAGCTTCCTTCTGGTCAGTGTGACCGTCCCTAGCAGCCCCAGTTTTTTTAAGCTGCTACTCTCTTGCCAAGGCATACTCAAGTTCAGTTTAGAGAGTAGGGAAAATCAGTAATCTATGTAGGGGCTACTCCTTAGTTTGAACATGTAGTTATGTTTTTTGACTGACACGGCAAACCTGAAAATATACTAAAAAGCATTATATATGCTATATTTACTGAGAGAAAGGACCTTAGCCACTCCAGGTTCTTGTTGATTATTCTCAATTCTGTGAGATGCTGGAACTTATTTGAAAGTGAAAACTCCCTTGGACAAGTTCAGTCTAACGAGAAGATGGAAAATCAGTAACTGCTGACAGTTTCATTGTTGGACATATAGTTATGTTTTATACTGGAGTTAGGGTTAGGGTTGATGTTATGCATATTTTCTTAGGAAATTAAATTTGGCTACATCCTATGTACATTCTTTTTAAGTAACTAAAATGGTCAATCCTTTTAAGAAAATAAAATGGCTACAACCAGGCTTATTTGAAGTAAAGGCAGCCATGTTTCTTCTTTTGGTTTTTACAAGCTTTATGACTTGCAAGCATATTAAAGTTTAATGTTTAGCAGATGGTTACAATGTCTACTACTGTCAATTAGTGACATGGCAAAATTTTGATAAACAAAGGTGTCATTGAACAGTAAAATTTAAGTAGTTTCCACATGATGTCTCAGTTATTTTTTACTGTGTGATGCATTTTCTCATATCTGTTCATTAGTTGTTCCTTTTTAAAATATTTCTAAACCTTTTTGTTTTTTCTGCCATTCAGGTAATACACTATTCACATTCTCTTGATTTTGGTGGAGAAAACTGGTAAACATTTCATTAAAAAGGATCCAGAAGGTCAATATTTTACTTACTGGGGACTCGTCTGCTCCGATTTTGTTTGGCTCTTCATCAGTGCAACATGAGTGTATCCCTCAAGCTATTTTGGGAATGGATGTTATTTGCCAAGCCAAATCCGGGATGGGAAAGACTGCCGTTTTTGTTTTATCTACACTTCAGCAAATTGAGCCTGTTGCAGGACAAGTGGCTGCACTTGTTTTGTGCCATACAAGAGAGTTAGCTTACCAGGTTTGTCCCGAGCTTAAATAATTTTTGATGCTTATCATTGTTAATTAGATTTTTATATGTGTGTTTGTGGAATATTTTTAATTTTATGTGTACTCACCTTGTTTTCATCCTCTTGCAGATCTGTCACGAGTTTGAGAGGTTTAGTACGTACTTAACCGACATCAAGGTTGCTGTCTTTTATGGTGGGGTTCACATCAAAAGCCATAAGGATTTACTTAAAAATGAGTGTCCTCATATTGTCGTTGGAACTCCTGGGAGGATACTAGCATTGGCAAGAGACAAGGACCTTGCTTTGAAGAATGTGAGACACTTCATCCTTGATGAATGTGACAAGATGCTGGACTCGCTTGGTATGCCTTATGTTCTTTCACATATTTATAATGGTGCTTTTAGTTTAATAATTAGTTGGTCTCCTTTTTAGCATTTTCTTCGCTTACCCGTATCAACTTTAATCACCTTGTTTTCTGTGTAGACATGCGAAAGGATGTGCAGGAGATATTTAAGATGACACCTCATGATAAGCAAGTAATGATGTTTTCAGCAACGCTCAGCAAAGAAATTCGCCCTGTTTGCAAGAAATTTATGCAAGATGTAATGGTTCTTCAGTTTCTCGTTTATATTCAGTAATTATTTGTTTGCATTCAGTGTACATTTATGGTGCTTTCTAGGAAATTAGGTTTGTATGTTGATATAGGAAGTTATACCCACCAATGAAATACCATGTAAAAGTTTTTCGTCTAGGGGAAAGTGTTGGGGGAACAAATCTTGTGTTTTCAAAAAAAATTGTGCTTATTGCATCATTTCTTTATAAAGCTTTGATGTTGTAGGAACCTAATTGGGAACTGTTAGTTAGAAGGTAGATATGATATATGGTCACATTCTTCAGTTTTACGTCACTCCTGGTTAGTTGAGTCTTTATTTTCCCTTGGGGGTAGTCAAAAATAATTTTGGCCTCTGAAGTTAGTCCTAATATAACATTTATTAAGCTTCTGACACGACATACCTTGTTTTTATTTCAGCCAATGGAAATCTATGTGGATGATGAGGCCAAGCTGACATTGCATGGTCTTGTTCAGGTATGTGTAGCATCTATAAGTGTGAGCCTTGTGTTGTGACATTCTACTAGTATGAAAAATGTGCTAACTTTATCCTTTATTTTCTTGCAGCACTACATTAAATTGAGTGAGTTGGAGAAAAATCGCAAGTTGAATGACCTCCTTGATGCATTGGACTTCAACCAAGTTGTGATTTTCGTCAAAAGTGTGAGCAGAGCAGCTGAGTTGAACAAATTACTGGTGGAATGTAACTTCCCTTCTATTTGCATTCACTCTGGGATGTCCCAAGAAGAAAGGTAAGACAATTGTGCATTGTGTTATATCCTTGTTGCCTTTTTCGTCGATGTATTTCACATTAGTTTCTCTAAACAACAGTGGTCCATAGTCCATTACATTTTATGCTTGCATATGAAGCATTTAATTTTTGCATCAATGGACACTTGCTGAACTTATGATCTGATCTGATAAGAAGTTTGGTAACTGGAAATGGGATTTTGGAACAGATTGGTTTCACATTTTTGATTTATATATATATCTTAACATTCATTTATTAAAATTTGCACCTATTTTGTGTGGATGAATGATATTGAGTTGTGGGTTTTCATAACGGCTTATATGTATATGTACTTGTAGGTTAACACGTTACAAGGGTTTCAAGGAAGGTCACAAAAGAATTCTTGTCGCAACTGATCTGGTTGGCAGAGGGATAGATATTGAGCGTGTTAACATTGTAATTAACTATGACATGCCAGACTCTGCTGATACCTACTTGCACAGGGTTAGTTCCATTAAAATATATGTTTGCGGATTTTCATTTTCTATCATTTCTTTATTTCTTTACTTAATAGGTGCTAACTGTTTCTATGATGATACAGGTTGGTAGAGCTGGTCGATTTGGTACCAAGGGACTTGCAATTACATTTGTAGCTTCTGCTTCTGACTCGGATGTTCTTAATCAGGTAAGAAGGCTCATGCGGATATCCTTTTCAAGCAAGTGTTCATTCTTTTGGCTAATCTATCCTAGTTGAGCATTCCTAAAAGTATCTTTGTTGTTTTGACCAAATAGGTGCAAGAAAGGTTTGAGGTCGACATAAAGGAGCTTCCTGAGCAAATTGACACCTCTACATACAGTACGTCTTTCTTGGTTCTATTTTATACAGCAGTAGAGAAGCTTAATTTTTTGGCCATCTTTTAAATTGTTCTTGTACTGGATGTATAGGATTAACTTATTTTTCCGTTTTGTTATTATTCTTTGCAGTGCCATCATAGGGAGGGACTTGCTGTATTTTGCTCCCCTGAATCCACCTGGAAAAGTCTGTCCTCCATGTTTAGAAACTAGACCATACGAGGCATCATGCATGAAAATGCAGGGGGTTTCCATCTAAAGACCATTCAAGCTATAATGTTTCTTTTGTTTTTTTAGGTCTTTGGTGGTTTTACTAAATTTTTGAATGTTAATTTGTAATTCTGTGGCTTATCTGCACTGAATTAAGTCAGTTTATTTGGAATGCACATGTTTTCTTGCATCAGTGGTCATATCTTCAGGAAAAATTTGTAACTTCGTATTGTGATGTAGCAAGAGCAGTTAATAAATAGCTGGAATTAGAGAGCAGTTCTAAATGGGGATTTTATATTGATATTAGGTTTGAAGAGATACCACTGTATTGCCATTTGTCTACTCAACAATCAAAACTTTTTATAGTTGGCTTTGTTTCACTCATGTTCAGAATTACCTGAAGCCAAAACTTATCAAGCGAAAGAAGGTAGCTGCATTCAGTATGTCAGGTAAATCCCTTTGAGATCCTTACGAAATTCATCACTCGGACAGCCCCATTGTTGTGCTCTATAATGCAAGAACAAGTTTGCTTTGGCTGATGCTCCTGGTAGTAATACCACACACCCATCTCCCATAGTTGTCTCCTGATAGTGGTGGATTCTTTTTAGGATCTCCAATAGTTGGTTGTCCGGATTTACCTGACATAGTGAATGCAGATTCTCTCTCTTGGTTAGACCCTTGTATAGCAGACTTTGGTGTGCCATCTCTTCATGGGTTTGAACTTTGAAGTGTTAGCCATAGCAGCATAAAAAGATGGTTTCTGTGGTGAGTAAACCAAATAAATAAATAATCGGACAACAGGTTTTTATTGAATGAGAAATCCAATGCTTTCCATATGTCTTGACTCTTAATATCTTTCCATAAGCTTTCCATATGTCTTTTTCTGCATTTCCTGGCATTTCTTGTTTCAAGTGTTTTTTCTTCATGGATTGTATAGTTGAAATCAGTGGAGCACTATGATCAGTTGTTGAGAATTCAGAAGCTTTTTTGTTTTTGATAGTACGCTTCCAAATTGCCTCTCCACCACCAGTTGTGACAATCACCTTAATCTACAGCCACATCAAAAGCATCACAGTCAACACCCAAACAACCAAGCCAAATAGGAACCCAAGTTCTTTTCAGCTCTTACACATCCAAGTGAAAGTCCAAACCAGCAGCAAACAATGAATCCCCTATTTGGTAGACAGATGAACAAGGATCAGTTCAAGGGCACAGGGCCTTCAAAATCAAATGCAGAGTGACAACACTGATCGAGAGAAGATCCTAGGCGCATTAGCAGCAACGAGACTAGACATTCAAACACAAATTTATACAAAACTTAATCAAATGCCAGCCGCTATCTGCTCAAGTAACATACACCTGTTTTACTGAATAATGTCCAAATACAAAATGTAATTCAACATCTTAAAAACATGCATCTCAACCATGACATTGACAACATCAATTTCGGCTGGATTTAGAATTGAAAAAGGGAAAAATCCGCGATTTAGAATGTCAAAAAGTCCAAATTTATCTAACTAGGAATCAAGTGCCATCAGGAATTATTTCAGCTTTTCATAAAGAGAATTTAAGAAGAGATGTTAATAGCAAGTGTCAAGGTACTAATAGTTCTTCTGCAAGAACTCGTGCATTATTTAACAGGCTTCAAAACAACACAACCAGTCCCTTCTTCATATTCTAAATGACAGACAACAAGATACTGAATACAACGCAAATGCTAGAATACTAGATACAATCGTCGTCTTCAAAGACATTCTTCCTCTGTCACTCCTCAATAACATTGCTTCATAGACTGGCCAACAGTTCACCATCCAAAACCCAGATAAAACCAACTGAATAAAAACCTCTTCCATTTTTTCATTCCCCAAAATCACTCTTGTCATACCGACAGAAAACGCGACGAAACTGATAATAGATGTTGTTGTCAAAGGCACAAACAAAGGCGACGCGATTCCGAACTCGAAAACTCCTTGTTCATAGTGTTTGTTTTGTTCATCGTCTACTACTTTGCTAGTTATGTTGAATCCAAAGCTAGAGACACCCAATGACTCAGCCAAGAAATCCATGGATGCAAATAAGTAAGATGAGATTCCTCGCACCAACCACATTCTTTGATCATTCCACCATCGTTGAAATGTTCCTCCCATTGACATAAAGTCTAGGAAGTCTTGCATATAAGATCCAAGGATAAGGAACACATACAAGTAGAACCACGGATCGGATACCTGTAACGAAGGCGCAACAAATTATCATTCTCTAAGCATATGCGCACACCATCATGAAGCATGAAACTGATAGGTGTGTTAACATACCTTTGGAAATGACGAAACTCCGTTGAGGAGAGCAAGTTGAGGTACGAAAGCGTAAACGGTGATAGGAATGCACCAAGTACCCCAAAAGGCATAATGGGAATAAGCTAAACCCATTAATATACCCCTAGCTTTGGTTCCAAATATAATTGGACTGTATTTAGAGAAAGCCACTTCAAGGGTGCCGACTGACCATCTTTTGTTTTGGCTCAATGAACCATCAAAGCTGATAGGGGTGTCACCCCAGAAGGCTGCCCTATCTGGATGATAGAATACAGAGTCCCATCCTTCACAGTTTAATTGATAACCTGTGAAATAGTCTTCCACCAGTGACCCATATCTAAAACCAATCTGCACAGCAAGAAAGAAAATATCGAACGTTAAAGCGTTTTATGTACGGATTAAGCGTCGAGTATAATGCAATATTACTTGATACCTTACCTTATGACCCCATTTGGAACCATTTTCAAACTCACAACCAGCTACACTATGAGCCATTTTCAGAACTACTTCTGAATGAATGACTTTATCTGTAGCGTAGTCGGGGTTTAGTTCTGGCTTTTCAGCTGATACATATGAGGAAGGTCCACCAAAGAAAGCTCGCCGACGGAAAAAAGCGCCACTCCCTACGTAACTGGTGCCGGCTAACCCATCCATACCTACGGGGTTTATTTGATATAAACGTTTGTTTTCGCCTCCGTAGATATCGTTTTTATTGATCCCGTGAAAGCGTTGAGGGAATTGTACATAAGCATATTTTGACATTTTTGAATCTGCAAGAAAGCATAATGATTGAAGGGGAGTGCTCGGGTCATTCGCATACATGTCACAATCTAGCGTCAGGATCACTGGTGCATTTGTCATTGTAGCCGAGATTCGGAGCTTCAGGGTAAAGAAAAAGTCATAAAATATAATCAATTCGCCATATAAGTTATAAGACTGAAATGTGATTAGTTTGATGAGTTACCAGAACATTTAGTGCACCAGCCTTGAAATGGTGATGTGAAGCTTTACTCTTCTGTCTCGAGACGTAAACTAGGTTTGGCATCTCAAGGCCTGTTATGTCTGTGTTCTTTCCATTCTCCAGTAGAACCTATATTGGTGTAAGTTAGAAAAATTACTGAGCAATTTCTCTAAAGACAGGTTAAAAGAAAAGAAAACATGATCATGTTTTATACCTGGATTACAGTAGGATGGTTTTGACGTGTAAATTCAGCAGTCCATTTGTTAAAAGCTTCGCGCTGTTCATCAGTTTTGATGTATTCATCAGCAACGCTTCCTCTCTCGACCACACTTTCTACTTTCATTTTCATAGTGTCGTACATCATCTACAGCATATAGAAAATGACAAGTAAATCACCAAAATCAGTTGTGGAAAAAATTACTCTTTTAACTTTTTTCAAATTTTGTTCTCAACTTAACTTGAGACCCAAATACCCTTTAATTTTTGTTTTTGGTATCTAAACATGCTGCCTAACAAAAATTAACAAAATCCTACGATTAATACCCTGCATTGTCCCAAGGAGCCTATTTTATTTTATTTTCTCTTAATGGAAAATTGTGGTCCTAGATTCCCATTGAGGGCACCAGAATGATCCAGAAATAAACCAATCATTGAAAAATAAAAAGTGGAAAAAAAATCATTATTTACCTTAAGCTCCTCGGTATGTGTGGTTGGAGTATAATGACCGGAACTGAAATAAACAGCAGGGGACCTATCTTCTACATTGTTCTCCTTACAGAAAGGCAGCCAGTGAGCAGCAAACTTAGCAGCTTCCATGAAAGCAAAAAGAGTCAACTCCGATCCTCCATCATCTGATATATACACCGATATCTTATCCGGCGGATAATCATACGCCATGACTGACAAAGCCGTATTCACAACACCCATAGGTGGTTCCTTATACGGATCTGCAGTACATATAAACACGTCCAACTTTGGATAATCACGACTGGAGATCACTTTGGACAGATTTTCAGTGTACACTGTGCGGTGAATGGGACGCCAACGGAATGCCTGTGTGGTCGCCCACATGAACGAGAGTATTACATCGGAGAATAGGAAGGTGAAGTGAAGGAGGAAGGTGGTGGTGTTAGAGGAGTGCAAGAGATTTATGAAATGGTGCACGAACAAAGATAAGATTGCTGTTGTGTAAACTACGGCGAAGATTCGGTTCAACGGTGTATGTCTTAGGACTTTATATGTGTGCAGAAGTGGTGGTGATGAAGAAGAGGAGGAGGAGGTTGTGGTAGTCATCTTCTTGTCTGGAAATATCTTATCTTTCTTCAGAGCTATAGCTCATATGAAATGAAACGGACTATGGAAGAAGGATATTCTTTTCCACACTTATATAAGAAGAGGGTGTGCAGGTAAGTTCTCTCCCGTGGGAGATTGTCGGTCCAATGAGAAAAATGTAATTCTATAGATATTTTGAAACAAAAATATCTAAAATGGAATAATTTAAAAAACCATCCAAAATTATGGAGTCAACTAGTACTTCCACTAGGACCACTGTATGAGACGAGATATTAGGGTCGGCATCAAGGGATTCGCATTTTCTTTTGTACTGATTAGGAACAACATGACTAGAGTTCAAGGCTCTAGATTTTAGAGAGTTAATGGATGCCACTTGCCTCCCAATTTTCTGGGGCAGAGTATCTTCCACTAGTGTAATAAAGCCCAGCAGCAACCTAGAAACAATATTTAATCATATATCTTTGGCTGCAGATGATTTCATAATTTGCAGAGCCTGGGATACAGTCTGGCTCACTAAACCTCACTCTGTAGCAAGCATGGGTTAGTGATAATTCATTTACTGCCCAATTCTTGGTTGAGTTCATTTTTATCAATCTTTAACATTAAACTGGGGAATGGGGATGATCAATGATGATCTATAGAACGAATTATGAAGAAAAATAAATGTACTTCATTCTACCTATACTTTTACATTATCTCAACTGAGAAGATTAGAAACAAACAACAAACTTGGCCTATAACTATTACATTATCTCTGCATATTTTACAGGATCAATTGTACATCATAGAAATATATGTATAAGATCTATACCCGATTCTCCAAACAAAAATAGAACTGGGTGTATCCAAAATTAGATGGACAACCGTTGAATTGTCATTTCTTTGAGTGAACACAAGAGCCTTCGGAAAATCTTTAAACTCTGGCCTGTTTTTTCCTACAAGACAAAAATCGAAAAACCAGCATCAAAACAATATTGCTCAGGTATTATTACGAAGAGAAAAAAAAAAAAAAAAACTTTGAATTCAACTGGAAACACCCATATCTAGATAGTTCTAACAATGGCTAAATTTGCAACCTTATAGATACTTCAACTATTTGCCTTCTATACCAGACTGTATTTGTCTTCTATACTTGACTGTAAATAATTATGACAGAAAGTAGGTTGCAGGCTTTTGAATTCTAAGTTAGTCGGGGTCATTTCTATAGGTAAAGGCTTCATTGACAATTAACTGCATCGACTTTTGTTAAGAAATTGATAAACCATACCTCGTTTAGTAATTCGAGTCTCTCCAAAACTGGAAGTAACTTCGCGCACAACAATGAAATATCCTGGTTAGGCTCTTGTTTGCCATATGAAATCATTTTTGTGGCATCGCTTGAATCAGGAACCGATGGCCTGCAAGGAGAAAAAAAGATTAAATAAATATTACAGAGGTAAGGTGCGGAGGAAGACCATTAGTTAAGTTCCCTTGAGGACCATACCGTTCCCGGAAATGGACAAGGAAGATATTAAGCACATGCTCAGCAAGCGGAAGCAGTAAAGTAATTAGCTGGTCCCTGTTACCAGCTATCTGACACATTTCAACCATCGCAATATACCTCCTGAAACATAAGAAAAACGTTGGACAGGGATACACGAAAAGTCACTTCTATGAAAACTTAGAACAGCAACATTGAACATAGAAAACTTAAATGCAAGAAAAACACTTTGTAGTGCCAAATGCCATACAGAGAATCGCTACTGCAGATGCCGATGATAGGAGGTAACTTCATTAGATTTAGAAAAACAAGGGGTATCTAAATAATCGGCCATTTTAAAAAAGCAGGATGATCCCATCACGGAACCCCAAAGGAAGACCGTTTACAACATTCCACAAGTGATATATTTTGTCTCTCTCACTAACCATTGCCCAACATTTCCTTATCCAGAAATGACTGAGTTTCATTCATACATTCAAATGTTTATCTTTGGCGAACTATGCAACAGCTATTTACTCTGACTTCCTTCAACAACATATTTATTTCACAAGTAGACTAAAGGCAACAACACCTGGTACCCAGATTAATTAAGAGCAGAAATAGATTTTCGAGAGACGAAATGGAAAGCTGTTGAACTCGTGAAATGTCAAGACATAGTAAGCAATTGCAGCATTAACAGTACCTTTTCTGAATATTGTCAGTTGACGATACGCAATCCTGTCGCACACACATACTGATAATTTCATCAACCTCCTGCCTCGACAGCTCGTTAATATCTCGAATCTAGGGAATCATAAAATATTTGGCTCAAATTAACAGGAAAAAGAGAAACAAGAAACCGTATATCAACTAAGATAAGTAACATTTTACTACCTTGTTGAGCAATGCAGATTTTTCCTCGGCAGCTCTATCAAGAGCCACAGTCACAAAATTAAGAAGACGAACAAGGTACGATAAGCTAGGTCGCTGTGCATTAGGTACCCGATAATCACTAGCATCCTCAGATACCTGACAAAATCAGAGGCATCAACATATATATCATTCAAATCTGAGTAGTAGTTTACATGAATTTATTCGAATGGCAAGCAAAGAAAATTACTGATAGCCTACATACCTGCAATCTAAGAGACTTCTTTGTAACCAAAAAATAAAGGTAGGAACTCAAACTGAAGGATAGCCTAAAGAAGATGAGCTCTGACGTCCTTTGTTTCTGATGAGCATTAGTTAACTACAAAGCACAAGGTGATATGACAACATATTAGTTTCTTTCATATTTGATACTGAAGAAAAGGAAAGGATGACTAGAAGTGGCGTACCGATTGAGAGAAGCAGGAAGCAGCATCAAGGGTAAAGATATTACTCATCATACCAAATAATCCTTGCACAAAACCGTATTCATCGTTCTCTTCGTACGGCCAAACCTACACAATTTTGAAATGTATGTAGCAAAAGAAGAAGATTTGAATAACAAGCTGTGAGGAGTACCAAGGAATAATTGGAGAGAAATGCATGAAGCAAAGCCACTGGAAACTAATTTTTCAAGATATCACTGAAAATTGAGCTACTTCTCCATTTGCAATAATAATGTTTGGCTTTCAGATTTCAGTGCATTTGTAAGAATGTGATGCAGTTCAACCACATGATCTGCTACATTTTTACCACCAACCACATTCTCAGCCGCCTTCTGTGAGAAGAAGTATTGTGGTTTTTAAAAGGACTTTTACCTTGCTAAGTATGCCGACAACAAGATTGATTTGTTCCATGGTTAATTCATCTGCTTTAGAAACATCTTCCCTGATAACTTGATCAAAGAGCAACTGATGTCCCTTCACAAAATCAATAACCTCACGAACAATTTTATTCTTCACCTATTTCATATTGAGAAACAAAATTCAAATATTAAAACTTATAAGATACATTACACTGGAGGTTTAACTTAAAATAGGAGACCCACTAATTATAAGCACAAAGATCTTTCATGGATCAAAATCACAATGTCCTACCGTAGCACTCAACTCTCTGCAATTTGAAATGGCAATTCGTAACTGTTGAGAATCATCCCATGTGGACGATGAGAGAGTAGTGAACTAAGTACATAAAGCATCCTATACTACCACTCCACTCATAGCCAATTTGGTCTCAAATCAGATGTCCACAAACTTGACAGTTAACACAATTGACTTGGCTCCATAAGCATAAACACTATATTCGCTACTTCCACACAAACTTAGTTTAGAATTCCAAGAAAAGATCAGAAATCTTACTCTGGCAACTAAATATTTATAATTCAGAGGCTACCAAAGACATGAGATCAAAGGAAAAACAGAAAGATCCAAATAAATCAACGGAGATAGTGAAGCTGCAAGCATGTCTTATCAAATGGAAGGTACCTATTTGAATTACACTACTTAAAGTTCGTATCATATTCTGATCTCAGAATATATGCATTTATTCCTCTACTTAAAGTTCGTCTAATACTATCACCTCCTGCTTTACCAAGAAAACCCAATATTGAGTAACATGCAATCACTTGATATGCACTCTGCCAATTCAAGTCCACAGAACTATCAAGCACATGTTAAAAAAGAGGGTAACTAACCTCAAAGAACTCGGATGTATCAACCAAACAGGTTAACGAAGAAACCAATCTCAAAATTGAACATATGGCACGTCGCTGCTTCTGAATCTCCATGGCTACATCTCTGCCACCTATAGCTTCAGCCCGATTGAAGCCTCCCTGGAAACGCACACTCTTATAAGCTCCATTCACACAGAATGAGATAAACCAGTGAGTATAGAAACTATACCTTCAACTGCAAACCCATCATCTTGCATGAAGTAAGATGTTCTACGGCACCCATAGAAAACAAAACTTGGGCACCAGGCTTCCCATAACTGTGACTAATCCTCAACAGCATAGCAAGTTCAGCTTCAAGAGTAAATCCTCGCTGCGCACAACCCAAGAAATGTGAAATACACCAACGACGATACAAATTATACAAAATGACATCAAGAAACTAAACAATCCACAATAGTATAAAAAGCATATGATATCAATTATGCATAAACGGGAAAAAAAAAATATTGTACATACACCAGATCTACTGGACAAAAGAAAGAAAACGAATTACCAGGAAATACAGTAACTATATTCGAGAAGGCTGACATTAATATAGCTATTCAAGAGGAATCTTAATAGGTATAATAACACCATTTGGCACATTTCTCTCATCTCCATGAAACTAAAAACTATCTTTCATAAGCCTTCATCACTAGTCATTGAAACGAAATAAATGGTAACAAACAAGAGATTCGAGTCACACTGTCACGGCACTAAACCATCAACCAGATTAACGTTCTCTCCTTTGTAGCTATGGAAAAATAATAAATACAGGTGTATTGGCTCAAATTTAACTCTATTACGAATTATTCCCTGTGCTGAGTGTGCTCAGAGGTTCTGTAACTTAACACTCCACAACAGTTCCATACTTAATTAGTTGTCTGAGGTCAAAGTCCATCTAGTTGTAATACATCCTCTGGTAAACATGCATTGCAGCTGTGCCAATTAGTTAATTGATCCGCATTATGGAACCCTTTAGTTTTGATTCTGTATAACCAATACAATTGTTTTATATTATAACAAACATAGAAACTAAGTGATAAGGGTTTCAACTTCCCAGCTACAGATAAGTGGCTGATGGGAAGTCAAGATATGAAGTTATGTATTGCTATTAATACACTTCAGCATAGCATGCATAGGGGAAGGAAGTGAATTTTTGTGGAGTAAGGGACATACCTGAGAGGATATATTGCTAATGTCAGTCAAGCATGACCTTAAAAAGCCTCTGCTTTGTAACTGGCCCAAGAAGAACCGCTCTTGATCAATACTGATAAATGCATCCAGAACATAAAATGCTACTGTTTTTCCAGCTTCACTACCTTGAATTGCATCCTTAGTTACCTACAACATAAAGATAGGGAAATTCAGAACAAAATAAAGTTTCCCCGACTCCCCCTCCAACAGCTTACTTCATATGTATATGCATTTTACTGCAGAATGATCCAGTTTTAGCATACGACGACTTCAGTGCATGGTTAATCACATAAAAGAAAAATTGTTTAAGAAGATGTCGACATCACTGATATATGCAGATAACAAACAAATCACATCACTCTTCTCGTCCAAAATGGGTAGATAACCAAAGATTGGAGAACTTGTAACCTTGGTAGTCTACTAAGTTACATCATACGATTAATCTCCTGCGGAAGTATGACATCTTGAGACAGGGAATTCGATAAAGAAAGAGGGTACCCTGAAACTGTTTAACTAAAATCTTCAAGCCGTAGCCGACCAAACTAGGCAAGAGTTACTAGCATCCAATCATGTACAATTGGTAAGAAAATGCTTGGATCTTCATGTGGTTCTGTAACGTGTGCAGCCAATGATTGACTATACAACTTCTTTTAAAGAAAACATGACTTAAGAGTGAAGCATCTGCAAATGTTTAAAAATGCAACTTCCAATCCAAGCAAATAATGATAATAAATTGGTCTAGAACTATTTCATAGAAGAAGCAACATACCAAATTTAATATTGCTTGTGCCTCTTTTCTTAGGATAGAAAAATTGGCCTGCGCCAATTCAGATTGTTCTTTGTCAATCTGGAAGAATATACAGAAAATATAATTGAGAATGTACTTTCACATTAAAAAATTCGAACTATTAACCATAAACGCTCCCAACACTGTAAACTAGGAGACCTTTTTGATATCCAGATCCTCCTCGCTATCTTGATCTTCCCGCAGCAAGAACTGTAATACGGTTGCAGGGACATCTGGATCAAGCATATGCCGACAATACTGGAAGTAACTCAGAAGTAATGCATACTGGCTGAGATTTACAAAAAAAAAAAAAAATCCCCTTATCAGATACCTTTTCAAAAAGAACAATCGTAATTAATCAGCAAAACTGACAACACAACTAATGATAAATTTGACATGCATACCGTCTTCTCAAAGCTTCTGATGATTCGGGTCTAAGGATCGCCATTATAAGTTTGAATAGTATGGAATGGCAAGCTCCATTTGACAATTGTTTCACCAAGAGCACATCAAGACAAGTGAGATTATCCGAATTCATACCACCAGGAGATAAGAATCTTTCATCCCGTAATCTGGCCATGCATGTAAGTGAAACCTACAAACATCTCAGAGTATCGGAAAACAGGTCAACAATGTAAAATAGGAAAGCAAACTGAATATAAAGATGATGACTTGGACATGATAATGGAAAACAGTACCTGAGTCAACAATGACGCCATCTTTAGAGAACAATCAGGGGAAGCAGAAGCACTTAAAGAAGCATCAAGCACCCTGACCATGACAAGATTCAAATAGTTATACACAATTCAAGAAAAGTAAACTGATACCCGAAAAGTGACACCTTTACTCACTGATCTATCAAAAGAAAAATAAGTTAATAATTGTGCTTACTCGAACAAAATTTCAGAACAATCCTCGAGAAATGTCATTCTTCTAGATACTGTTACCTGAAAGCAATTGAAGAAAAGACGGTACATTTAGTTTATGGACCTAATCGAAAGGAATTAAACACAAAAAGAAAACATGGAAATATGAAAATAGAAAAATTGCAAAAACACAACAGAACAAGTAAACATCAACCTCAACAATCTGAGACCAGCTAGTTAACATGTGAAGTTGGGCTGCCTGTTCCTCCAGGTTCTTATTATATTTCCAGCCCCATCTAACCAAAACCTGGATTGTCTCTCTCAGATCCATGACATCAGCTTCACCACCGACAGAGCTCATAGCAGGATTAACAAATTTGCTTTTCTGTGGCCAACAAACAACAAGTAGAAGTGAAACCTTTGTACAGAACCCTACCTAATGGACTAGGCATTGATGTTGATTCTTGCTCACTCTGAAAAACGTAGTACCAGATATAAAATACCCTGAACTGACATGTAAAGGAACCAACCTGCCAGAGTTTGTCACAGAATGAAGCAAGGTTAATTAACCGATCACCGCGTTCCGAGAAATGATAAACACCACCTTTTTCAGATGTTGCGGGATCTCCAAGTATGTTTTCTACCTACAATAAAGAGTAGATAGTTTAATCTGATATAATCTTACGAAGAACATGAAATATCAAATATCCAAAAGATTTGCACTTACAGGTAACTCATATTTCAAACTAGACACAAGCTGAGAACTTTTCATAGAGGTATCAGGACATCTGAACTGGACAACCTCGAGCAACTCCAACACCTGAATTTTACACATAAGGCGTTAACCAATAAAAAAAGAAGTGATAATCCATAAACAAAATTGTCAAAAATTATTTGTAAATATGACCCTCATTTAGACAAGGTGCGAATTTAAAATATTTGCTCAATGATGCAATTAGCTTGAACAAACAAAGTTAGTTAAGAAGGCTCTCAAACAATACCTTAATCTTGCTGATTGATTTTATTCCAGGATGGTCAACATTTGTCTGGAAGCTAGAGTGTTTAGGTAAATAAAGATCAGATCCAAAGTCACTAATGCTCTGCGCAAACAAATGACCAAGAATGCTCAAGCAAGTTTCTCTATGTGCAGATGCAGTCATGTCACCAACATGCAACTCCAATGCTAAAAGCTTCAACAGCCATGCTCTCTGAAAAAGAACAACCAGCGGATGAGTTTCGCATATTCAGGGCACACCAAATACAACACAAGTGTTACAAAATAAATTACAATCAATTAAACAGTATAACTCCATCTAGTGAACATCGCAGAGTCTATACCAAGCATCGAGTGACCAACACCTTTCTGAATACTCCTATAACTAGTACAACAGTTAAGCCTAAAAACAAAAAACATTTGACTAAGCTAAGAAATATAAGTAATGATTAACAGCAGAAAGCACTGGAAAAGTAAACTAAGTAGGAATCATAAAGAACCTGGTGAAGCGAACTAATACGAAGGACCTGGTTGTTGTTTCTTTTAGGAAGAGCAGAAACACCAATTGTATACAAGTGCTGGCATCATAAAGAAAAGCAAATGCCATTAGACGAAAACAACTAGTCTTGTAACTATGAACAAATACAGAATGCTATCAACTCGTACCTTTAAGAAAAACTGATATCTTTTGTTGCTTAAAAGGTCCATGGTAGGACCAGATGTTAATGGATCCGTACAAAGTTCATAAAGAAGCTGCACAAAATTAAGGAAAAAATCAAGAACTTCAGGATGGCCTTATAACATGTATAACAACTCCTAGTAATCCTATAAAGCAGTACCAGCAGACCTTAAATCCAAATTCATGCAGCAATGCATTAACTTCTGGCTTGGAGAGGTTTTCGAGAATATCAAGAATCACCTTCAAGCAACTGCATACAAATATAAGAAAATTATTATTCAGCAAAATATCAAAAGTGGTATGTACTAAAATGGATCAGCAATAACTGTAACAAGCAAAACCTGTAATGAAACTTTGGCTGTAGAACTGTCCGCTCAACTGACATATCCACATGAAACTTGAGAAGCAAATGTGTGATATTTGGGGGTGGGCGGTTGATATTATCGATGAGCAGCTGATAAACAGAAAGGAATTTAGAACCCACCAAGAAAGTAAATAAAACAACTTTTTCAAAAAAAGAGATACCAAATGGTGGGAACCTCAATTATAAGAACTCCCATGTCATCTTTAGTGTCTTCTATGGCCTGAGACTCTTCCGAACGTAACTCTAAGCAAGCTGCGTAATCTTCAATCAAACTCTGTGCAGCATTTGACTTTAGTAACAAAGGGACAAGCCCAACCATGCGAGAACTGTCAACAGTCATAATTAAGAATCAAATTTTATGAAGTATAAGTGAAACAGCGGCTAAAACACAGTACATTACCACAACAAATGGTAACTTTCTGGTAAAGGAAGATGTCTTCGTACAAAAAGATGAATGATTAGAATAATCTAGTTTCATTAGACGGTTGCCTTCAATTGACAAATCGAGATCACTTTCACACAAAAAATGACAATAATTTGTTCTACAATAAAGTAAGTAATAAACAGCCTGCAGTTTTCGGACTTGCATCCCAGTGTTTGATATATGAAAAGTGTTTTTAAAATTCTATCCACGGTGTCAGCATATATTCTGTTCACATCTAGGAATAGGATAACCAACGCACTACTATTCTATACACCATTGCCATCCGAAACTTCTAAATTGTCATTCTTGAACTGCATATTATTGTAATCTCAGTTATTAGATATTCTAGAGTGACTTCATTATTGTGATGACCACATGACAGGATTAGCATCACCATGAAAAGTTACATTCTAGCAGAAAGCAGCAACATTTCTTCAAGTAACACTTTTCTGAGACTTTTTAAGATCAAAAGTAAACTGAAATTTGCCATCAACTCCAGCATTAACTGAAGTATCCCATTTCGTAGGATCAGATAACAATTGAACTGTTGTGACAGGACATGTGACCAATTCACATTATTAAACACACTATACACATAAAAACACGGGGAAGCCAAATAGCATGAGTCATTTCTCTTAAGGCCCACCACGATATTGTAATACTAGCGCCAACAAATTACATGCCCAACAGAATACAAATTAAGAATGGTTAAAAAAAATACCTTAGAATACTCATGATCTTAATTGAGCTTTGCTGAATTAGTGGTTGAAAATCATATCTTACATACTCCAACAGGGCGACAAATTGATTATGATCTTGAGAAAGGATTCTATCCAAAGGCTGCTAGGAAAAAAAACATTAAGTGAGACTATGGTTATAGAAGACCCCTATCAGATGCCATTGAATAAACATATACCAACTAAACCATGATACTGACGATGACTCGATGACTGTGTAGATAGTACTGGCTTTACAAGCAAGCTCTAGGCGACTTTTAATATCTATCTGCTGAGAATTATTAGTGCTACATTAGTACAGTCTGTGCCATTCACCGCGTAATGTGTGCTTGTCTCCTCCTAATTTAGTTGTTTCTAACACTTGAGCTCCCTTTATTTGTGGTTTGTAATAAAATATCATTTGTAACAGCTCGCATTTCAAATGCACCTGGACTACAGCCCCTTACATCACCCTATTAGATCGTAAAGTATGCAAGGATTATAGATATTACCTGGTATAAAGGACGCCAAAAGTCAGCTACAAATAAATCTTTCTCCAAAACAAGAATAATAATTTCCAAGGATAGCTGCACAGCATTTTCTAAAAGATGACCATAAATTTGTGTAGTTCGATCATCTATAAGGCCGTTGACTCCCGGCAAAAGAATCCCCATAATATTACGAAAGATGGCTCTACCACTCATGAAGTCCTGTAGCATCATCATAACACACACAATAAGAAGATGTCGTACATATGAATATAATCATCGACATGGTTTTACGAAAAATAGAACAAGAACCAAGAATACGTACTTTCAGCAACTCTAGCACAGGGACCTGTGTTTCAAGGGGAGTTGACTGTGACTGTGCAGAAGACTGGGACAGGTGAACCACATTATCAATGTCCTCGTCCTCAAGGTCGTACATGCTCAATATCCTGTAACATACAGACATTGTTACAAGTATAGAGTCATTGATCTAAATCCAAATAAAAATATTTTCCAGGTAGGAAAGCATCATACTCCCATGCCAAAACCAGTTGTACCTTTTTCATAGCATTTTCTCTCATTCGAATGTAGTAAGTTAACTAGAACGAACATCATATGCTGTATGACTTTGCCAGGCATATAATCTTAATTTCGGTATCTGACATCTCTTTACGCTAGATAATCAACATGTATTTGCATTGGAAGAAGATCTTTCTTTTTTGTGGAGTGAAATGGAAGGGTATTGGGATCTAGCGTTGTAAGGTAACAGTGAGCCTTGACCCTTCATGTATTAATAACAATATCATTCATAAAAAGACTCATCATGCAACACCTAGAATAGGAGAACTGACAACATTTACTCAATCATATCTATGGAAAAAAAAACAAGGAAAGCTAGAACTAAAATTGTTTATAAATTACTGCATCATGCACACTTACATTTTGAAGTGCTGAAGGCAAACGACAACCAACTGCCATTTCTCACTAAGATCTGCATAGGCCCTCTGAGGAAAAGGCCCAAAGACATGATCATATACAAATCTGAAGATGCCGAGGAACCTGGAAGAAGTAACAAGTAAAAAAGTACTAATTTAAGTATGAGATCAATCAAATAGATTGAAACAGTACTAACTAATAATTATATGTTATATTAAAATAAAAGGGATGGGAAGACAAAAGTGATAACATTACCTGCGTCCTCTATCGCTCACATCTCTCTCTTCAGCTATAAGCGCATTTAACAAATTAAGGAAGGAAATTGTTGAAGGGTATTTCTCCATCCTCGATTCTACTTCGTTCAACTCGAAACGCATATCATACACCTACAGTCTAAGAAGTAAGAAAGCAGTATATTGAGCGGTAACTAGCACTGCAACTGAGTAGCATTCATTTCTCCAGGGTTTGAAGGTTCAATTTAAGTATGACAGTGTTTCACTGGGTCTTGCTAAAAAAAATCAGAATACAATTGTCATAAGGAATCAAAATATGATTCTTCACAAATGCCGGTACTCAAATACAACAAGAATAGTAGAGATTGCCAATGACCATGTAATGAACTTCAAGTAATCTCATTAACAATCACACATTGCCAGAAGTATTAACCTGTGTAGACATCTGCTGCGCACTAGACCCGGATGAAGGCCCAACAACTACTGGCAGATCATACTGTTCGAGGTACCTCCAGATAGTATCTTTTAGAGTGGGAGATACTGGAATAAAAACGCGTATAGCATTCCGCAGAGCACCCTGAAAAGTACATGCATATCACATATCAGACTACAGACACACTTTCACGAAAAAGAAACTTCACCAAGACATTGCCATCAGGAAATGGTACTTAACCTTCAAATAAGAAGGCACATTTTCATAACTCAGCAGCTTGAATAAGGGTTCAATATCAGGAAACCAGTTTTTCCTTTCATTTGGATTTCCGTTCTCCACAACCTACAAACAATTTGATAGATCTCAAAATCTGAGTACTAATGTATGTGTAACCTGTGCACAAAAAGGGAAAAAATAAAACAATTGATGGAATTAAACCACCGACATATCTTCAGCAGAAAAATTGTGCAAACAAGGACATTGGTGGCAGAACTGCTTGCAACTTTCATGGAACCCCAAGATGCTTTAACAAGGTGCCATGATGCTTTAACAATTAGACACAGTTTATGTAGACATATATACAAAGAAACGGAGAGAACCTTCTGAAGAACATTCAAGTATGCAACCAGTGCTTTTGCATCACCCTCCTCAAACTCGGGCAACATAGTTCCAGAATTCTGATGAGACTGCTTAAACCTCTCTTCATAAATGGATAAGCAATCGAACAGAGTACTCCACCCTACAGAGCGGAATGTTTTACCCTGTAGTAATTCCCAAACCTTTGAAGCACCCTCCTGACTAGATGCCTGAAAGAGAACACAAAATCGTAAAATCACTGCTCAACTAAGTGCTCAGCATCACAAAGTGGGATTTGCATACCAATGTACTCAGCATCTTCAGGAAAGCAACCAGTGTTAGAACATTAGTATGATCCTCTCCAGCAAAGTTGACGAATGTCCACAAAACCTCGTTGCCAGACAACAGATGTGGTTCCTTCTGATAAATGTTAAAAGCAATCAACGATTAGTACACAGTACACGCTTGGTGCAACCAACCAGCATAAACAAATATGGAAGCACTATATAAAAATGCTACCCAGATTACATAACATGGTTATTGGCACAGTTGGCAGCTTTATATGTTAAATGGCTGCCCTGCTCTAAGGATTCTTCCATCCTTCTCAAATCTGTTGGGTATTTTTGGAAATCATAAGAAGTTGTCTAGTTGGTGTCAGTGCTTCTTTTAAAGATATGTGCCAGTCCGGTCAGAAGAAAGTGGAAGATTCATTGATCAGGAAGCATGGACTTACTAATGTTAAAGTGTGAAGGTTCCAGTGTTTTATCAGGAATCTTATGATAGACTGTTTTGGTGAGTAAAGCTTGGGGAATTTTTGTTTACTTGACCACTGTAAATGATAATATGAGAATAATTGATTGGGTTCGGATTATGAAGTAATTCCCTCCACTCCACAATGTGAGGCTGACTGTGATCTATATAATGGTTGACACTTTCAGTTACTTGTACTATTCACCATCTCTTTCATAATGAAATTAGGTTTATCAAAACAGAAGAAAATCCATGAACCGCAATTCAGTGTCATAGTATGACTATCTTATGGTCTACAATTATATATGTTGGACAGCAAGAAATGATCATTTAAACATTGGAGACATAACCCAGAAAATCAATGTATCCTGACCTGATAGATTTCGCTAACCAATTCCAAGAGAGAAACAAAAGGTTGTGGAGGGTTTTCAATGGTCTGTTGAGAATCCATGTCATTATCAAGTTTGATGTCGTGCAAACCAGTCATGGGATACGCGCTAAGGGCACTCATTGCCTTCTCTTTCATTTCTTTAACCTAACAAATGTGTTAGCACAAATTAATCATCCAAACAGCACAAAATATATATAATGAAAGGAATTCTTGAAAAATGGGATGCAGAATGCTTCAAACGTGATCATGTAAGCTAACTGACCTTGTCTCTAGCTAGAGGATGAGAGAGAAAACATGTCATCAACTTGTGCATATAAGCATTGTACATATAGATCATATCCTCATCATCATGCTGTACAATCACACAAAAAAATAAATACACAATAATTGATTACAAAGTAAAGCATTTAAAGAAGTTAAACCTAGAGAACAATAAACCAACAGTATAGTAAAAAAACACAACTTGCATACAGTAAGATACTGCTTCTGTAACCAATGACACAATATATATAGGCTTATAAAACGAAGCTGATTACACCACAAAGAAATAAGCACCGATGTTACTGGTTCTTACTTGAGGCAGCAAATTCATCTCAAAGAATTGCTCCAACCTTACATATTACCCATAAATAACCGTTCTATTTGTTAATGTCCAGGAGCGAATGTTAACATCTGGGGGTGGGAGTTGTTAAAGATGTCCTGTCATTCTTTTAATGTGAAAAATATAGATGATCATTCCCCTTTCAACCCCCTGAATTCCAGTGTCCTCGAGTGGTCAGTCAGCCATGGTCGTGTAAGAAAGTGGGTTAGGAGTTAGGACAACCCATATGAAGCCGAGATGTGTGGGAACCTACAAATTCAAAGTTTAATTGTCTTGATGTGCACAAGTCAGATGTTGATTTGGTGATGTTAATCATAAGTCACCCACGGATTTTGCGAGCCACAAACTTGTCATAGCTCCGTCAGCCTTCTGATGCCAAGTATGATGGCTCTGAGTTCACTTTCAGTGGCACCAATTTCGATGCTACCAATATCTAGCAAATATCCTGATCTAAAGTATTTTACCTTGGTTCAAAATGTTGTATACTTCAGAAGACTATGAGCTGTTTTATGAGGTGGAATTCTCTAGGTTCAGCATGTGAGAAAATTCATATGGATGTCCTAATTTGGGGGAAAGGCAAAAGTTTTTCCTGTATATGATGGCCCACTAACAAAAATTCTGTGAAGAAATTTTCATTTTTCGACTGCTTAATAAAGTAACATATGAAATAGCAGGGTCTAAGAATGACAATTGTCATGCACATAAACAAACCTACTTTATAATGGATAAAAGTAGTTTCAGTTAGCAGGTGAACCTGATAGGCTGCAGTTCGGAGAACCTTATCCAGTAAGAACTGGAAAACATTGCTTGAACATATGACCTCCAAGCATGAAAATATATTCGCTAGTTCACTAGATGAAGACCCGGATATTGTCTCCCTAGTAGGAAGTCCATCTTGAGTTAACATCAAATGTACAGCCCAGGCAAGTCTAGTGACATCAACAAAACCTTCCACATTGGGATCATTCCCAATAGCGATCACCTAAAGCAGGAGGAAGATCAATAAACCGTGAGGAAGGATTTGAATAATTAACCTACCTTTTAAACATAAAAGAGAAAGAGTCGCAGTTAAGCTTACAAGTTCATGAAATTCCCGTCTGAAAGAAGTATCCCCAGCGAGCGTAGAAGCTTTATCTGGTACCGTGCTTAAAGCATCTGATATGAAAGTGATTACTAGAGAAAATAGAAGCCCGAAAGCAATCTGCAGAGGCATTGGGTAAGAAACACATGAGAAGGCAGAACCAACAAAAGCCCCTCCTCTGGATAATTTTGTTTGTCTTACTATGAGTGGCTCCATGGGATTATTTGTTACAATTTAAGGTACAAAATTGAATCTTCTCTAACCTTCTAATATAACTTTTTGCACCAGTAACTAATGAATAAACATGAAGAATTATCAAATTGCCCAAATGAATAATAAATAACACCTGAAGCTTTTGAGTTGCAATGCTACCATTAACATCGGTGGCGCAGTCTTTAAGAAGAGAAAGGACATCCTTTACCTCCTTTGGACCTACAAAAATCCACAAAAATGGTCAAACAGAACAAACAGGTGATTTAAATGTACCCATAATCTAGCTTGGTGATTGGTACAACTAGAAGACTAATCATCTCCATAATAAAAAAGAGTATCTCTCAAGACTCATAATTTTATAGGGGCTCAATGCTGGTGTTTGGGTTGACCATAACCACTTAAAGTTCTGAATATTCTCACCTCTGTCTATCGATACACAAACACTTGCTCAAACAACATTCAACCTTAAGAACCTTGCCAAAGTTAAACTCAGTTATGGTATCTGATACCCTTCTCCATAAAACATGTGTTCACATGAAAAACTATGTGCACTTACCCATTCGAACTACGAAGGCAGAAAGGACAAGGCAATGACAGAGAAGAAGTCGCTCCCTACAAACAACAGCACGTCTTTCCAAAAGAGCACTTCTAGAATCAATAATATGCTGTTCACTCTGAGGTCCACCCAAACCAGCTGGTTCCTCCCGATTAAGTTCCTAAAACACCAAATAAAGCTCAAAGTAAACACAAAGAAGAAAAGGCATTCAATTGGTAAGGTAGGAGAACTTGTGTGAGGTCATATTAAAGGCAGCGTAGATGGGGTTGATGAAAAATCTACTAGCACTACCTCGATTACAGATGTGGTCTATGACAGTGCAATTGTAAAATTTTGAAGTTCAAAATCTATAACTATAGACGTTCAGGCCAATAATTTTAGTATTTAAAACTGAGAAAACGGTAGCATGAAGAATATCCAAAACCTTTATAAGAGTCATTATTCGTTGTCTAAGGCCAGCATTAATGAGATTTTCCAAATACTTCTGTATCTCAGCAATAAGATCAGCTTCATGTCCTTGATCAAGAACGACAGCCTGCACAACCACCACCCAAACAAACAAACAAAATGTGTTAAAATGGAGGAAATGATTCTGACTGGTCGAAGGACATTTCACTTAGAAAGTAGCAGCATACTGATGTAACCATGCAAGTGTTGCTAGCTTACCCTTAAGAGATTGAATAATGCAGCTAGCAAATCTCGTCGCTCAGTATACCATATTCCAGTTGCAATGCGCAGAATTTCCAAAGGCTCCCTATCTAACATCCCCCGCTGAAATAAACAAATGTGAAAACCAAATAGATAAAGAAAAAAATCATTGAATAATCAAGGAACCACAAACAACACCAACTTACTTCTTGATTGGTAGCAACAAGCAACCGGACGCAATCTATTTCGTTAAGATGGAGATCGCCACTCAATTTCAACGCCTGCAGTATTCATAGGCAATATAATTTGTGTATGTATAAGGTAACAGGGTTGTATAAAGCTAAAAATGACCAATGTTAATATACGTTATAACTTATACTGCCGATAATCGTTTTCTCAGACTCTAATCATCAAAAAAAAGTGTAGTATCACTTACAATCTGAACATCCTGATCATCCAGTGATATTGGTGGAGAATCAGCAAGTCTTACTTCTTTAGATTGAACTTGAGATCTATCAGATGCTTTAGGAACCTAAAATAAATCAAATAATTACATAAACAAACAACAGAAATAAACAAATTATTATCATCAATACTAAACCCTAGAAAATGTAAGAAAAAAGAAGACAATACCGGATATGATAGAAGTGATTGAAGAGAAGGTAAAGAACGCCGAATCGTATGCATTAACTCAATCCTTTCACGAGGAGTTAGAGAAGATGTAGCTAACACTATTGATTCAGTCGCATGGAGAAGAACTTTCGCTGAAACCATTTTTGTTTTCTGTAAAATCGATAAATCTCTTTCTTCTGATTATGATGATTTTTAAGTGCTGAAACTACCAAACCCTAGAAATTTGAGTGTAACTTCATCTTCTTAGGAAGAGCGGGAAAGTATTTATGTTTGCGATTTCTCTGTCGCTCGCGAGCTGTGACTGTGGACTGGAAACGAAACTCCCTCTTTTTTCTTGTTCTTAAACCCTACGGTGAATTTTTACGGGGGAGGCGGATGAAATGAGTTTTGGGGACATGTTATTGTTGGGGGTTGCGTAAATTTTAAGTTGGGCCTGGGGCTAAATTTAACAAAATAAGGTAACAAAATAGTAAAACGTGGTTAACCTTAGGTGGCACAGGGTGTGGTTCGGCTAGGTCATTGGAGTAAAAAAAAAAAAAAAAACTGAAACCAAAACCGAAACAGAAAAGCTCGGTTTTTCTAATTTCAAAACCGAGTACACTATTACAGCGCGTCCGGTTCAGGTTTTTCAATCCTTTTCCTCCGGAATTGATTTTCATTTCATCGGTCCGTCGATCTAATAGAAAATCTGAGTTTTGAGGAAATTGGATCCCTACGGAATTCAATTCTGAAAGTTTTACTTATGTTCAGTTCGAGGGAATTGGTTATATTCCCTTGGAATCCAATTTCTGGACTCCCAAAAACCTGAACCGAACGCGGTGTTAGTAAATTTGATGAACGGAGTCGAATCGGTTCAGCTAATTACCATCAGGTTATAGTAAACCGATTTTACAACTGAAATTTTTTGTCTTTACTTTTGATATTAAGGTGGAGGATTATATTTATAAATAGTATTGTTTGTTCATTTTTTTGACTGGAACCTTGTCAATCTGTTAGAGCATAGCTCGGTTGAACCCACCAAGCGTTGGTATGTCAAGTTTGGTTGTCATATTTTAGTATCAAAACTCGTATAGAGTCGCTTGATTAAATACTAGAGTCAACTTCGTTTAGGTTATACTAGAAAGTCTAGGAATGTTGAGATGTACAAGTATTACTCTGAAGACCTGAAGAATGTGAAGAAGTAACGACTACAACGACGACATCATCCTTACACTTGAGGTTAGTAATATTGACTTGATCTTGTTTTCATTCCTAACGTATCTTTCAAGTCGGATTATATTGAAAACGCTTATCATTATGATCAAAGTGTCGAGGATCTTATTGAATTACGAAGTATAAACGCTTATCTTTTAGAACTTCGTAAATATGACGTCAACATAATCTTTGTATTTAGATACTTGATTATGTGTAAGATATGGGTATGTTTTATCCTAGGAAATAATGTTTTATAAAATTTGTTTAAAGGAAGTATATATATGAACTTGTTTCGTAATCGAAATGAAATAATGAATGGTCATGTTTTTTATTGAATATCTTTTGAATGACCAATACAAGATGACAAGGTAGAACCTATCTTAACTTGTTGAGATTTGAGGTATAGCCGGTCATAGCCTATACTGTGTAGCATGTTGTAATCGGTCACAAGCTACTTTGTGAAGCATGGTGTAACCGGTCACAAGCTACATTGGGAAGTTAGTTGTAATCGGTCACAAGCTACCTTTTGGAAGCAAGGTGTAACCGATCACAAGCTAATTTGGGAAGTTAGTTGTAATCGATCACAAGTTACTTTTGGAACCAAGGTGTAACCGATCACAAGCTAACTCGGGAAGTAAGGTGTAACCGATCACAAGATACCTCTGGGAAGCAAGGTGTAACCGGTCACAACCTAGTTTGGGAAGGATGGTATAACCGATCACAACTTACATTGTGAGTCATGGCAGAACCGATCCCTAGGAGCAAAATCGAGTTTCCAATATTCACATATCTCTTTATGTTTTGTGCGAAGCTTGGAATTAGGGTTTGCAGAGAAACTTCTAGATGTCGACATTGTTTGAACATGTACATAACTCTTATCATCAATTGTTCAAAGATATTCCTTGATACTCAAAGTGATCCTATATCGAAAAATTGAAAAACATTTAATTATGATTCTCATACTATATATTTTAATTACCAGCAATTAAAACACATCCTCTGGAAAATATTATTAATTAATGTGCTACACTAATAATAAAAGCTTTCTAAGGGAGTTTTCGGAAAAATGGTTTGGTAATTAATTAGAAATAAGATTACCGAAAATATGTACTTTATGTTGTAGGGCTTTAGCCCAAGGATGCACGGCCCAATATAGTAACTAGGGTTTTATTCCTATTGTATATAAAGGGCTATATCTATGTAACACAGACTAACTCTAATGAATATCCTTCTCTCTTTGTCTTTTTATCTTTCCTATCCACTGCAAAACGTTATCACCACGAGCTCATCCACTGATTTTTTTTTCTTTTTATGGAATATCCTTCTCTCTTTGTCTCTTTATCTTTCCTATCCACTGCAAAACTTTAATATTAATATCTTGAGAATATTTTCGGTTTTGGAATTTCATTGTTGTCTAAACAACCTTGGTCTATAAATACTTGAGTTTGCATTTCTTGCAAACTATCCTAAGAGCCAGGCAAACTTCATTCTTGTTGTTTCTGGTGGAGCCGTCTATCCAGAGAGGAAAGTACCCTAATTAGACGAAATCTCTTATGACCGCTCGTTTAAAAACTTCTGTGGGATCAAGAAGCTCTACGAGTACCGTTGGTGGGAAACTAGATAATTGTATTGTTATTTTAGTTTTCGATTATTTGATTTGATTGCACCTAGTTTGTTTATTCTTGAGAACCTTCACTTCTGATATAAGGCTCACTCAAACTAAATCAAAGTATTGACGGGATTCTTAGAACCATTTTCGGATCTAAAGACATCTTGTGATAAACTATTGTCTAAAGACTTCGTTCTATGTGTGATTGATCACAAGAGGATTTAAGTTGTGTTGTGCATGTTATTATTGAAGACAAAAGAAGATTTGAAAACGACGAAGTTTTTCTTATTAGTTTTCGTATCTTGTGAATTGTGTGCACAAACCTTGATCGGTTAGGATCCAACTAGAATGATGTTTATCATTGATAGACTTGATTGGCTAGTTGCATGAGATCGACATCACCTTATAGTTACTATTTGAGTTCTATATTGATTGATTGGAAATCTAGAATTTGGTTATTTCGGTAATCAAAGTTTAGACTGATCTAACTAGACAAAGGAGTTTATTAGTTTAAACGTAAGAGCCTTTGTCAACGGCTCAAATATCTTATTACATGGATTAAATAGAGTGGTTACCAAACAATTCTATCCTTTAATGTTTGGAATACGATCAAAAGGATTGGTGATTCACGTGCGTGACTCTAGAAGTCGAATGTATAGGGATACTGAGGAAACTAAGTAGCTAGGGGTAGTCTGCTTGGTCTCAACTATACGAAGTTGGTATTATATTTTGTATAGTGGCTTAGTTATGAGAGTATTCAAAACTGGACTAGGTCCCGGGGGTTTTCTGCATTTGTGGTTTCCTCGTTAACAAAATCTTGATGTGTCATTTACTTTGATTTCTGCATTATAATTGCTATTATAATTAAGTAAATTACACACGTGAAAAAGCGGGGGTACAACAACCACACCCAATCTTTCGTTTCGACAATTTGTATGGACTAACTACAATATAATTCCAAGAGAATCAACTAGACAGTCAGACTCAAACATGGAAAATATATCCAGGAGTTATATCTCTGTTTCTTAATGTAATCAGCAAATCA
Source organism: Papaver atlanticum (assembly GCA_023531105.1). NCBI lineage: Eukaryota > Viridiplantae > Streptophyta > Magnoliopsida > Ranunculales > Papaveraceae > Papaver > Papaver atlanticum. Next base: position 2,235,262 of record JAJJMB010012081.1, read on the forward strand.
AACAGATAAAATCCGCGAGCCTAATTATTATGGGAAACAACTTGAACGGTACCAAAGACCAATGTTCAGGTGTCAATCAATTTCATTCAACAACCAAAGGTTGGATTTACCAAATGATTGAACTACGCACAACCTGTGATATTTCAATTATATATAAAATATAATGTGGAAAAGAAATAACACAGACACCAGAAGTTTTGTTAACGAGGAAACCGCAAATGCAGAAAACCCCCGGAACCTAGTTCAGATTTGAACACCACACTGTATTAAGTCGCTACAGATTCTAGCCTACTACAAGTTAACTTCGGATTGGAATGTAGTTGAGCCCTAACCAATCTCACAATGATCAAGGTACAGTCGCGTTCCTTACGTCTCTGAATCCCAGCAGAACTCTACGCACTTGATTTACTTAGCTGATCTCACCCACAACTAAGAGTTGCTACGACCCAAAGTCGAAGACTTTATAAACAAATCTGTCTCCCACAGAAAAGTCTATTCGGATAGATAAATCTGTATCCCACAGAAATACCTACGAAGTTTTTGTTCCGTCTTTTGATAAATCAAGGTGAACATGAACCAATTGATAATCCGGTCTTATATTCCCGAAGAACAGCTTAGAAATATCAATCACCTCACAATAACTTAACTATATGGTAGTAGAACAAGTTATTATGGAATCACAAAGAATGAGACAAAGAGCTTTGTGATTACTTTTTATATCTTACCTATCGGAGATAAATCTCGAGCAAATCTTAGAGAAGTTAGTACTCAATACGATTGAACAAGTAAGATCAGAACACGCAACTATAGAGAAAATAGTTGGGTCTGGCTTCAGAATCCCAATGAAGTCTTTAAGTCATTAATTAATAATGGTTTTCGGAAGAACCTAGGTTAAAGGAAAATCGACTCTAGTCGCAACAAGTATCACACAGAAGGTATGGGGATTAGGTTTCCTAGTTGCTAGAGTTCTCCCTTATATAGTCTTCAAATCAGGGTTTGATAACTTTGTGACAAAACAAGAAAACCTCTAGCAAAATCACAAATGCGAGAAGGTGATGACATTCTTGACAAGTAGAAAATAACCTAGAGTACGCGTACGTGACTCAATAGGATTGGTATTTAAATGGTTTCTTTGGAAATAACTTTAGGGTTTTTAAAAATCGGTTCGTGACAAGTCAATGGATACTCGTATGAAACACAATCCAACCCCAAAAAGCAAAAAATTAAAAACTGAAAAGTACCTCTTTGCAAGGTAAACAGGACACAACAAAATTTATCTACGTGAAAACAAATTTCTTTCACAAATATTTTTTTGGCTCAATAAATTTTATATTCTCACAAGAGAAAAAATTTAAAGCACAAAAGTAGCTCACAACTTAACTATAAAATTATTATTTTTTTGAAAAAAAATAAACACTCAAAATGATTCTTGAAACAAAACAATACTTAAGCAAAGCTATCTGTAGACAATAGTTTAGCTATGACCGATAAGTAAATAGCTCAACTAACCAGAAAGCATTTAGCCAATAAGTATACCTTATTATTAGCATATCTTACTCAACAGGATTTTTTATGAGTAAGAATTCAACCCTTGTGATTGATTAGCACAAGTATGAGCTTTATGCTCATCAAACGAATATTGTTCATGGTTAATCCTCCTTTTTATTCTAATTTTTGGAGGAAACTCTTTTTGATGTGAAAAAGTATCATAAAACTTACTATCATCAAAGTATGAGACTAAGTTTGAATCCTTACCAGAAGAAGTTTGTTTGGAGGATTTTGACAGCCTGTTGATAAGATCCCTGTATCCTTCAATTATCAGATTAAGGTTTCCCTTCATATCTCCATTGTTGTTTTCACTTACTGGTACCATTCTCACATCTTGAACATCATCCTTCACCTTAGGTTGAGAAGGATTTTTCTGAAATCTCCTTGTCCGATTTGTATTAATGTTACAATTAGTTCGAACATTCGAAGAGAAGATTGAACTGACTTTCCTGGAATGATTCATAGGGCGAGTACTAAAACCAATAAGTTTAGACATCTGAATGTCAGTTACACCTTTGAGAATTAAATCCAAGGTGTGTTGAATTCGACCAAGATAATTGTCTTTCAACCTCAGTTTGCTCTTCTGTTGAACGTGTCATTTTGAATCACAAAAGAGACATACTTTCTGATCACCGGAGTGATTAGAGTGTATAGGATTAGTAACATCGGTAGAAGATTTCTTCCTTCCGTGAGATGTGGCGATTCCTTGATTAGTGGACGAAGTAACCACATCTTTAGCAAGCGGAAGGGTTTGCAGTTTAGCTTCTGAAACAAGTTTCAATAGAGAAACATGATTACAAGTAGTCACATTTTCCATCATCGATGTTGAATCAGAAGTGATTGGTATAGTGGACTCCATAGAGCATCCTTTACATTGAATAGAGAGATTATTCAATAGACGTTCTATTTCCAGAGCATTTTCCTTGAGTTTAGCCTCGAGTAAGGTTCGAGATGAAAAAACTACAACATTTTCCTCACGAATAACCCTTAATTGGGAGTCACGATCTTTTATCATACCAACCATCGTATTGACCTTGTGTTTCAGCCTATTGATTTTAACTGCCTGGAGTCTAACAAGTTTTAGAATCGTTGCACTCTCTTTGGCTGCTTCCCTTTTTACTTCAGAGTCAGATTCGTCAGTAAGATAATCAAGGTAACACATATCAATACTTGTCTGTTTCGTGGGAACGGGATGTTCATCTATATGCGAGATCGAGAATTCTTTCTCTTTAATAGATTTCATATAAACAAAACTTTTGTATCTGGTGATGCGTTTTTCAGAGATGGTACTACTGTCCATAGAGTCAGATTGCTACAAACACAGACTTATGAGGTCTTAAACATGTTTGCCTGCTCTGATACCAATTGAAAAAGCGGGGGTACAACAACAACACCCAATATTTCATTTCGGCAATCTATATAGACTAACTCCAATATAATTCCAAGAGAATCAAGTAGACAGTCATACTCAATCAAGGAAAATATATCCAAGAGTTATATCTCTGTTTCTCAATGTAATCAGCAAATCAAACATATAAATTCCGCGAGAATGAATATTATGAGAAAAAACTTGAACAGTACCAAAGACCAATGTTCAATTGTCAATCGATTGCAATCAACAACCAAAGGTTGGATTTACAAATTGATTGAACTACGCACAACTTGTGATATTTCAATTATATAGAAAATATAATGCGGAAAAGAAATAACACAGACACCATAAGTTTTGTTAATGAGGAAACCGCAAATGCAGAAAAACCCCGGGACCTAGTCCAGATTTGAACACCACATTGTATTAAGCCGCTACAGACTCTAGCCTACTACAAGTTAACTTCGGACCGGAATGTAGTTGAGCCATAACCAATCTTACAATGATCAAGGTATAGTTGCGTTCCTTACGTTTCTGAATCCCAACAGGACTCTACGCACTTTATTCCGTTAATTGATTTCACCCACAACTAAGAATTACTACGACCCAAAGTCGAAGACTTTATAAAAAAAATTATCTCGTCTATTCTGATAGATAAATCTGTCTCCCACAGAAATACCTACGAAGTTTTTGTTCCGTCTTTTGATAAATCAAGGTGAACATGAACCAATTGATAATCCGGTCTTATATTCCCGAAGAACAGCTTAGAAATATCAATCACCTCACAATAACTTAACTATATGGTAGTAGAACAAGTTATTGTGGAATCACAAAGAATGAGACGAAGAGCTTTGTGATTACTTTTTATATCTTACCTATCGGAGATAAATCTCGAATAAATCTTAGAGAAGATAGTACTCAATACGATAGAACAAGTAAGATCAGAACACGCAACTACAAAGAAAATAGTTGGGTCTGGCTTCAGAATCCCAATGAAGTATTTAAGTCGTTAACCTATAATGATTTTAGGAAAAACCTAGGTTAAAAGAGAATTGACTCTAGTCGCAACAAGCATCACACATAAGGTGTGGGGATAAGGTTTCCCAGTTGTTAGAGTTCTCCCTTACATAGTCTTCTAATATGGGTTTGATAACTTTGTGAAAAAGCAATCAATATTTACCATTAGATGAAACCTGATTTAAGATTAAAGCTACCGTTAGATGGTCTTAGCTTGTTACACACAAATGAAATATACTTTCATTTAGATATGGGTAACCGTACCTTAACGTGTATATTGAGTTAGCTCAATAACAGTTAACTGAAGTTAGCCACATGAACACTTTTGTGTTAACCATGTTCATCTTAACGCTTCTAGATCAAATGATACGCAAATGAATTTAATTGTGTTACTCATAGAGTTGTTCAATTGTTTATATTCTCATAGAAGTATACAAGACACAATTGAAGCAAAATCGGATTGATTCAAAAGAATCAGTTCATGAACATTTAGCCATGGTTTGCAAAGATTGCATTCCTTAATATATAAATGTATTTGTTCATGAGTATGAAAACATACTTGACCGTTTTTAGAACTTAACCACATAAGTTTGCAAACGGGTACGCAAACTTAAGTTCTGGACTTTGGTCACGTCAGACAGTTCGCAAACGGGTACACATACTATCGTTCCAGACCGAATTCATGTGAATTAGTTTGCAAACGGGTACCCAAACTTAGTTCCCGGACTTTAATAGTTAAAACCGTTCGCATACGGGTATGCATATTTGGTTCCCGGACCTTAATCATTCTTACAACAGTTTGCATACTGGTACGCATATTGTGTTATATCCAAACAATGATTAATTATTCTAAACTCCCATTTCAATCATTGAAACATTCTTAGAAGGCGAAAATAGCTGTCTCACACAAACTATTAGCTTATAAGCAATTTTCAAGTGATCGAATGATCAATACGAAACATTCTGAGTCTACATCAAATGACTGTCTCACACAAATCATGTAAGATGTTACCAGGCGATTTTCACATGATCATCTTTTGACTTTCGTCAAGAATAATGATGAACGTAGTTAAAGCAAAAAGCTTTCCAACACATATTTCGTGAAAGATATAAACGAGTTAAACTCATCTCGAAATATCAAATGTGTATAATGTAAAGTCTATATAGCTATACGACTTAGTCTCAATAGGAGATAGAATAGAATATAATAGACTTCTGAGTGATAGATGGGTTCAAGTCACCACATACCTTTTGTTGATGAAGTTCCTCCAAGCTCCCCTTAGTAGATCTTCGTCTTCAATCGATGAACGTCGTGAAGTCTAAAGCTCAACTACATATTCTATCCTAATCCGAGACAAAGCTATAAGTAGACTTGAAATCAAGACTTATAGTTTTGACAACTAAACTTGACAAACAAGCTTGAGATAACAACGCTTGCGAGTTCGACCGAGCAGTGCTCTAACAACACGTATGTTAATCCAAATTACTTGACATTGATCTTAATAGTCAATCGGTTATTACCGTAACTATTGTCAAGTAAATATCTTGTTGTCGTATTGTTTCGACCTCGTCCTTAAACAATCACACAAGGTATATGACTTAAGTTATATTGTCTCGACTCTGTCCATAGACGATCACTTAAGATACCAGACTTAGGTTGATATTAAAAGATTGTGATGTATTTGGGTACCCTCGTCTTTTCACAATCAATCTCACGAAGTTACAATTTTAAAGTTAAACTCTCTCATATTTTTAAATAATCCTTCATACAAGCTGACTTGATGTTAATTACACTGAGACAAGCATACAGAACACAAGATATCTTCTCCTGAAGAGGTAGAAACGCTTGAACGCACTCCAAGTAAGAAACCCATTTCCATAGCAGAAAAAAATTATTTACAATGGCAACAACCTTGAGAACCGAATTAATGAGTGTTGTTGAGACCGTGGTGTTTGCTTGTTTTGGTATACTTCACCAATAAACATAAGCTTATTGAACACCTCTAACATTAGCTTGTTCAACCATATTCCTCTCCAAATGTCTCTTGATTGCCTTATCATATTCACATCACCACAACCACAAAAAAAAAAAAATTGAATCAGAGAATCTACATTCAAATCAAATCTTAAGGGAAAAAAATTAAATTTACGAAATGAGATCAATGAATATCTTGCTTTAGGGCAACACTTTCCACAGTTGGAGCAAAGAATCAAGTGAACATGACCAAGCCCATGTTTGTTACGACCACCATTCCTTCACTTAAACGTCTACATAAAAAACAACCACACAAATTCAAATAAAAAACATGTAAGATTGAAACATGTTTTGGAGCTCATTTGATTCAAATAAGAATTGCCATGTTTTGGTTTGTAGCCGCTTCTTCTTATTTTTCCTCATACCCTAACTTCAGGGATCTATTAGCAACTCTTCTTATGTTGTTCTACTAACTTGATCAAACAAGAAGACAGAAAGACTTCTCTTTGAAGAACAAATCAAAATAAGTAATTAGTTTTACCGATAAAAAATTAAATCTACCTATATATATTTGAGTATTGAATAGAGCTGAAAAAGATCGTAAAAATACCAAATTAATAAACGGATCCCAATTTGATTTAGATTGGATATAGGACAAATAGAAAAAAAATAAGAATAGAGAGAGGTAGAAAAGAAGTCCCTTTACTCTCTCTACTGAGGAGGAAAGAATTACATAAGGACAACAATGTATGTATTTAGACTTGGGTTATGATCTATAAGGGTATAAATTTATAGGATCCAATGGTCGATATAAATCGGGTTAAATCGACTCAGTTCGGTTCGGTTTAGGGGTCAACCGAAACCAAACCGATCAGGTAAGCCAGTTTTTTAATAATGTGAACTGTTGATTACCATTAGATCTTCGGCTCAGCTCGGCTCGATTCGGTATACTTTCAGTTCGATTTGGTGCAGCTCGGTTTTGTGTCTTGTGGTTGTTATCTTCTTGACAATCTCTGTCTATATTAGATCACGTAGGGTGTGCATATCTTTTATAGGTTGATATCGAAAAGATTGTGGTGTACTTGGTATCCTCGCCATTTCATTCACCCTTGGCACGAGCAAGATTAGTGCATGTTTTCAGCTCAAGGCCGAAGTGAATTAAAAAAGATGGAAATAGTCTTGATATGGTCTATGTGCAAGTCTAAAGCATGCCATATGCCTGGAAAAGACTCGGAACCCAGTGATGCATGCAAAAATGCATCCTCATTAGCGTTTATGGCCTTACACCCTTTGCAAAACAAGGGTAGGCTAGAACCGCGTGAAAGCTGTGTTTGAGGCATCATGCTTGCAATGGCAAATCGACGTGTATTTTCCTGGCGAAAAGCGTAGCTTTAAGGTACGGTCACTGCATTACGAGTGGCGCATCAGGGAGTTTCGGCATGCGCGGATTGGCACTGCAAGCTTACGTTTCCAGTCCGTCATAAAAAGGTGAAACCTAGTTTCAACTGGGTTTTTTTTTTAGTTTTTTTCTTTGAAACCATCTTAGTTGGTCTTGCGGCAAGTTTATTTTAAAACTAAGTTTGATTTAACTGATTTTGTCGACTTTTTATCGACGAAACCAATGTTGTTTGTGATACAATGAGTTTGTGTTGAAATTAAGTTTGGTTTCAGCTATCTGAAAGAAATATATAAAAAAAGACGAACTCAAAGTTGTTGTGGACGTACTTAGAGTTGACTGGGTTTGAACTCAGATTTAAACGAAACTTGATCTTTTTAAGGTTGGGCGTGTTTTGAGTTATGTTGGATTGATTTAAAGAACAAGGGTACTTTAGGAAGTTTTTTTTTAGGGGTGAGGGGGTCGTGAATTTTTTTATGGTTGGGTTATTACAGTTGAAGTCTAGAAGATGGGGTTATTTGGATGTATAATCCACATATCTTTTTGATATGTACAAATTATAATTACTAATTTTACAGTTGCCTATGAAAGTTTGGTGTTACATTTTTATAAGTTAGATTTTTAGTTTGCATTTTAAAAAGTTTAGAAAGATTATAATTTTATAGGAGAACCAGAGTGTTTAAAAGTTAATTGTTAGAAATGCATGTTTTTTCTGTGGTAGATTGTCTTTTATATTCGAAATCTGAAAACGCGGGGGTACCAAAATACACCACCAACTTTTTCTTAGGCAACCTTTATGGACTAAACTCAATTACAATTCCGAGAGTTACAACTTAATGAATCTCAATCAGGAATTATAAGAAGAGATTATATCCGTTTCTCTCACAATCAAAATGTAAACAGAGACAAGTTTGTGAACTTGATTATTCTGTGAGAGTACTTGGACGATTCCAAAGATCAATATCCAAGATCAATCAAGTCATATCCAACAAACAAGGATGGATATATCTACTTTGATTGATTTACGTACAACTCGTGATATTACAATTATAAAGATAAACAATATAATGTGGAAAAATAAATAACACCGACACCAGAAATTTTGTTAATGAGGAAACCGCAAATGCAGAAAAACTCCGGGACCTTGTCCAGTTTTGAACACCAAACTGTATTAAGCCTCAACAGACACTAGCCTACTATCAAAACTTCAGACTTGAATATAGTTGAGACATAATATTATTATCTTCTCCAAAGTTCAATTGTAGCAGAACTTCGAAGTAATACTACGGTGATATGTTTCTCCCCCTTAGTCGATACTTACATCTTTAGCATTATAGGTGAAACCTATAGATGTTGATTCACTCCCCCTTACATAATGATCCGTAAAGCATATGTATGTAGTGTGAAACTACTAATTAATTCTCCATTTTTTTCCAATAAAAATTGGCAAAAGTACGAAAACTATGGGATCGTAATGGACTCAAACAAAAAATGATTCAAGACTTAAAAGGAATACATATCAACTTTAATTTAGATAATATCACAGAGTATAAAATACTTAGCGTCTCATCTAGGAGATTTAAGATACAAGGATCCCCTTTATATTCCACGTCCACTCTCCCCACAAAGATATAGCAATTAAGCACAAGTTCAATTAAGAACTCTCCCACATTTGATGTCCTTCCCAAGATAACAACATGAGTGACCTTACTTTAATGAAAAAGAAGAATTTTGTCGGACATTAACAAATCACATGAATTTGTATCCTATCTCAACGCCAGTTACGAACAAGGAGATAATTCAATCGATATTACTCAACATAAGAAAATATTGAGACCTTTGAATAATGCATAAGAAAATACGAAGTGGATAATGCATTAATTACACAAGAGTGTGACCACAAGTAGATCAATACTGCGAGAAATTCTCACAAAGTTTGTTTTATTTTTGGTTCATAATAAATTTAACTTTTGAGGATATAATAGATATCAGTTCAATTCACAAAAAGTGAAGGACACATATATCTCATAAGACTCTGCAATCCAATAATGATTAAATACTGCAAGTTCATCTTCCAAAAACTCCATAATTTTAAAAATAAATCCAAAAACATGTAAGATAAAAATTATTGGAAATAGCTTGTGTACTCACAATATTTTTTATACCAAACCCTAGTTATCCTTCTTGAACACAAGAATAAATTCTCACAAGAAGTTTCCTAGTACATAGAAGAAAACAAAATAAGCTATATTTTTCCAAACTCTTCATTGGTATTGAGACCTTTGAATTTGTCATCAAATGTATCCACGAGATCTTCAGAGAAAATATTCTCATTGAGAAGATCACAAACATGAGGTTTCATGAGAACAAGGTCAGCAGAAACCTTTTTCAACTCAGTTCGTACCATGTCTAGACCTTTTAGTGTTTCAACAAGTTCTATCTTTTGTTCCTCAAATTGTTTAAGAAAATCATAAACAACATTAGTAGAGATCATCTCTTCACGCCAACATCTTGATCATAAGCGAAATAACAATTCACTCTAGGAAGATCTTCAGATGATTCAACAACTTCTTTATCTACCAGAGTTCTCTTCTTTCCTTTTGTTTCAACACCGCCGCAAAAGTTAATAGCTTCTTCCATGCTTTCAAAGGTTCGTGACATAGAAGACATGCTTGGTTGAGGATCTCCTTGGATGAGAATTTCTCAACACAAGTTTGGGTATATAAACAAGTTTGTAGAAAGTATTCTCTGGGTATACGGACGGTTAGTGACCTTCCCTAGGAATTAGGGTTTTCGTACGACGGGTACTTTCTCAAGGTGCACAGATCAACGTTCCTAAAAACAAAGACTCCCTTTTTCTTTTTCTTTTTTAGAGAGGTAAACATGAATATCTTTTTAGGGAGCACAAATTATTTTTCAGTACTACAATTTTCTACCTTTTTCTATGATAAGTATGTTCCTTCTTGAATATAAAAATATTTTTAGCTCAATAAACAATGAGTTTAGAGCATAAGAGTATTAATATTCATGTAGGGAAAATCATTGAATGCTTACATTTTATGGAGCCCGGTTCAATAGGGAATTTTAACAATCTTGTTAGATTGGAATAATCATAGAAATACGTAGTGGTTACAATATGAAGAAGATTATAGCTAATCACCCGAAGTACTATTTGAGACAAATAGTACACCTATTACACAACAATTCCTTATCCAGCAGGATTTTATTGAATAAGGTTCCAAAACTTGTGACTAACTTGCACAAGGGTGAGTCGAACTCTCACTAGATGGATTATGCTGATATTTTTATTTGTTTTTACCTTTTCCTTTCGTTGAGAAATTTCTTTTTGGACATAAAAATTGATCATAGAATTTACTGTCATCATGGAAAGAGACAAGATTAGAATCCTTACCTAAGGTTGATTGTCTGGAAGACGATGATAGTTTATCAGTGAGATCCTTATATCTTGTAATGATCAAATTCATGTTAGCTTGTTGAACCGTTTCATTGATGATTATATCAATTTTCTCAGGAGGCGTATGAGTATCCTTACTAACCCATATCTGTGACGGTTTTTCTGAGTTCTTCTTTCGCATACTACCTTTTTGACTTGTTCGAATATTCGTGGACCACGCAGAACTGACATTTCTAGTTGCAAATTTGCTTGAACATGTTTTCTCCCCAAGAGGTTTATACATTTGAATATCAGTCACACCTTTCAGAATTAAATCTAAGGAGACGGTCAAACTAATAGTTTTCCATCTCAGTTTACACTTTCTTTGAACATGCCCTTTAGTGTTGCAATAGAAGCACACTTTCTAAGTTTCAATGAAATCAGAATAGGTAGTCTTATCATACTCGTTTTGTGAAGAACTCTTCCTCCTTAACGACCCAGTTTTTTCTTGGTCAGAGAAATTGAATTGATTATCTCTTGATAGAGCGCTAGTACTTTGTTTATCAGTTTCTGAGTGCGATTTTGTTAGTTTATCATGAAAAACAAGTGTTCTTACCTTTACTAACTCATCAGCCTTTTCAGAAGCTGAAATCATGGTAAATTCTTTGGATTCACTATCACAACGTGGAGTAGTACTCAATAATCGTTCGATTTCTAAGGAATTATCTTTAAGTTTATCCTCAAGAGAAATAATCTTCAATTTCACTTCGGCATGTTCTTCAAGAAAGATCCTTGTTCTATAATCACGTTCAGAAATAATACCAATGAGAGTATTGACTTTGTATTTCATCTTATTGACCTCAGAAGACTGAAATCCTACATGTTTTAAAATCTCAGTACTTTATTTGGCTGCTTCTGAATCAAACTCATCAGTAAGATAATAGGGATTACACTAATAAATTTTTAACTGTTTTATGGGAGCAGAGTGTTCATCTATATGAGAGTTTGAGAACTCAAACTCTTTTAAAGAATCCACAACAATAATGTTTGTCAAACTGGTGGTACAATTATCAGAGACTTCGTCTCTGTCCATATAATCAGATTGCTTCAAACACAAACGCGAGAATACCAAAATACACCACCAAATTTTTCTTAGGCAACCTGAATGGACTAATACAATTCTGAGAGTTACAACTTAGTGAATCTCAATCAGGAATTATAAAAAGAGCTTATATATATTTCTCTCACAATTTCGTGAGAGTACTTGGACGATTTCAAAGATCAATCAAGTCGTATCCAACAAACAAAGATGAATATATCTACTTTGATTGATTTATGTATAACCTGTGATATTTCAATTATAAAAATAAACAATATAATGCGAAAAAAGAAATAATACTGACACCAGAAATTTTGTTAATGAGGAAACTGCAAATGCGGGAAAAACCCCGGGACCTTGTCCAGATTTGAACACCAAACTATATTAAGCCTCTACAGACACTAGCCTACTATCAAAACTTCAGACTTGAATGTAGTTGAGATTAAATCTACCGTCACAGCGATTCAGTTACATTCGCACTCCTTACGCCTCTTGAATCCCAGTAGGACTCAGCGCAATTGATTCCCTTAGCTGACGTCCTTTACAGCCTAAGAGTTGCTTCAGCTCAATTAAAGACTTTAAACCAATCTGCCTCCCACTGACAAGCCTATATGTGATTTCCGTTCTGATCAAAGATCAAAGTGGGATAGAAAATCGATTGCAATAAAAAAAGTCTAACAAACCTCAAAATCCGGTCTTATCACTCTCGAAGAGCAGTCTAGATTATTATTCACCTCATAAGTAAATACTTGTGGAATTTTAAAGTCTGAGACGAATAAACTTTGTGATTTGTTTCTATCATGCTTGTTGGAGCAAAGCTCAACAATCAAAGCAAGATCAGGATACACGAACTATCAAGATAAAGATAGTTGGACCTGGCTTCACGCATCCCTAGGTGAAGTCTTTTTAGTTGCTAAATCCTAGAAGGGTTTGAAGGAGAGGATGCCTCTAGTTTACAACTAGGACACACAAGAATAGTATCATGGATTCAAAGATACCTGTTGTTAGAGGTTCTCCTTATATAGACCTTCAAGGTCAAGGTTGCCTTGGATTTAAGCTAAGGTAGCTTTGGAATCAAGCTCAACGTTAGATGGAAAACTTGAATTGAGATTAACATAACAGAATATTCACTCTGGTTAGGATGAACTTAACCGAACCGTGTACAATGACTTGTTCATGAAAGGTTAGCCGAAACTAGCCAGTCGAACGATAAGCTTAACCATTTTCATATAACACTTTAAGACTTTAATCTTGAGTCACACATGTGATCAAATATGTCTAGATAGTGTTTTAAAAAGTTGTTCAAATGTCGATTATCTCATAGAAATAATTCTGATGCATCTGAAAATATTCGACAGGGTAAGTACGTGTAATGTATTCCTGTTCTTGACTATTTTTGTCATGGTACGTGTACCGGCCGAGTTTGTATACCCTTAAGATAAAAACGGGTTCAGAAATCCACATATCTTTTCCGGTTTGCATACTGGGTATGCGTACCTTTTCCGGTTTAGAAACCAACAGATCTTTTCCGGTTTGCATACTAGGTATGCGTACTTTCCTGGTTCACGAGTCAACAAACTTTTTAAGGTATGGATACCGGGTATATGTATCAAAAAGTCGCCGTCGAACTATATTTGCGTCGGTATGTGTACTGGGTACATGTACTGCGGCTCCGGACTTATAACAGTTGTCCCAGTATGCTAACTGGTATGCATACTGTCCTGTATCGAGATATACATTAGTTCTATATCTCTCTAATAATCAATTCGAAATATTCTCAAATAACATAAATGACACATATCAGTGTTCCAGGCTATTTTCAAACGATTAAATCTTGAATCATAATTTAGGTCGTAAACAATAAATTATTCTTAACCAAATTCATCAAGTATGAAAAAAAATGTTCTTAAGCTTAGTCAGTCATATTTCGAGAACGATATTCAAGATAAACTTGACCCGAAATTTCTATTATGCATGTATTGTCTAATTTAGTCATGCGACATTGTCTCATACATATATAGGTGAAAACTTGAGTAATAGGTGGTTTAGTCTTCACTTACGTTTTGTTGAAGAAGTTCTCCAAAAGCTTCGGTTGATCTTCGCCTTCAAACGGTAGAACGCGTGGATGTCTAGTATTAACTTCACACTTCTATCCTAATCCGAGACTTGACTACACGTAGACTAGAAATCAAGATATAGTTTTGATGAACTAAGTTTGACAACAAGCTTAAGATAACAACACTTGTGAGTTCGACCGAGCAATGCTCTAACAAAATCCAACTTTTTTTTAGTAAATGTGGTTGTAAAATGTCTAGAATTGTTTACATAATTTGTGAGAGATTGGTTGGGTAGGAGATATTTCAAACAATTTCTAATATAAAGAAATATTAAAAGTCGATTACTGTAAAATACAGAATTGCACTTAGAACTCTTGAATTCTAAATCGACTCGAAATGTCAATCAATAACATATCGCTGGTGATAAAAACTATTCAAAACCCATATACCTCCAAAAGGGAAATGATTAATTATTATTTTTTGGGTGGGTGGGTGGGTGGGGAATGAGTCACATACAAAGGTTATGAGGCCCATCAAAAAAAAATAATGTGAAAGAGTGTTTTCATTTAGAAAAGTTCAATCACACGACTAGCTTAGAATTTGATATTTAATAATAATTTCTTTTTATAACATTTTTGATATGAACCATAAACGTCATACCTTTAAAAATCTTTTATGAAATTTGAACTTCACAACCCTGGCTAGTTTGGGGCATAGAGAAATTATTTGAGGCCTATCATTTTCTTCCCCTAACCTAGAGAAAAGGAAATGGGATGTCTAAATGTATGAAAATACTAAATTACCCTATACACTAATTTTGATAATTTTAATTATCCAAAACAAATACAAAAACTTAAATCATTTCAATTAACAATCTTTAATCAAAATATTAAAACCTATTTTTTCTTCAACTTACATGATAATCAAAAACTAAAACATAATTTCAAACAACAATTCAATTATCTTTTTTAGGGTTTTCAAACAATATTAATTTTTAGCGAAAAAAAATTGAGTGATTGAGTTAAATCGCGATAGCCCGTTCCTTCTAAGAGAGATTCATCAATGATTTAACTATGAATCTCTGAATTTTTTTCATCAAATTTTTCTGATACTCAAGCAGAATCGATTGATGTGGATCTACTACATATGCTGATTATTATTCATGTTCATCAAACACAAAGAATATTGCCCATAATCGGTGGATGGGTACACACACATCAACCAATTTTGGGTCGATGTTCTTCGTGTTTAATGAACATCAACAACAATCGGTGTACGTTAATGCCTATATCAACCTATTCATTAACCATGTTTCAATTTTTACACAAACCCAAAAATGTTTATCTTTATGTTATGGATCATGAAAATATGAGTTGAATGCAAAAAGAATGAGGTCTTTCTGACATCGGACGAAAAAGTTATGAGCAAAACAGACAAAATTCACAATCGGTTGATAAGGGTGTTTACGCAACACGATTATGGCAAAAAAGATTTACAGAAAAACCCTTGAATTTTAGTTTTTTACAATCAGTATACGGGGCAAACTATATCCACCGATTAGGCACGTATTTTTATGTACAAAATTGTCGTTTCTGAGTTTTTTTTGAAATCGACACGTGTGAATGATTGTATCAACTGATTGTGATCAATTGACCATAAAATGAAGAACATGTGCCGATTCTATGCTGATGTTCTTCATGGATCAAGAACATCAAGAACAACCAATTTATGTTTTAAGTCTTATAAACCGATTTTTGATGTTTTTCGTGAGTGAAGAACATCAACCCAAAATCGGTCTACGAGTGCATGACCATCCATCGATTTTGTGTTGATGTTTTTTCAAAAAAAAATCAATTTTTTTTCCAGGTTTTGATGATGCGCATTAGTTAATTTCTAGGTTAACAAAATTACACATCAACAATTAATCAGGGATAAATTAGCCGTCAAAAGAAAATAGTTAAACATGTGGTTTCTTATATTGCTTCATGACAATTAGTCATCTAGTAGTAGATAGCATAAAAATCTCAAAGACAGAAGAAATGAAACATTGGAGAAATTAACAAGCTATAACAATTATTTCTAGTCGCACCATTTTATTTGTTTAATTTCTTTCAATGTTAATTTGACTCCGTAAGTTAAAACTTAAACTTAGTTCATTGAAACCAGTGAAAACTGAAATTACGATCCTTTTTGCTCCCATGTATACAGTTCATGTGTCTTTTTTGTTTTCATGGATGTGGTGAAGTCGACCTTTTTAAAAGATCTGGTGGTGGTGACTTTGGCTCATCTGCTACTCGACCCATCCTTTTATCATCCAATAGATTAAGAAAATAGAAAAACAATTAGTAACACCAAGATAATAAGTTAGAGATTAATTAGGTATTTTTAGGTTTACAATTGTACTACTTAGGTGACATTATGAACAAGAATTTGCATTTGCCTGCGCATCAAATTTTCGGATTAATATAAAAAACCTATTAATCAATTACCTTTCACAAGCGACTTGAGATAAGAGAAGGAGGATCAGGCATAATAATCCAAACACTTGAGATAAAAACATCCTCATCCTTTTTCTCGGTGGTTTGATGGTTGATTGAAATCGGATACACAATCAGATGTTGAAAACCTTAACTAAGCGATGAGTTCAAGAAAAGCATGCATTGTTGGTGTATATATATATATATATATATGGAGATGAGCACATAAAATGCTTATAGCTAGCACCAGCAGGAGACCGAGAGTAGTTTTCTCGTCTGCTCGCATTGTCGCATTCATCCATAATTATGAAAATACATCTTGGACTTTTTGGACTAGTTGTTAATTGATTATGATCAATGAGTCAATGACTAGTTAACAATTAATATTAATTAAATGTATCTTTTACGAACAGGAGAAAGCAAGAGTAGAGTGGTTAAGAATACGACTAAGTCCATCATGGCTGAGACCACATATTCTCGTCGTCGCCATCAATGAATATTCAATGGAGTGGGTCTCGTTGTAGAATTCATGTGAAGACTTTCAAATTAAAGAGAGAGATCGAGTTCAATTGTTTGGATGGAGACTGTGTCCTTTCATTGATCACATTCTAACGTAAAAACATGTCCAGATCGTGAAACTTGGCATGGTCAAGAGCTGTGTGGTTCATCCATTGAAATTTGAAATGGTACTTATCATCTAATAAATACATGAAACGCTCTTTGAATGAATTTTCTCTTTGACCTATTAAAAAGAAAAAAAAAAAGAGAAAAGCTTGCAAGATGGTGGAAATATATCTTTGTTCATATAAGAAAGTGATCCTGATGAATTGTAGCTAACCAGGAATCGAATCATTCTACAGTTTTGAACTACAAATTACACATGAAACAAACTTATTTTTCTAAAAGGGAGTGTATTTTTGTACAGACCATTGGTCGGAATCGCTACTGGATAACACAAAGCAAGTCCTACATAACAAGCAGACTTGCATCTAAAATTCATATTATCTAAAGTTCTTATTCATATTAATATAGAATTACAATAGATAGCCGAAAATCCTTAAAAGAACAACAAAATGAAATATTACTAAAGAAATAAGCCATAACAGTAATTTTTACTCGTACCATTTAATTTAATTTTTCTAAACGCTAATCCGGCTTCGTTAAATTAATACTTAATCAGAATTCACTGAATCCAGTGACAAGCAGATCGTTTTACTCCTAATCGAATGCCGATGCGTCATTCTTGTTCTCATGGACGTCCTGAAGGCGGCCCTTCTATAAGATCTTTTGGTGGTGGCCTGGGCATATCAGCATCTCGACCTGGTCTGCAAATCAATAAGGTCCACGATTAATTAATGCGATCGTTTTGTTTTATTTTCAACATAACATCCTATAATAGATCGATGGAAAAGTAAGAAAAAACAATCAAGGGCGCCATATTCATAACTGCTTGTTGCTTGTTAAAAAAAAAACGAATACTGTCTATGGATAAGAAATTTATGATGCTTCAACAAAAAATAAAATTAAGTGACATTATGAATAAGAATCTCCATTTGCGTTCTACGATCAAAATAAAAAGACCATGAACTGATTGATTACTCGCAAGCGACTTGAGATAAGAGGAGGATCAGGCATAATAATCGAAGCACTTGAGAGAAAAGCATCCCCATCCTTATTCTTATTGATTTGGTGGTTAAAATGGAACACACAATCGGATTTTGAAAACCCTTACTAGAAATCTTTCTGTTATGATGCAAAACTCTTAGACTTGATAAGTAGTTTAGTATTTAGAACAGGAAAGCATGCATTTATTGGTATTTATAGAGAGCAGAGGACATATGATGTTTAAAGCTGGCACAGGCAGGAGACCAACGTCAAGTCAAGTCGAGTGTAATCATTTATTTTGCTGTGTTCTTCCACATTTTTGAAAATGCAGCTTGGGAGTTGGGATTTTGACAAGTTAAGACAGAAATAAATGTATCTTTTACTGCAGGAATTAATGGCGAGGAAACAAGTGTCATACACTTGGAAAAGAAAAGTGGTTGAGTGTAGCTACAACCTACGTGACTCCCTAGCGGTAGTAAATGCTGGTGGTGTTAGTTTCATGACTCTAACGCGTGTTTGAGTAGCCCACGTACTAAAGTCCTTGCCATCAATGGAGTGGGTCTCGTAATATACGAAGGCATTAAAATTTGTGGCCTTTCAATTGCAACATGTGAAAATCGCGAAACTTGGCATAGTCAAACTGTGGGTTCGTTAATCAGTGTTTTAAAAACCGGACCAGACCGGATGATTGAACCGATAAACCAGCAAACCATTGGAAAAAACGGTCTGAATCAATGGTGACCCACCAACATGTTGAAAAAAACAGTAACCTGGGAGAACATGACGGTTAAACCAGCGACCCATGAGACCCAGTCCGGTCTAAAACTGGTTTGATCCAGATCATTGTTATAAAAAGGTACGAGGTTTGTCTCCATGATGACAAAAGCTATCAGACGGACGTCGTTTAATGGGGGCCATCATCCGAAGGTCGGGAAGTTCCGGATGGAGTAGTCATTGGACGTCTGGGAAAACTTGCGTTAATTTTAAGTGGGTCGGTGTGGGTGAAAAATAGAAGACTTTGTTATCAAAAGTTGATAGTCACGAAGGAAACAAAACTGATATGTTCATCTGGATCTCTTTCTCCATAAACCTAGCCATTGACATCACCCAGAAGATTCATTCGGAGCTGAAATTAAATCCATCAATCTCCAGAGAGAGAGATTTGTTATCGATATGGCATCAGGATGGGAAATCACAGGGAACAAACTGGACAGATTTCAGTGAATGTATGTCAAATTGTAGAGAACCTGAATATTGTGCTCTTCTTAGAGAAGATTATCCTGAGTGTCTTGCCAAAGAGGTTCGTTTGTTCCTTCTTTTTTGTATGGATCTGATTACTGAATTTCAAATTAACATGAAATTTTAATGAAAACCCTAGCTTTAAATTTAAGGTAACCTGTTGTGTTTTTTTCTTATATGAATTTACTAATTAAGTTTTTTAGATGTAATTAGCTGTTCTGATGACATGTTCTATGTTGATGGTGATTTGAGCTGAAAATAACATGAATTTTGGTTAACCACTTAGAACCCCGGATTTTAGGAATCATTTGATGTATATCAGGTATTTATCTTATAGGGATTCTAAAAAGATTTGTAATATCGTTGCAATTTAGGGTATTAGGGTTAGGCAGAATCAATGTTTTCTGGGTTCACCAAATTGTAGGTTTTTTTTCTCCTTTCCGTCTCAGTCATCGACTGTTGCTGGAGTTGGTTGCTGATAGCCTGATACTGTATATGGTCTACTCAGTATGATTCTTTTTTGGTGATTTTTCTCTTGAGCCTCAATTTTACCTGAATTCCTAAAATTATTGATTTTTTGTTTATTGTGTTCAGGGTTCAACACTAATTTTTATTAATTTTTTAATTGCGACGAGTGAAATGAAGATTGAAACAATTGCAACTCGGATGCTGAAAGTTGTTCGATTCTTACGTTGGTTTCGGCCTTGGTAAGATTCTGTCTGCAACGTCTTTTAATAGTAAATTTGCTTGATCTGAATAGTTGTTTACTGAGTCTGAGTAATTTTTGCAACGAGTGGAATGCAGATGGAAGCAATAGCGATTCAAATGCTGAGAGTTAGTTCGATTCTTAGGTGGGTTTCGGCCTTGGTAAGATTCTGTGTACAAAGTCTGTTTTAATAGTAAATTTACTTGACTTCTATAGCTGTTTAGTAAGTAATTAGAAGTGGAATACTGTTTCTTCGGGGTTAATTTTGCTCGGTATCCTTCTTTGGGTTCTCAAAGCGTGGATTGTTTCGAGATATTGGAGCAGATTGGTGAAGGCACGACTTGGCAAGTCTATTTATTTTTTTAGTTTTGTTATGAACTGACAAGGTGTTTGAATAAGTGCCATAGCTTGAAATTTTATAACTTTACTGAATCCATTAAATCCGTTAATGTTTTTCCGTTTTTCTTCTTTGCAGTCAATGAGATTAAAACATACCCATGAAGAATATGTACAAACGCTCCATTATAAACCCAGGCGCGTGAAAAATCTGTCAAATCCATTTTAATCCCAGGTATACTAAATTAGGGTTCTTATTATTTTAGTTGTTCTCCTTGAAACTCTTATTTTTGATTTTTGATGTTTTTCAAAAGATATTATTTAATTTTCTTTTGGTGATTAGGCCTTCTGCGTGTTCGCACAATCAAGTTATTTCAGATACCCTCCCCTAATTTCTCTATGTCTTTTTCAATATTGGATTTGTTTCATAATTATGTGGTGTTTGGTATTTTGGTTTAGAAGTTGATTATTTTTTTCTTTTTGTTGCTCCTAAGCAGGAAGTTGAACTTTATAAGTCAGTGTGTTGTTATATTCATTTGAAAATTTAGTTTTAATCATCTAATGTAGGGTTGTTTCTTATAAAATTGAAGCACAATACTTGATTTTAGTTCTTCCTCATTACCATCATCCATGACCTTGTTCCTGGGTTCTGGTGAGGAGTATTTTCAGTTAAGACCTCTGCAAGAATTTGGAACTTTGTAACGGTAAAATTCAAAACTTTTTGCAATAATTGACTGAGATTTGCTGCTTCTGGATTCAATTTCTACCAAAACATCATTTTGAGATGAGGAGAGAAAAGGTCACAAAAGGAAGGCAGTTTTTTAAAGAATCACTAAAACTGATTTAAGTTACTTATCAATTACGCATGCTTTTATTCTTTGCCAACCTACAAATAGATTACTTTGTATTTTTTTCTGAAGAGCTACATCTATAGGCATCTTTTCCAACTTTGATGTATTCTGTACTAGTGGAAAAATTACCTATTAGTTAGAAGGATAAGAATATGCAAGACAAGAATATGCAGTAGTAAATCCACATCCGATTTACTTAGATATCAGCATTTGTCCATTTGATTAGGCAACTCTTTAATAACAAATCTCTTACTCATTAATTGCTCAATTTCCGCTGTCTCAGGTCAGAGAAACTGGTCAGACCAACAAATTGTGCTCAATCAGTCTATGTGATTCAAATTCCATGCTTAATGAGGTAAGTGGTAACTTATGTCGGTGCATATTTCACCTCGGATGAAAAGGTTCATTTTATTATTATTTTTCCACATGTTGTTCATGAGTTGTATCTCTAACTAATTGTATTTTGTTTCTTTTACAGATATTTAGAGGGTCAACAGTACCATAATCATGTTTTATAGAAAATCCAACAACTTCATGGCTTGATGGCATTATAATATGGATTCTCCAGAAGCGTTTGGTTGTTGTCGTAAGTTCATACCATGGTGGCACTAGCTTTTTTGTGGTTAGTCACATAGTTGGAATATAATTATTAATGCTCAGAATGACATAGAAAGTTAGCAATTGCCAAATAGGTTGAAAAATGATTCCGAGAATGGTTTAGATTTACTCAAAAATATTATAAATAGAGAGCCACTACTTAGGAAAAGGTTAAGATCACCTCTCAGATTGCTCACAAATGTGTAAATGTGCCTATCAAAATCCTTAATAATTTATGTGGGTTAGTATCGTAGTAGCATTAAAAGTATCTATTTTTGCTTTTCCTGATGCACACATTATGAAGCAGACAGAACTACCTTTCCATTAATCATTGCACATAAGCTAGCTATATTTATCGGTCAATGCGATTCATTGTAAGATTAATAAATTAATTGAGAAAATAAGATTTGTCTTTTGTAAATTATTAAGGTACCAATCTGGGAGGTTTGCAGAATCCAACATCTCTAGAGGCAAATATAAGGTACGAGTTCAGACGCCGCAAGCTTAATTATAATCTCTTCTTGGCCTAGAACTTATTAAACTTCAAGCTCCAATCCTCGCATTGCACATAATTATATCTATTTTAGTTGGTCTTTTTATCGCACCCATCTAACAGTTAGTTATGTTGTTTATTTGTATGTAGGAACTGATGATTCTAAAGCATTGAAGATCTGCAGAAGTGGTGTAACCAATACCAATGGTCACCGACCTGGAGATATTTATGTTACCATCAAGGTTGCGAATCTAATTTATTTGCCTAACTTTTTTTTCCCATCCGTTTTATACTGTTCTTCTGAGGATACATATTCTTAGGCTGCCAGTATTCGTTCCTTGGTGTATCACATGGTAAACTTACTATCATTTTTCATCCGATAGTCAATATGTTTTCCTGTATTTCTACCCACAAGTTCTGCATTTCTTATTTAAATTGGCCTCACAAGTTCTGTATTATATTCACCAGTTATTCTTTTGTTAAATTTAGTTACGAATTTGTGAGTTGATATTTTTCCCTGCTTTTGTAATATGCAGTTATCATGGATTGACTATGTTGTTGCATAGAGCTAATTCAACTTATATGATTTGGTCATTGCCTGTGTGAATTTGAGTGCTCGAATTTATGTAATTCCGACTTACTAGAATTTTGTTGTGAAGAACAACTTATATGATGTTATTATGTTCTTTTCTTAATTTAGTTTTACTATTTCTGCGACTAACATTTCCTCATAATGTATAAATCGCCAATTGTTTCACTTTGAAACGAACATTTGACATGCTATTAAGCTCTTTTACCGGGAACATTAAATTTGTCATTTTGTGTACATTATATAGGACTCCAAAGAATTATATGCAAGGCATCCAACTATAAGGTAAATAATTATCATTTCTTTTTATTATATCTTTCATCAAAACCAATAATTGTCATCCAACTCTGTTTCAGATATTTTTTTTCCTTGGAAGGAATGCAACGGTAATCATTCGATGTTGTACTTGGAAAAATGAGGTCTGAATGCAGAAGTTCAGTTGGTTCGAAGTCGCAGAGCCAATTAAAACACAATGGTGGAATGCAGCATGGATGCGGTTGTAGCAAACAAAGGTATTATTGTCTTTTACCATTTTATTTGGATAATGATCATGGCTGAATCTCCATAAACTAAAATAAAATTGTATTTGTGGATCCTTGGAAACAATGTGAACTTAGCGACTATAACATTAATGGACTTTGGCTAGATAGTCGGATGTTGTTTTGATTTTCCGATTACAAGGTTTGTCCTACCCGCTTTAGATCCCATTTTCAGGAAGATGAAAAGCAATCTTCACAACGATCCATTAAGTAAATGCTTTTATAAAGTGAAACTTATCAGAACTTTACCTGATTATTGTTAGTAATTTCAATAGAAGTACAATATATGTACCATGAACAAATTTATAGGAACTATGAGAAACAGTGCACACACGTAAATAAACTTATATGCTTAGGTAGCATTGGTATAAGCAAAGACCACGCTTCACTAAATTGTCAGTTGCAGAACTTCAGCCGTGCAAGTTAGTGGTGGAATTGATCATTTGTCTTATTATGCACACACAACTTATACCTTTAGCTTTTTACGATTATATATCTTTATGCATTAACGGACAACATTAGTTCAGTTAGTTGCTTATCTTCTTTTCATTTGACATTTCAGATACTAATGATGCGAATTACAGAGAGAGTTGTTACTACACTAATATATTTTCAGAAAGGGATAATTTTAAAAGCACAGTATATTCTTATAACCATGCTAAGGTTTTTATAATCTGTAGCCAGGGAAAATAAACTATTTTATGCTGCACGTCCATCAGATGCCATTAATGTGGAAAAAAGATGCTAGATAATGTGATTTAGTGGTCAGTTCTTGCAGGTGGTGGGGGAGATGTTGTAGTTCCGATGTTTGGTAATGGTGGTTTGGAATCTTACCTATCTTCTTTTCATTTTCGATTCATATACTAATGATGCGAATTACGCTTATATATTTTCAGAAAGCTATGGTTTTTAGAAGCACAATATATTATTATAACCATGCTAAGGGTTTTATAATCTGTATCCAGGGGAAAAAACTGTTTTAAGTGTAGCTGCACGTCCATCAGATGCCATTAATGTGGCAAAAAGATGCTACATAATGTGATTTAGTGGTCGATGCTTGCGTGGTGGATATGTGGTAGTTTCGGTGTTTGGTAAAGGTGGTTTGGACTCTTTTAATTATTAATTAAATTGTTTACATCTAATTCAGGTATACCTCATTAACTAGAAAGTAGATCAGGTTTTTGATGAGATTATAACTCTGGAGTTAGTTTCAGTTTAATAGAAATTATATGCTTTCTGATTGGCTATATAGTACATCAACAAAGAACGTTAAGGGACTTAATGGTAAAAGAATGAGGCCCCTGTTCAGATTTTATATGCCCACAAGTTCCAGATTATTCCGGAATCATTCTTTTGTTGAGAAAGGCATGCATGACACGAAATGTTTTTTGTTTTTTTTAATGTATTTTTGCTTTTTTGATTTGTGACAGGATACAATATATGCATCTGCCAACAAATGTTGAACCCATCATCATGTCCGGAGGTCTTGCGCCTGTTTTCTTTGTTTGATGGGTTTGGACTACAAATGAAGAAACCTAGAACAATTATTTTTTCGTGATGACAATGAGGTAACACACCTGCTCATCTTCTACAATTTTTGTTGTTCCCTTTCCATCCTCCTTTCTTTTGGAAGTTCCTATGCACTCTTTTTCAAATTACTTTTTCACTTATAGTGTTTCTGGGTCAGTCTCAAATCATCTGATCAGGGGCCAATCTCAAGCATGTGGAAATGGATTAGTCCCAAGATATTTTAAGTGTCTACTCATTAGTGAGTCTTAGTTCTAAGTCAGTGAGTTGCACAACGTTTGCTAAGATGTTGAGCCTTATTCGGACAAGACAGGGTCCAGATTATTAACATTGCTCTACTACAATCTCTTTCAGGAGTTCCACAATATGCTTTTTATTAGGTGGAAGGATGGCTATTCGGGACTTTGTTTCTGAAGATTACTGCTTACATGTTAATAAGTTGAAGGTAAATCCTCTACTAGATATCCCTTTGTGCATGTGAACAGTTTGCACTCAAGTGTCAATGTGTCATTATCCTAAACCGATCATACTAAATCCCACTTACATAAGAAAATGGTAAATATTGGTATTTGCTATCTTAGCTCAAATGGCAGAGCGCATGGTTCTCAACCATGTAGTTGTGGGTTCGACTCCCACGGATGGCACAGTTAACTTAGTTGAGTAGGATAAAACTTGCCTGCTTCTGATGGCATTATTAGCTATGCAATACACATGCGTAAGTTTAAAAAGCATGTCATATATCATCTCAGTACCCATAACAAAAGAACGCCAACAATCCTAGAATTAAAAAACATGAATTGTGAATAATTTAACCCCAGCCCTAAATTGTCCAATAACTCTGTCATATTGCACTTAGCAAGGTAGTCAAAGATAGACAACACCACTTGGATTAAATGGGTAAAATTAGTAATTTTGTGGTCCATCTGAAGTGCGACCATCAAATGTTCCTTATGATGAGTAGCTGTCTAATCCGGTCTGGGATTGGCGATGCTGATGATACCTCCACTGAGTGACAAATCGTCGCTAGATACAGTGGTTTCCAAGGTAACATTTAGAGAACTAAATCCATTGAGCTCGATTCATACACCATTCAACTTAATATTTTAGGGAGTTTATGCCAATCAACTTTATAGTTAGGTTAAAAAATGCTTCTATCTTTGACTCCATTAATGAATTCACTTATTTAATCAGGTTTGTACACTTGGAACTGCATATCAGAATCCAAACTCAAGGGAAGTACTAGGAGGTGGCGGATCTTCCGAGCCTTCACAACGGGTAAGAGATTCAGGATGGCACTCGATGTAAAAGGGTTTGTACAATGAACGAGCAAAATGTTATAGTAATGCATTAAAACGATCGACTTGAAACAGTGATTTGAGTGACTTTTAACTTTTTGGATGTATGCAGTTTTTATGGTGGCAGAAGATTCTTAAGTAGCTCCCGGATTTCCAATCTCATGGAATATAGGGGTATATTAATAGCTAAAACATTTTCGAACGTAGTTGAAATTTCAAGTGTTGTCCTAGCCATGATTTTTGTTTTGTTTTTGCTGCACTACATGTATAGGTGGAAGAATGTCTTGATCGAATAAACCTTGTTTTCAAGTTGAAAAGAGATAATTTGATGAAATAAATCAAGGAAGAAAATCTTTAGGCAAGGTAGTTGTATTTCATATGTGTACAATTCCAAAAATGTTTGTTATCTTACATGATTTTCCCCTTTTTATTTTAAATAATTATATAAAAATCTGATATGTGGAACACATTCACAAATTTATTTGTGCTAAATCCTTAAATGAAAAAAAAAGACCCAGTTCTTTTCCAAACACAAAGAAAATATATGGTACATGGTCTATATAGTATGAACAAAATCTCCCTGTATGAGAAAAGAAAAATATATTAAAAAGTATTTGAAGATACAAGTTCATCGTATATTTTCGAATGAAAGTGGATATCCAGTTTAGGGTCAGATGTTGTTCACTACAACTCATTCTATCATGAATGCTTAATTACGAGATCAATGTAGATTTTGTCCCTTTTATTGTCGCATGTTTATGAGTGCTTAAATCGGTACCCGAATCGGAGTCAGAATTATACATGTTTTGTCACATAAAAAAGCTAAAGCAAAATATTTATTTGCAAAATATTACTTATGTGAGTTGTATTGTGGATCAACGTTACGACTTTCATTCGCCACGATTATATTTTGGAGGGTCAAAAAGTGAAGGGTAGATCCAACCATTTATGAATTTTGAAGTTTCATAAGCTAAACAACACGACGAAATACAATACTCATTACAGCTAGGAGTAATTTCTCTTTCAAACACTAACAAATTATTTGTTCAAGGTCCATGTGGTTGCAGGAATTCTTAATTTCCATGTACGGTAAAAAAGAAGAAGAAAGAAAACGTACGAAAATGTACACTGATAGTACATGTTTTGATAAAGGTGAATATCAAATTTATGGCTGACGCAAAAATGGAAAAAAGATAGTTGTATGTAATGGACATAAGAGTTAACATAAGAGTTATAAAGACCTTAATTAGAGATAGTTGACTGCCATGCATCCAATTACGCTCATAATATTTCAAGCATTAATTAACGTAAGAGTTATAAAATGTTTCACCGAAAGATGCGAAGGAGTGGGAATCGATCTTCATAAATTACAATTTCAAAAAATGATGAACTTTCTTTGTGGTATCAAATTGGGGAATGCTTTGAAAAATTAAGCAACAAATGACAAAATAAAGGGAAAAAAAAAAGATAAGATTATTGGTTGCTGCTCCTGATTCTCATGATGTTATTGATTGCTGAATATTGACGCAAGTGGTGGTAGAGAATATGCTTGTAGTGATATGTGAACAGGGTATTTACCGGTTTGGTAGAAATAAGACAACTAAAGATCTTATTTGTTCAGTATAAGTCGGTGAATGATTTCGCATTTTAGTTTCTTCCTGCGTTTTTATTTGTATTATTAGTGAATGATTTTTAGTTTCATGGATATAATTATTTATTTTTAAGAACAACTTGATAATGGATAATAGGTTGTCCGACAAATCCAAAAAGAAACCAACCTTTGGAAGATATTGCCGCAAAGGAAAGTAATACTTCTTTTGTTGCTTGAACCTCCCAGGACCGGGAAAATCTATATGATAGGGATGAAGCCCGTCCAAGGTTAGTTTATGACCAAATCCGAGAGTACAATGCCTCGAATGTGTTTACCAACCTTGGTTGCATATATGGCCAGATTCATAAGTGATTTTCAATACCTGAGGAACTTCGACACATGAGTTGAGCATTAGAGCCCAAAGAGGGAAAAAATACATTTTATACATGATCCTAATTAAGACCTGGGTGTTCATGCGAAACGAAATCCGCAACTGGATAAAGATGTTCTTGGAACAATCAAATACATTCTGTTATAACATAATAATGCGTTTTATATTCGCGCACGACCTGAGTAATATCATTCCCATCACGCACTATGAAGAATCTACGAATAAAAGACGCCACAATTTGCTAATAGTCGAAGAAGTTTTGATTATACTTCCCAGGGATGGTTCTGAGCCACCTGGTGTTCTAAATATTATACTTTAGCTGAAGGAATATTAAGGATTTTCCCGTATTTCCGGGTGTCACCCTGCATACTTTCCCTTGCATTATGTTTTTCTCATTCTGGACGGTGAGTTAAGGTGGAAACTAGATATAAAACAACTTGATCCAGACACATAAAAACATATTATAACTCTAGAATTATTTCATAGTTTCCACGTTTTTAGCTGTCTGATAAGTATTCTACTATCCTGAAAAACTTTTTCAAATATTTGGCGGATGCTTGGGCATCAACAGTAAAAAACCGCCTGCGTTATCTCACGAAAATTCAGGATATGCTGCGAGAATATTGTTACAATATTATAAATTTCTTAAAAACTTTTGGATTGAATCCCAACGAGGGAAATAAGCCCTGCGTTTTGCCCTCGATTTTCATTGGTGTTCCCGAGAATATGTTCGAGATCTACCATGATTTAGTGGCTTAAGACAGGTCGCACACAAATGTTGTTCCTTCCAACCCAGTCTGCCATAAATGTTTAATTGCAATGTTCAACATGAATATTGTTCCTATTATTGTCAAATGTTGATGATTGGGACGCATCCGATTATACTTACGATGTGTCAAATATTAATGCAAGAATTGTACAATGTTTAAAAGAAATATATGGATGAGGGGATCTCCATCTTTATGATATCCTAAGTGTCAAGAGTTGTCCAGAAAGCTAATAATCAAGAACAAGATGTACCAAGTTTCAAGAATGAGATCATCTAACAAGTAATTGTACTGTTGATGAAAACATATGCAAGACAATTTACCAAAAGTTAATTAACTTACATTATGCAATTTCTTATGTTTTTCATTTCTTTTTGGAAGCTCAATTGAGTATTTTCCGATTTTTAGAGTAAGAAAACTTTTAAAGTTTTTATGGTAGACATACTTTGTAGATCTACCAACTTATAATGACAATTACATGTTTTAATCATCAGTCATATATATCTTTCAGATGATGATTGTGAACTTGAATTGGCCAATAATTGATATGAATATGCTTCTGATTGTCCGAATCTAATAACCTGTGTTTTAAAGTTGAAAATAGACCGTTTTATGAAGTAAAACAAGGAAGAAATTTATTTGCACAAAGTTGTATCAAACTATGGATCAAATAACACTTATGATGTATCAAATATCAATGCAAGATTTCTACGATGTTTAATTTAAAAATATGGATGAGGGGATCTTGATACT
This sequence comes from Papaver atlanticum, assembly GCA_023531105.1. Lineage (NCBI taxonomy): Eukaryota > Viridiplantae > Streptophyta > Magnoliopsida > Ranunculales > Papaveraceae > Papaver > Papaver atlanticum. The sequence continues at coordinate 2,264,873 of JAJJMB010012081.1, forward strand.
TATGATATGCCAAGTGTCAAGAGTTATTCAGAAAACCAATTATAAAAAACAAGATGTACCAAGTGTCAAGAATTAGATCATCAAACAAGTAGTTTGTACAGTTGATGGAATATAGTAAATATTTTGGAATCTAATATCGTTTTGAGTTACTTAGAAGATATTTCACCGGATAAATACTAATTTGGGCGTTAGAAGGTTGCACTTCTCCTAGGTTCCTTTCATATTCAAATTGTTAGATAAAAACGCGCAACATGATCCATGTAAGTCATCTTTTACTTTGACTTTGACTGCCAATGAATGAGTGATGTTCACATTCAATTAATAACCACCATTAAGTTTTTCTAGAATTTTAATGAATAAAATAGACACGAAAGGACTTTTTTAGGTTGTACATTATTAGTTACGATACTTGGATAACAGAAACTTAACCATATCAATACTTGGATAACAAAAATATATTAGTGGTATTTTAAAGTGTTTTCATGAAATATGTCATGTTAAAAACCGTGTACCAAAGACTACACGTAACGTGACAATAACCAGAGGTTGAGCCGGGGATTATCTAGTATATATTAAATATTAATTAACAAAAAAAATAACGAAGAACAGTTCTGCAAGATTATATTCTGATCATTGGATTTTGATTCATTAATCTTCTTCGTTCCAATAAAATCATTCAAACAAAATCAATCAACGACGTACAAGATTAACGAAACAAATATATATGAATCTCTAATCAATATCAATAATTGATCTCTAATGTATATATTCATGAACCCTAATAGATCATTTTTGATTGAATTAAATAGATTAACCTAGAACAATGAATTGGATTTCCTCTTCTACTCCTCCGTTTTTCGATCAATTGGGTAAGAATAAGTAAGGGTATGATCTGATAAATTGTTGGTGATTGTGTGTGAGAGTTAGGCGGTTTCGAATCGATAATATGGGGGTGTGAAGCATAAAACGGAAGAAGAAAGAAGACGAAGGACCAGAAGAGGATCTTCTTAAAATGGAGTAAGAGCTTCTCCAATGGTTGATGTGGTTATTTCATATGTGTCAACATTGTCTTGACTTTCTCTTGGTAAAAATTCCCTTAGATAGATATAAATTCCTAAATCTTAGGAACTGAAAAATTTCATCTCCAATCCAAATCAATCTTAATTTTTTGTTTCTTAAGTGTCATTTAATAATTGGTTAACAATCATTCTATTTTTATTTTATAACTTATTTCACTAACATAAAAATGACTAGGATGTTAGACATTCACCTTGACAATGTCTTCCCAAAATTAAACCACCTCACTCCACATTCATTTAAGAAATTAGGGTTGGAGAAGAATTTTAGAGAAAATTGATGTGTATCCTATGTGGATTTAGATATTTATCCTCATACACATTCCATTGGAGAAGCTCTAAGTAATTTAAGAATTAAAAGAAAACAAAAAAATATATATTAAGAAACTTAAAATAGCTTAAGCAAAGCCAGGTATGATGTAGGGGACACTTGGTACGTTGGCAAACATAACACAGAAGTAGACACTTCTGGAAATTATGGACCACCTTGTACGGTTAGCGAGATCGTCTCTTATATATACTAGTTGTTGCACCCGTGCGTTGCACGGGCTCAGATTGGTTTCCTCAAATAGTGAACTATTAGGAACCTATGCGTACATACAGGTAGCGTGCGTACTGCAAAGGTGGTGTTATGTGACAACTTCAATATAGTAGTATATCATTGCCATGTTGTCATTTGTAACATTTTTTTTTTTTTTTTGGTGTTGTTACAATCTAACTTAAGCTTAGATATTTTGGCTTTTTATTTATGAACATTTTTCCTTTCATCGATATGCCAATTAATGTTTTGAATCGTAGGTTAAACCCCAACATAAGATGTTGGGTGTGACCGGTACTATGAAGGTGCTCAATTAATATGTTACTATATAAATTGCTCTAGAACTACATCTCAAGAGTTCTCTAGAACTCAAGACAAATTCGACTAACATTTGTTCCTTAAATTTGGCTATGAATCACCAGCTACTCTTAAAACTGCAAATCTTTTTCAGACTTTCACCATTAGACAAAGATTCCAATGTTAATCCTCCCATATTTGCTAAGATTGTGCACACTACTCTTGTGAGTATTCTTTGACTTCGAGATTTTCTCAAATCAAATCCACGAAATGCCGGGTCGAAAACTGAGAATGACTTTGACTACAAAAACATTGCCGGGTCGAAAACTGAGAATGACTTGACTCAAAAACATCATACGGGTAATGCAGATTATAACATGTTGATCAGGAATCTGAAATCAGATTTTGAATCAGTAAGAAGGCTCTCTAGATAAATAGATTAATAATGGAGAACATCATAATATATTAGTGAGTAGAACCTGATTCTCGTAAAGATTTTTTCAAAAATATTTACATGAAAACACCTTCCACTGCAAGAACATTTGCAGCTACCTTCCATGCATGGTTTCATCAATATGTGTCTCGCGAAAAAATAAAAATAAAAATGAAAAAAACGTAGCCTTTCTTTTAAGCAACAAACAATATGCAAAAACCAAAAGAGCAACACCGATAGAAAATGCAGATCTATAACGCAAGTTGCAAAGACATTAACAAACCATAATAATACATATAGTAGAGCCAGAAAATTACCAAACATTAATAAAGATGAGTCAGAAAATTATCAAGCCATGGATTGGCAACTACTGTTAACTTTAATGTCTGCGAACACCGGAAGAGTCGGGATTAGCAGCAGTAGCCAGGGTAAATGATAACAGCACAAAAATACGATATAGTGATATAGCTTTATCTACAGACCTGAACTGTGAGAGACACACACAACAAATGATTATAACACAAATCATTAACTTATGTCATCTTTATAACTAAACAAAACCAAGTTTATGATATTATGTTATTGACTTGAAACTCTCCTCAATTTTATATGAATTACAAAAATGAAGAGTAATATATAGTGCAAATGACCATTAATAGGTCGTACTGGTTGAAGATTGCATGGTCATTTGGCATGTTTACCAACCTGGATTTTAAGTATTTCAGCTCTATGAGTGTCCAATCCCCCTCTACTTCCCAAGCCACGGACTCTGCAACTTCCATACCATATAGTTAAACACTTGAATTCTGCCGCACAACAAACCAAACCAAATCAAACATTTGAATTCTGCCGCACAACAAAAAGAAACCAAATCAACCATTTGAATCAAGAGTTACCAAATGCAAACAACACTCGAGGAAAATACAACTATAATAGCAACACCCACAGTCTAGATTATAAGAGGGACTGTGATTGAAATTCGATGACAGCAACAGAATTCACACTTGCACCTACGAAGGAGCTTAAAGCAAGAAAAATCAAGCTAATCATGGAAAGAATACAACGAAGTACATCAAGAAAACTTAATATCCTGGTAATTAATTAACGATTTATAAAAATTGACATCAATTCAAATTCTTGCAGAAACATACACATATGTGTATACCTGACGCACAGTAGCTAAGTATAACACCATCTACATCAAACAACAGGGGCATCTGTGGGAATCAAACCCACAAGTACATGGTTGCAAACCATGTGCTCTTCCATTTGAGCTAAGACAGCAGATACCATTTCCAATAAACAAATAAGAGAAATCTGCATCAGTAACAAAACAACAAAGAAGCATCAGCGAAACAATAATAAAAAAAGTATTCCAAAAGCGAGTAGTAAATCTAAAAAATTACAAATGCAGATGGATTCAAGCTGATCTATATAATCCTGGCTAATAGACTAATATTAGATCAAGAAAAATAGGATTAGAGAAAAACTAATTGGGTTTTTCCTTTTTGGGACAAAATGTTCAAAGAGATTTTTCTTAGAGATTTAGGAAGATGAGCTCGATTGATGCCGTCGACTGATTCTGAGGTTGCTGAAGAGCAATAGTGGTTGTTTTTCTTTTCGAACCAAATAAGGTTCAGAAGAATCAGGGCTTATAGTAGAAAAGTGAGACGGAAAAAGAGAAACGGGGTCGTAAATACTCAAGGTTGGATGAAGTAATATAAAGTAGATTTCATTATTCTTGAAATCTGACCCTTGCAACATACATGTTGCACTTCAACTTTCTTGCAGCTATTGAATTGATAAAGATTAGTATAGATTAAAGAGTTTATACTTTCAAATAAATAAGGAAATCAAATTTAAATAATTAAACATCTTAGGTTCAGCTATCCTTAAAGCTGGACTCCTTGAACAATAGGCTTTTGAGCACAACTGCCGTAGTCTGTACTCTGTAGATAACTACATAAAACTAATTAATAAGAAATTGGTATATTATTTCCATCTGATCATTATCCAGTAATGTTGCATACACAGTAAGCCCCTGCTGGAAAAAGTCTTAGTAATTAGAATTTAGATACATGCTTAAATAAGCTTGCATGAAATAAGGTTGAGATAACAACTTCACCTCTATCAACGAAATTACGGTTTGAATGGAACTTCAAAAATTTAAAGACAACCGCTTTTATTGGTTTTAGAATGAACAAACAAACAAAAAAGTCAGAAGAGAATTTGATTTTGGATTAACTAATAGCGATATTGAACATATTTTTATAAAAACTTTAATAGCAATTGAAATCCCCATGGAAAAGAAATAGCAAGAAAGAAATATACGAATGAATAATAGGGTTTAGATTTACCGACAGATAAAAGGATTTTGTTGTTTATGATGAGCAAAGAAAAATTGTACCTGCAAAACAGAACAAAACAAATAATAGGGTTAAGATTTACCGACAGATAAGAGGATTTTGTTGTTTATGATGAGCAAAGAAAAATTGTACCTGCAAAACAGAACAAAACAAAAGGGTTAAGATTAAGACATGAAAGAAGGAGTTAGGGTTTGTGATAGAGAATTGGATTGGGTTATTTGTCCAGCAAAAAATCGTAACTGAAAAATTAAACCAAACACACAGTAATTCGAGCCAAATCAACAATGAACAATCAGGCGAGATTTGATGAACGAAGTAGAAATCTTAGAAAATAAAGAGACAAATAAGGAGAACGGGAGAGGAAAAGAGAGGAGATGAGGCAGCGGAGAAGAAAACGTGATTTTAAAAATTAGGCTTTAGAAAAAGGGTTTATACAAATAATTTTTTTTACTCGGTGGTGTTATTGGAGGAAATATTAGTGGTGTTAAAAATACAAAAGGTTCCTATTGTCTAAATATTTTCTGGTGGGGTTAGAAATTCTAAGAAGAGAGCTTGATTCAACTTTTAACCACGGCAAAGAAAATTCACCTCAAATCATATATATATATTTTGATCCAGTAAACCAGTGGTTCAACCACTGGTTAAACCATTGACCCTGACCCAATGATTATACTGGTTTGACATACGGTCCGGTTTTTAAAACATTGGTAATTATATGGAACGTTCCTCGGAAGAACATAAAACTTGCAAGACAAGCGGAAATAGACCTTTGTTTGTTTTTAAAAACGGATCCTTATAAAAAAATCCAAGGGGATTTTTATAATCGTTTTGAAATATACCAGTTGAAATTGTTATCATTTTCTAAAACCAGTTTAAAGTTTTTTTTTTTTTTTTTGGGACTATATTTAGGTTTCATCGAGTTATGTGTTGGGTGGTCGGTATAAATGAGAAGCTTCAAATGCAAAGGGTAAGGATATTGCACAAGATTAAGAATTAAGACTCAATGATGTAGCAACACTTTATATACGGGATTATCATGTATGGAGCCCGTGAGCTCATTTTCTTGGTTTGTTTTTGCTAGTTGCTGTCTAATTTTGCTTCTTTGTTATCCAGTTATCTCCCCTCCTTTAAAATGCTAAGTCATATGAGGTCCCTATATCGCATGGTGAGTGTGACACCCCCTAAAATTAAATTAGATAAAAGCTTTGGGCATTAGTAAACCTGGTGATGACCCTTGGCGAGACTCTATTGGTTAGGACATTAAAACTTAAATTACACTTCGTTTACACCCAGTATTTTAACTGTCCGTTAGTAACGGCGTTACACAAAAGGTGAGTGGACAACACTTCCATTGAAGTCCAAGGCTTATAAATTTGTTGCACTCGGTTTACACCGAAAACTTAACTGGACGTTACTAACGCCAGTTAGATGGACAAAATATCCGTGAGTTCTGTCCCAGATATTCCGTGAGCTCTCCTTATTCTCTCCAACTCTCTTTCTTTCTCATAAACCTTACGCTGCCGAAACAAACACTTCTT
>JAJJMB010012081.1:2271130-2295623 GCA_023531105.1 Papaver atlanticum
TCTCTCTGATTCAGTTGATTGTATTGTGGTCGAAATTGATAAGTTTACTATTGATCGTGTCAACAAGAGTGGAGCTATTTTGGATTTAACAAGGTAAACTGTCTCCACTTCTCTCTGAATTTTTCTCAAGTCATTCTATTTCTCAACCTGTAAGCCTGAGCTATATTGCAAACAAACTAATGTTGCATTGGGGCAAGAAGAAGTGCAACAGAAGGACCTTGCTTCTGCGAACAACCAAAACAAGAAAACCATCTTCACTGTTGATGGATTTATGAATCCCTATAATGGTTACATCGGTTATGCAGCTGGTCCTTATGAGGAATGTTCGCTCAAAATCAAAACCCCTTTGGTGGTTGTTCAGGGTATGCATTGCCATATGCTCCATCTCAAACAAATAAAAGGAGCAGAGTTACACCATGTCATGGGGATTGGAGTCACGTCGATGAAAAGGATGAAGAGAGGAATTATCAGAAGAATATATCATGGTACACGTCTTTTGTTTCATGTTACACAAAGTAGGGGGCAAAGCTGTTCAGTATGTTGCAAAATCAGAGAAAAGTGTAAATTAAGATATTGTGTAATTTGTGGGCTGTATGCAAAGAATTACAATGATATTATGTAATTTGTGGGTTGTATGTAAATTATTCAAAGATTTTCATCGAACCATTATTTATATACTACAAATGGGAAGGCCTAATAGGGTGAACTCCGTCTCCTAATTTAATTGAGGCAAATTATATTAGTTGAAGTTAGCTTCGTATTGTGACGATGCCCAAAGACAACGGTTTGCCACGCCACACCAAATAAAAAATGCATCGGGACGGGTCGGGATAAAACGACGCCACACCAAACTAAAAATCCTAAGCAACACCAAATCAAAAATCCTAAGCGACGGGGTGAGGCGAAACCATGCCACACCAAATTAAAAATCCTAAACGACGGGGCTGGGTGAGGCCACGCCAAACCAAATCAAAAATCATAAGTGTCAGGGCGGGGCATCTTTTTCTTTTAACCATCTTTTCGAACTCTGTCTTTATTGAACAAAGATTAAAAAAATGCACCAAATCAAAAATCTAAGTGACAGGGCCAGGCGAAGACGAGCCACAAAAAATAAAAAATTCATTGGTATGGGGTGAGGCGAAGCCGTGTGTCACCAAATAAAAAATGCATCGAAACGGGGCGAGGTGAGACGAAGCTGCGCCACACCAAATCAGAAATCCTAAGCATGCATTTGGACGGGGCGAGGCGAAGCCGAGCCAATCATGCATTGGGACGGGGCAAGGCGAAGCCGAACCACACCAAATCAAAAATCCTAAGAATGCATTGGGAAGAGGCGAAGCCGAGCCACACCAAATAAAAATGAACGACGGGGCGATGCGAAGCCACATCACACCAAATCAAAAATATGGTTAAAAGTAAAAAAAATAAAAATGATGGTAGATGGTTTGCGGGTACTCCCGGTGCTTAGCACGGACACAAAATCTAGTTATTTTTTGTTGTTTTTAATAACTTGTTTAGCATCCCTAGTTACTTAGAGCTGTTTTTAATATCACCGTAATCTTTGTACCTTTCCGTTCACGGTGAATTTTTTGTTGTATTTCTTTATTTATTTTAAGCTAGGTCCAAATATTTCATTAAAAAGCCTCCAATAATTACAATGATTTACAGAATGAGCAAGGACCCAAACAAAATCGCCACAATATAACGAAGGAAAAATGCCCATAGGACTGACCGACTAACTAACTAAATTGGTAATAACTGACTGTTGGGTTTTCTAATCTGAGGATAAAATGGGTCTGCCATGAAACAAAATTGAGATATCCATAGCTAAAGGAGCAGCATACTTCGACATAGTGTCCACTGCCACATTTATTTCACGGAAAACATGCTTGAAAGTGATCTTAGAATAAAGCTTTTTAACCCTTTTCCATTTTCCTAATACCCTCCACGGGATGTTACCACTTTGAAAGGCCGCCACCGCGCTAGCTGAATTTGAAGCCACGATGATACTGTCCACTAACAGTCTGACAGCCCAATCTAATGCCTACTCGAGTCCAGAAGTGATGGCCTCAACCTCAGCTACGAAGTTGGTCTCTCTGCCCAAACCGACAGCTAACGCTCCAATGCATTCGCTCAAATGATCCCTAAGCACACAACCAACCCCTGCAGTACCAGGATTTGTAATGAATCCCTATCACAAAGTATGGTTATTGTATCTTAATCATTATTGTATAAGTCTAGTTGTTTTACAGTCTCGTACTTATCTTTACTCATGCAAGCTCCCTTTAGATAACACATTATACTTCTTCGATAATACTTCTCAATTTCAGATATCATTGCCTTAGTATAATTTGTAATAATTCCTTGATATAATTGATAGTCCCTTATTCAGTCATTTTCTTAAGTTCATCATAGTAGTCTTATCTCTGTAATTTTATCCTTATGCAAGCTTTAATCAGTTCCATGTACTATGGTATCTGTATTATCCCAATAGAATTGAATTAAAATTACAGTACAATGAATTGCTTGAGAAAATTGGTGAAAGAAAAAATGAAGGTGTTAGAGCATAGCTCGGTTGAACCCACCAAGCGTTGGTATGTCAAGTTTGGTTGTCATATTTTAGTATCAAAACTAATCTAGAGTCGCTTGATTAAATATTATAGTTAACTCTATTTAGGTTAGACTAGAAAGACTAGGAATGTTGAGACATACAAGTATTACTCCGAAGACCTGAAGAATGAGAATAAGTAACGACTACAACGACGACATCATCCTTCCACTTGAGGTTAAATATATTGACTTGAACTTGTTTATATTCCTAATGTATCTTTTAGTCGTGATATATTGAAAACATAACATGCGAAGCTTGTATATAAATAATACTCTAGTGGATAGACATGATCATAATAGTATGGTCATAGTATTAAGGAATTACATTACAAAGTATAATGCTTATCTTTTGAACTTCGTAGATTTGACATCGACATAATCTTATATATAGTTTTATGATTAAGTGTATGGGTTTATGGTGAAGATTTCATCTTAGGAAATGATGTTTTACATTTGTTTAAAGGAAGAAGGTTAGTGAACTTTTTTCATGAATTGAAAGGGAAATCAATAGGTATATTGGTCCGGCTATTCATTGCATATTCTTTGGATGACCAATATGTGTGAGTTGGTAGAACCGATCTTAACTCAGGTTATGTATCTTGGTATAACTGATCACAATACCTAGACTTATGAAATGGTATGACCGGTTCTGGTAATTGGTGTTTCCGATCATAAGTAATCACCATGAGATGGTATGATCGGTCCTTGTAATTGGTGTGACCGATTCTGGTAATTGGTGTGACTGATCATAAGAGGTTGTGTGACCGATCCTTGTAATTGGTATGACTGATCCTAGTGACTGGTATGACCGATCACAAGTAGGTACCATGTTTAGGTAAAACCGATCCATGTGATTGATATAACCGATCCGAACCCATGTATGTGACTTGGTAGGACCGGTCAAAACTAACCATTGTGACTTGTGTATATCCAGAATTAGGATTTGTTGTGTAGAGATGTCAACATACTTTGAACATGAGCATTAATTATTATCATTTATCGTTCAAAGATATTCCTTGGTACTCAAGGTGATCCTGTACCGAAATAAATTAAGAATCTTTTAATTAATATTTTTGGTATTATATGCTTTAATTACCAGCAATTAACGCATAACTCTAGAGAATAAATATTAGTGATGTGCATTTACTAATTGGATATTTTCTGTGAGAGATTTCAGAAAATATTGGACTACATTTATTGGAATTAGGAAAACCAAATATGGGCATTCATTGCATATCTTAAGAATATTTTCGGTTTTGGAAATTCCTTGGTGTCCAAACAACCTTGGTCTATAAATACCTAAGTTTGCCTTTCTAGCAAACTATCCTAAGAGCCAGGCAAACTTCATTACTTGTTGTTTCCGGTGAAGCCGTCTAATCGGAGAGGAAAGTATCCTAATTAGGTGAAATCTCTTACAACCGCTCATTTAAAGACTTTTGTGGGATCAAGAAGATCTACAAGTACTGTTGGTGGGAAACTAGATAATTGCATTGTTATTAGTTTTCGATTATTGATTTGATTGACTAACGGTTGTTGAAACTTTGATTGCACCTAATTTGTTTATTCTTGAGAATCTTCTCTTCTGATATAAGATTCACTCAGACTAAATCAAAGTATCGACGGGATCTTTAGAACCATCTTCGGACCTAAATAAATCTTGTGATAATCCATTGTTAACAGACTACGTTCTGTGTGTGATTGATCACAAGAGGATTCAAGTGTTGTTGTGCAGGTATTTGAAGACAATAGAAGATTTGAAGATGAAGAGGAATTCTTATTAGTTTTCGTATCTTTTGGATTTAGTGCACAAACCCTGATCGGCTGGGATCCAACTAGAATCGGTTTATCTTTGATAGACTTGATTGATTAGTTGCGTGAGATCGACGATTCTCTATAGTTTCTCTTTGAGATCTATATTGATTGAGTGCGAATCTAAACTTGATTATTTCGGTAGTCATTGGATAGATTGATCTAACCAGACAAAGGAGTTTATTAGATTAAACATAAGATCCTTTGTCAACAACTCATATTACCTTCTAGCAAGATTGATTAGAGTGGTTACCAAACCGATTCTTCCTTTGCTATGTGGAATACGATTCAAAGAACTTGCTATTCACGTACGTGACTCTAGAAGTCGAAGGCGTAGGGATAATGAGGGAACTAAGTAGCTAGAGGTAGTCTGCTTGGTCTCAACTATACGAAGTTGGTATTAGATTTTTTTTATAGCGGCTTAATTATGAGAGTAATCAAAACTGGACTAGGTGCCGGGGTTTTCTGCATTTGCGGTTTCCTCGTTAACAAAATCTTGTCGTGTCTTTTACTTTGTTTTTCGCATTATAATTGTTATTACAATTAAGTAAAATACACAATTATGTTAACTCCGTAATACTTGATATTGATCCTATAGAGTTTTGGTTATTTCCGAACCTATTATCAAGTACACACTTTGTTGTCGTATCGTCTCGATCTTGTATCCATAGTCAATCACACAAGAGATCTTATTGTTGTATTGTCTCGATCTCGTATCCATAGACGATCACACGAAGGGTGAACGAATTGTTGTATTGGCTCGACTCTGTCCATAAACGATCACATTCAGTAGAGGACTTATAGGTTGATAAATAAAAGATTGTGGTGTATTTGGGTACCCTCGTCTTTTCAGTTAATGAAAGACAATTGTAGTATAATTTTGAATAACACTCGAAATGAAAGCTCTTGAACTTTTTATGGATCCATAAACTCAAATTTTTACTCAATAACATATCAACTGGTAAGTAGAGTATTTATTTATGAGGTTTCCATTTGGTGACGTTTCTAATATCAGTCAACATGTTTCAATTTATTCAAATCAAAATAGCAATACATGATTACTTACAAGAATAATAAAAAAATATAAGATAGTCAAAACCCTGGTACAAATGAAAATATCAATTACAGGTAAATCGCAGAGAGAAAGAGTCATAAGCCGCAAAGATATCCAATTTTTTACATGTAGTGGGGAAGAATGATGGTATAACCCAGAATCGATTCCAACCATTTGATTATATTTTCTTTTATAAGAGATGCTCCTAAAATAAAGGAATATCTTGCCCATAATCTTAAAGACCCAAACGTACCCCGATGCCCTAAATCCCTTGGATTCAATATGAATTCAAAGCAATACCGTGTTGTACAATTGATTTTCTTGAAACAAAAATGCAAGTCATGAACCAGTGACCAAGGTTCGAATAAGGATGCATCTGTTAGCTATTGAAGAAATATCTTTAGTCGCCCAATTACCTGATCAAAATACCCTCAAAAACCAGTGTGACTTCCTTATTTCACAGAACTTGGACTCTATTGCCCATCATCCTTATTGGAAAAATGTTTAATATTTGGTGCAAACACAGTTAACTGGAGGGGCTTAGTAGTAAAACTCTGAACGCCTGTAAGAAAACCCTCTTTATCATACCTAGGCAAGAAGTCAAACCTTTTCCAATGTGTTTAAGCTCTGTATATGCAAGATCACCGTGAAGACTGATAGCATTGCAAAAGCATGCATTCTATGACACTAGTAGATTAAAGCTGCAAATCTATCTAAATATTGGCTTCAAGATAAAAGAGAGCGAAATCTGTGGGAGATAAATATTCAAAATTAAAAGAATGATGACATAAAAAACAAAAGAAAATTAGAGAGGATCCATGGACAATATTATATGGACACTATCTTATAAGATGTGCATTAATTTTTCTAAAAGACCAAACGACGGTGAACTTGAAGCCAATATACTTTTTTATTATGAAATTCAACATCCCTATAAAAAAATGAGCAAAATCCGAGACGTATAACACCACCTCTACCACTCTTAAAATCAACCATTGAAAATTAACGATCAAAATTAAAACGTGTTTAGTATCTTGAATTGTGCTCATTTTTGGTAGGAATCTAGAGTTTAACAAAATGAACATATCATCAAAATAATGGCTTCAAATTCACTGTCTTTTGGACTCTAAAAAAAATTTGGTGCAAACCTTGTAAGATAATATCCATATAAGATTATCTATTGAGGTAGATTTTTGACAATGCCGACTGTTATTTAAAATGAAAAACAAAACATAGCGGGTATGTCTTTCATCCACCGTGCTGTGTCGATTTTACGCTTAACTCAATTTTAGATTAATGAAAAGGATGTAAATGCATAATGATGAGCTGAACACATGATGATACTGTTTTCTGTCCTCAACACAACAAGAAAAAATTATAAACGAAAATAGAGTCGGCATGGCAGTCATGATGAAGACCATGCTGACACCAACTGCCAGTTGGTCTTTAATGGATTGAGGTGATTAATGTTTTTGAAATCATTTACTACGACTCGTTTGGCTAACGATATTCTTACAAAACGGAACTAGAAAATCGTAACTACCATGGGTAAGTTAGATAAAAAAAATTTAAAAAAGGAAAACATAATGGGATAAGTTAGATAAAATAGAAATTATGTGCTGATGTGATTGTAGATAGTGGCAAATAAAGTAGTTCGTTACTCAGACTTGTTGAGATTTGATTTTAAGACTTAATAAACAAAAACACTGAAAATAATAAAATATATACAAAAATTTGTCACGTTATCGAGAGGTACTGGGACTGAGGATTCCACCAATTCTCATATTCATGTAGTTCAACTATTAATTCTAGACTATTACGAGTATTGTTGACAAAAGACAGTTCTCCGCAACAGTCCGTGGACGTTAAATATTTTTCTTCTGTACATGAATGACTCTGCAATTTACGACTGACTCAGGGAGTCAGTTCTTCTTCTTGTTGTTGTTCTTCCCTGAAAGTGCAGAGTTCGTTTGCAACTTTTCCTTCTAACCAGAGCTTCACCCCCAACTCTCCCCTAACTCTCGACAACCTCCTATGTTTCAATCCCAAGCTATATATATACCACACAACCCTAAATTCTTCGATTAAATCTCCCCTTTCTTTCACCAAAAGTCTCGGACTTTCTTCTTCTTTCCTTTTTATTCACTTACGCGTCCCCAACAAAGTCCCTTCTCACCAAAACTCTTTCCAAATATAAACTCAATCCAATAGGGAATTTTGCCTTTTTCTCACGTAACTTCTCTTATTTCATTCCTAACAAATCCTGAGTATCTCTGTTTGAGCTCTTCCCTTTTTTATGTTTGCAAGACCAATACCTTCTCTGTTTAACTCCAGCCAATCCATACAGTAGAAAGTCCGCGTAAATCTTGTCCAACTCTCCCTGTCTAATCCGAACAGGCCCAAACAAAACTAAACCCACAAAGAAATCCGAGAAGAACTCCATGAAAATCAACAAAGAACCCGTAGCTTTCTCTCATATGTTTTCACGAATTCCAGATTATCCATCCAAAGTTCTTCGATTCCATCAGCTATACCTATGCTGTTTAATTGAATCAAATCCAGCCTGCAAAAATGGGCGATTGAATCTGTACAGAAGCATCCCAAAAATCAAACCCTAATTTGAAACTTGCTGCAACAGTTCTTCCCGGCAAAACCTGGTATTTGGATTCTTGAAGATGACCTCCCATTATCCTCTGATGGGGTGCGAATAGCAGGTAGGTTCCCCTTATCAATAGGGTGGCCCTTATCCAACTGAGGGGTGCCTTTAACAATTCATATTGGGTGCCTTTAGTAGTTTTCTCCAGGGGGTCCAAATAACACTTTTCGAGCCAATTTCTTCGCACAAGTGTATTTCTCCAAAAACACCTACAAAGACATAAAAGCCACGATAAATACAAAATCAAGCACTAACGATACATACAATTGAGATCATATTAGACACATAAATGTGTCCATCATGTTCCTTTTGTAAGATGGAGAGAATCGGCGTGGTCTTGATAGATGATGCCCATGCCGACTGTAAAATGGTATTTTTGACCATTTAAATTCTCAGGACACCCCTTTAGCCAAAAATCCAACCCCATTTAATCACGAGTATTCCCCAATTTGTAGGGTATCTCCAAAAGTGTTTTTTTTTTTTTTTTAAATTGAAATCAATTGCAGTCTAATTTTGCATAACACTCAGAAACTCGAAAATGAGTTGTTAACCTTTTTATGAATTCAGTAAGCTCTAATTTTTAATCAATAACATATATGAATTGGCAAGTAGAGGAATGTTCATAAGGTTTTAATTCAATAATGTTTCTGATATGAACCATGAATGTTCAATAAAAGAAACAAAAAAAACATAAAATTGGTCAAATACCCCTAAAACAATAATTCCTAGGTAAAGAAACATGTAAAGTTTGATACTGTTTAAATTCCCAAAAATCAAAAAGATACTGTTCAATTATCCATTTTGGATATTCTGCCCCGAAAAAAAAAACTTTTACTTAGAATACCCTTAAACCAAGTTGTTTTATGAACTGTATCTATTTAAACTTCCTCATAACTGTCTCCAACTGTCCAACTGCCTGATTTTAATGTTTGGAACTTGAATGTTGATATAAATGTTCTAGCACAAATCACCACCCCCCACCAACTTCACCAACCACCATTAACCACCAACTTCACCAACCACCATTAACCACCAACTTCACCAACCACCATTAACCACCAACACAATTCACCATCCCTATCACCTTCACCACCCATTACTGACCACAAAATCTGCCATCCACACCAATTACTTCAAAAACATAACCCACGTCACTCAACCGCCCTTACCATTCACCACACATCAAACCCACCAAAGAAATCTCTTGACTCTTATTATACAGTTGAAAGAAAAAAAGAAACAACGATGGAACATAAAAAATGAACATAAATACTATATGAATCTTGATACATATATGCTTCATGTTAGAGCAGTGCTCGGTCGAACTCGCAAGCGTTGCTATCTCAAGCTTTTTGTCAAGTTTAGTTGATCAAAACTATATACTTGATTTCTAGTCTACTTATAGCTATGTCTCGGATTAAGATAAAATGTGTAGTTGATCTTTAGACTTAACGACGTTTACTAATTGAAGAAGAAGATCTACTGAGGTTCTTGGAGGAACTTCATCAACAAAAGGTATGTGGAGACTAAAACTTATCTATCACTGAGAAGTTTATTTTATTTTATCTTCTAATGAGACTAAGTCGTATAGCCATATAGACTTTTACATTATACACATTTGATATTTTGAGCCGAGTTTATCTCGCTTATCTATTTCTCGAAATATGTGTTGGAAGTTTTTTGCTTTAGCTATGTTCATCGTATTCTTGACGAGTTTAGTTTGAAACAATTTATTTGTTGGAAACTAAATATTAAGTCAAAAGATGATCATGTGAAAATTACCTTGAACATCTTAGATGATTTGGGTGAGACAGTCATTTGATGTTAGCTCAGGAAGTTTCGTATTGATCATTCGATCACTTGAAAATTACTTGAAGCTAATGGTATGTGTGAGATTACCATTGTCGTCTTCTAAGGATGTTTCAATGATTGAAATGAGAGTTTAGAACGATTACCCATGTCTGGATACAACACGGTATGCATATCCAGTATGCAAACTGTATTGTGATGATTCAGGTCCGGAACTCTTGTTTGGGTACCTAGTATGCGAACGGATTTACCTAAGAAGGTCTGAAACTCTTGTTTGTGTACCTAGTATGCGAACGTGTTTACCTGAGTTGGGTCCAGAACAGTTGTTCACGAACCGAGTTTGCGAACGGCTTGTCTAGGTTAACGTCCGGAGCTGCTGTTCGCGTACCCAGTTTGCGAACACAGTAGTTAAGTTCTAAGATCGGTTATGTATGATTCTCATACTCATGAACTAAAACATTTATGATTTAAGGAACGCAAATTAACTTTGGAAACCGTGGCTTAATGTTCATTAATTGATTCTTGTATAAGTACTTTTTACGATTCGAATCTATCCGATTTCGTTTCAATTTGTTCATGAATATTTCTATGATATAGTGAACAATTGAACAACTCTATTTGAAACACAATTAGATTCATTTGATTATCTATCATGATTGATTGATCATCATATTTGATCTAGATGTGTTAGATGAATACGACTAAGTCAAAAGTATTCATATGGCTAACTTCGGTTAACTGTTATTGAGCCAACCCAATATACACGTTTAGGTACGGTTACCCATATCTAAATACAAGTATATTTCATTTGTGTGTAACAAGATTAGACCATCTAACAATGGAGACTGATTTCTTAATTTCTAAGCAAACTTAGCTTGAATATTAAATCAGGAGTTTATCCAACGATTAATATTGAATGCTTTGTTACTAAGCTATCTTAGCTTTGATTCTAAGCAACCCTGATTTGAAACGCTATATAAAGGAGAACTCTAGCAACTGGAAAACCTAATCCTGACACTTCCTTGTGTCCTAGTTGCAAACTAGAGTCGATTCTCCTTTAACCTAGGTTTTCCAAAACCATTATTAGGTTAACGAATTGGAGACTTCATTTGGGATTCGTGAAGCCAGATCTAACTATTTTATCTCTAGTTGTGTATTCTGGTCTTACCAGTTCTATTATATTGAGTTTTATCTTCTCTAAGATTTACTCGAGATTTATCTCCGATAGGTAAGATATAAAAAGTAATCACAACAGTTCTTTGTCTCAGACTCTTGTGATTCCGTAATAATTTTTTCTGTTGATCAGTTGGGTTATTGTGAGGTGACTGGTATTTTTAGGCTGCTCTTCGGGAGTATAAGTCTGGCGTATTAGTTGGTTCCTGTTCACCTTGATCTTTGTATCAAAAGACGGAACAAAAAGAATAAAGGATAAACATATCTGTGGGAGACAGATTTGTGTATAAGTCTTCGACTTTGGGTCGTAGCAACTCTTAGTTGTGGGTGAGATCAGCTAAGGGAATCAAGTGGGTAGAATCCGACGTGGTTCTAGAGGCGTAAGGAGCGCGACTGTATCTTAATCAGTATGATACTTGGTTAGGGCTCAACTATATTCCAGTCTTAAGTTAACTTGTAGTAGGCTAGTGTCTGTAGCGACTTAATACAGTGTGGTGTTCAAAGATGGACCAGGTTTCGGGGTTTTTCTGCATTTGCGGTTTCCTCATTAACAAAATTTCTGGTGTATGTATTATTTCTTTTCCGCATTATATTTGTTTATATAATTGAAATATCACAGGTTGTGCGTAGTTCAGTCACAGTTGATAAATCCGACCTTGTTTGTTGGATATAACTTGATTGACACTTGGGGATTGGTCTTTGGTACCGTCCAAGTTATTTCTCATATCAATCAGACTCACGTATTTCTATCTGTTCGATTTGCTGATTGTATTGAGAAAGAGATAAAGCTCTTTGATATATTTCTTGATTGAGTCTCACTTTTAAGTTGGTGCTCTCAGAATTATATTGGAGTTTAGTCCATACAGACCGCCAAACGAATTATTTGGTGTGGTTGTTATACCCCCGCTTTTTCACTTCAAAAAACGAATACTATCCTTTCATTTATACAATACCGTTAACTAAAAATCTTTAAAAATACGTTCACATTTTCTTGTTCCGTCTTCCTACTAATACTCTGTAGTTGTTTCCTCACCAAGTTGCATAATTAGCGCAACTGGTTCATTTGCAAGAAGTTGCTATTGAAGTTCGGCTAGTTAGAGCCCAGACTCCACAGTCATCCCAACCTACAAAACCTAAAATTGTACCATAGAAAACCCAACAATATACTCAAACAAAAATCAACGAGTTTGCATGAGACATAAGAAAAGTAAAAGTTGTAATAACTTTTAAAGGACAAAACTACTAAATTAAGGTTAACAAACATGGCAGCGGATTTCAGTTTGCTGATTTTACTACAATAACTACGATAAAACAGAATGAAACCAGTTGTAATTAACATGATCGAAATTAGGATGAAGCTAGTTTCAACCTAGTTTAAACATACGACATCCTAAAAAGACAAAAATAAGAGAAAAATCTTTGCTTTATTTAGACGCTGCAAAACTAGTAATCACTTGGATTTCATATGTTGATGCATGTGTGTATGCCTACTAGTGCAATGTCTTGACAAGTTCGCATTATATACGGACAACCAAGTAGGGGAGAACTTATATTTACAACTAATTGCCAATCACCAAGTGGTCTGGTGGTTGGCATGCTCCCTCCCACTGCGGAGGTAGGGGTTCGAACCCAATGCAGTCTAGGGTATCTAAAGACTTAAAGGCCTAGACAAATAACGCTTCCACGTTGAACGGTGAGGAAACCCTCGCTTCCTATTGGCCGAAATAGGTCCTTTTTGAGTTTTGCGAAACGAACGTTCTGGTGAGAACACTTGGCAACGTATGGTTGGTTTAAAAAAAATAGGAAAAAGATTGAAAAAAGGAAACCAAATTCAATATTTAGATGAGGACACTTGGCAACGTATGATTGGTTTAAATATTACAAACTTAAAAGGAAAACCTAACTTACCGTGTTTGAAATTTTATGGAAGTCCGAATTCAATTTGGAAATCGAAAAACTACTATATTAGAACTCTTTTTTCCAAATTAATATATAAAGGGAAAAGCATCCACATATTTTTCTACAAAAACAAAAGGAAATAAATAAATATTAGGACTCTTTTTTCTAAATTAATATATAAAGCGGAAAAAAATCCACATATTTTCCGCAAAAATAAAAGGAAAAAATAAATAAAATTTGCATATATTCTCTACCTATTTAATGTATTTTCCTCGCCACACCAAATCAAAGTTTCATCAACACGGGGCGGGGCGAAGCCCCGCGCACACCAAATCAAAAATGCATTGCCATTTTGCAAAGCGAAGCCACGCGCACACCAAGTTAAAAGAAATAAATAAATAAAATTTGCACATATTCTCCACCTATTTAATGTATTTGCCCGCCACACCAAATCAAAAATACATCGCCACGGGGCGGGGCTAAGCCCTGCGCATACCAAATCAAAAATGCATCGCCACTGGGCGGGACGAAGCCCAACGCACACCAAGTCAAAAATGCATTACCACGGGACGAGGTGAAACCCTACACACACCAATCAAAAACATTGCCACGGGGCGGGGAGAAGCCCCGCGCACACCAAGTTAAAAGAAAATATAAATAAAATCTGCACATATTCTCCACCTATTTAATGTATTTGCCCCGCCACACCAAATCAAAAATACATCGCCAAGGGTGGGCGAACCCAAATCAAAAATGCATCGCAACGGGGCGGGACGAAGCCCAGCTCACACCAAATCAAAAATGCATTGCCACAGGGTGGGGCGAAGCCCCGCGCACACCAAATTAAAAAAAATAAATGCCTGGTGCGTAGCACGGGCACAAATCTATCTATCTATATATATTATAAAAAAAAGTGGTGTCATCCGGATATATCCGACCACCGATTTCGTTATCCGATGACGGGGATTTAGAGTTGGGCGAGATATATTTTCGTGCGTTGGATGCCTTGGGCTTCCCAAATTCGTCGAGCTCCCTTAATAATGTGGTTTCCTAACGCTGACGCTAACTGTGTATACAAAGTTTCTTCCTATAACACTGTTTCTGTAATTATGGTTGTGTCCTAATTCTATACCAAGAAGATGTATTAAAGACCTGTATTTCTCTGAGAAGTCTAACCCTAGGAATTTTTCTTCTTGATTTTGTCGTGATTGCTTTGTCTAATTGATTTTTCGGTTGATGCTCGACTCTTTCGAAACTCCGGAACTCGAGGTTGATAACCACCACCATCTCCTTATTTTCAATCTCCATTCTCTTCCAGTTTGCATCAACAAGGTAGCACCCCACTAGCACAATATGACGAGAATCAATGAAGCCGAACCCCACCATCACTATATATATCCATCGCCACCATCAATTACTACTGTCGTAATTACTATTGTTGTATTAATTTAGTTGTTTATAGTTAATGGTAGATCTGTGTTTTGTAATTTTATGAAATTGTAGTGACCATAACTTTCTTTACATCACAAATTTCCTCCAGCAAGGACTCCGCAGGTGGTGGTGTGGTAGAAGAAAGTTGGATTTTGAAGTGATGGGGGAAATACTGATTTGAAGTAGCAGTAAAAGACAACATTATCATTCTAACATGTTGTCACCATGAGCTCGGAGCTGAAAGCTTATAAACCTGTTTTGCTGTAAATTTGTAGGTTCATAATGACGATAGAATGTGCAAGCAAAATTAGCAAAATCTGAAGAATCCCTTGATAATTTGATACGTTTTTCTTTTTGTGGTAAGTTTATAAAAAACAACTAATTTATTTTGTAGAACTTTTACACCCAGATTTTATTTTGGTGAGATAATTCGAAAAATTGTTAATTAAGATCCTGAGTTTTGTTTGTTGGTGGAGAAGAAGATGTATTTCATACAAGGACCATTTGCCTTGTTGGTAACCTATTGTAAGAACTATCGTTTTTGTTATCACAGGTGGTGTGGCATGAATGCATGGTGCGCTTATACTGATTCGAGTACAACCATTCAATTATCAAACGGCTCGGATCAAAACCAGTATACGCAGCTAAGTTTGGAAAAGCACAAAAATTCTTCAAAATGCTACCAAACAACATCAGTTTCAACACAATTTAAAGCAAAGCTACTGCGCTTTATTATTTTTACTAATAAGAGTCGGTACCACCAACCTTGCTCTTCCTCCTTTCATCTCTACTTCGTGTCTGTTTGTTGGCGCCTTAGCCCTAAAATTGCGAAAGTATTTTTAGCAAACACTACTTTCCTTTCTCTGGGCTACATGAATGTGAACTAATTTATTTTTTAATCCAAATTTAAAATAGGCTAAACCTAACTTAACCACTAATTAAACTTCAAAAAAAAAAAAAGTACTGTAGTACTGTTAGGAACTGTACGTGTAACACTAATTGGTGTAAGGTGTTTAACTAGCCTTGCATTTTTAGGGGCAGCTCGAAAGGAATTAGGGGCCAACAATAAAACAAAATAGGGTCACTCAAACCTAAATTGAGTTCATACCTTATCTTTTTTTTTCGTAACGGCAAAATTGCCCTTCAATAATCGAAAATTAAACATGAATTCGGTAGTTAGTGTACATTTAGTTATTGTTAGTATAATTATTTGAAGTTTTTTTTTTTTTTTTTTTTTTTTCCGAATTTTGGTTCTACTTTAATCGGTAGGTAAAATAGATTTTTATCCACCGATTATTCTTGATTCAAAAAATTCAATTTTTCTAAAAATTAAACACAATCGGTAGATAATGAACACAATTACTACCGATTATGGTAGTACCAAAATTCGAAAATTGAAGATTTTTTTTCAAAAACTCGTTTTGGGGCCAGTATATAATCGGAAGTTTAATTATCTTAAAATACTATCGAATATGGTAATTCTCATTTCAAAGTTCCATTATATAATCGGAAGTTAAGTTCACTTACCTTACTTCCGATTGTTATAATTCCAAAATTTGAAAAATTAAGGTTTTTTTTTCCTTTCAAAAACTCATTTTGGGCCAGTATATAATCGGAAGTTTAATTAACTTAGAATACTACCTAATATATTTAATTTTCGAATTTTGGTACTACCATAATCAGTAGTAAATTTAACTTCCGAATGTATATTGGTACCGAAATGAGTTTTTGAAAAACCCCCTTAATTTTTCGAATTTTAAAATTATAACAATCGGAAGTAAGGTAAGTGAACTTAACTTCCGATTATAATAGTGGCATTTTGAAATGAGAATTACCATATTCGGTAGTATTCTAAGTTAATTAAACTTCCGATTATATACTGGCCCCAAAATGAGTTTTTGAAAAAAAACCCTTAATTTTTCGAATTTTGGAATTATAACAATCGGAAGGAAGGTAAGTGAACTTAACTTCCGATTATATAATCGGTAGATAACAATCATTTTTATCTACCGATTCTGGTTGATGTTCATCATTTCTTAAGAACATCATCCATAATCGGTAGATAAAATAGATTTTTATCTACCGATTATGATAGAACCAAAATTCGGAAAAAAAAAATACTTCAAATAATTTTGCTAACAATAACTAAATGTACAGTAACTACCGAATATATGTTTAATTTCCGATTATTGAAGGGCAATTTTGCCATTACGAAAAAAAGGATAAGGGGTGAACTCAATTTAGGTTTGGATGACTCTATTTTTTTTTAATTGTTGGCCCCTAATTTCTTTTGAGTGACCCCTAAAAACACTAGGTTAATTAGAGGTGACTAAGAAAAGTTATGCATCTGTTTTTGATTTTGTTATTGATCGTGATGTGCGTAGAGAATGGGTATGATATGATTGGTTTTGCGTCGTCTCAAAATTGGGCAAGAATAAAGGAGCAGTAAACAAAAACAGGTGATGGGTCTTCTCGAGATATAGGGAGACGATTTTGACGGAATTTAGTAAATTCAAGCGATCTGTCTGCAACGATCCAATGGTTGGCAAATCTTGGATTCCTATGACACGACTAACTATCCATAGACGGCTACCCCTAATGACTCGACTAAATAAACACAAGGGCCTGCTCCTAGTGACCGGGACGTAGGCCCATAATCAAATATTGCGACTATTCTATAATCCGAAGAATTAAACATTCTGTTATTATCGGGCGAACTAAACAGTAGGGCTGTTCCTAATGGCCGGGCTGTAGGGCCACGACTATTATGGTCCGACTAACTAAATATCGGGGTCGCAAGCCCCGACTAAGTTACATGCTCAATCTTCCTTGCTGTAAGCTGAATAAGTATGATATGGCATATGATTAATCCAAAAATTTCTCTCCATTAAGGATCAGTGAAACCATGAGATTCTGGATGTAACCATGAGAATCTGAAAATTTGAGTTAAGACCAAGGCCGACTAAGTATCCTAATATAATTAGATTTCCTATTGTAATTTAATTTTTCTTGGTACCATATATTAATTTCCAAAAGGTTGAAGGGGGCAACGGCCGTGGCCTACACGAACAACCAAATCCTAAGACATCCTTAAGAAGCCACGGTCGGGGCTGTAAACCCCGGCTAATTTGACACGACCAACAAAACACTGGTACATGCTTAAGGGGCCGAGGCTGTAGGAAATCCCAACCTATTATATGGTTCTCCTTGATTCAATATCCTAATACAATATTTATTTACAAAATTATTTCCTTAAAGAACCGTCTCATTCGTGAAAGAATCTTTCCTAATAGCAGCAGTTAGACCGAGTCCATTATTTCCCATTATCTGTGATGTACACTCCCATGGGTGCCACACCTATTGGATGCTTTAAAAGTTGACTTTTTCCAACACCAAGATTACTCATCAAACAAATATGGTCACAATTGCGTTGAAAACGAAGCAATAAAAACAAAAGTCCAACAAATAGTAGCATGGTATGCCAGACGATTAGTCCAAGAGTTGGTCGGTCCTTCGAGTAAGGATCAATGGAACAATGAGATTGTGAATACTATTTGAGTTAAGACCAAGGCAAACCATAGGTTCGCCCGACTAAGTATAATATAATTAGATTTCATGTTGTAATTTAAATTTCTGCCATATATTAAAAGAATTTAAGGGGCCACGGCCGCTCCGGCTAATTTGATATGAGCAACAATACATTAGGGCATGTTTAAGTGGTCACGGCCGGGGCTGTAAGCCCCAGATAAATTGACACAACCACAAAACACTAGGGTTGTATGCCCTAACTAACTTTTAGGCTTGATGTTTGACAATTCTAATTTAATCAGTTTTGGTAATGACTAAAATTTTGTGGAAGAATACTGACCAACCGACCAAACAACAAAAAAAAAATCGAAAAAGGTTGAACCCCGGCCGTATGCTGTAGTATAAAAAAAAGAAGATACCTACAACTAATTATAAGCCAAGAATTGGTCAAAATGAATAATTTTTTTCTAATGAATGATGATTCAAAAGTGCAGATGGAATGGAAAATACTAACACTCTTATGGATGGCGATACAAAAATGAAATTGCATTGTATGATTGTGTCGGTCCTAACATCCATGGCATTGGCAAAATTTAAAGAGCACGAAAATGGGCTTCATTAAATAGATGGAATTTTTTTTTTTACACTACATAGCTGAAAATTTCCAAAGAATAATAAATTACAGTATCATGCAAAGAAACAAGCTATGACAATTATTTTTACACACTATTTTTTGTTTGATTTTTCTGAATGGCTTTGTAAATTAAAACTTAATCGTAATTCACTAAAATCAGTGATAGAAGGATCATTTTGCTCCCTTATTAGTCGAAAGATCATGCGTCATTTTTCTTTTCATGGTCGTCCTGAAGGGGGCCCTCTTTTACGATTGTTTCGTCGTTGCCTGGGACAATCTGCTTCCCGGCCTCTTTCTTCTTCGCATGGAGTCCTGCAAGTCAATAAGGTTCTCAGTTAATGCACCATCCATTTATTTATCATCAAATAGATCAAAAACTAAGAAAACCTATTAATAGTGCCAAATTGATAATCGTCATTGCGGTGCAATGTAATCAATCTTAATGACCTGGCTGCTAATGGGGTACAATATTACTTGGGGTACCAACCCAAAGGCAAGGGATATTTTGTCATATTTGGATTTTGGTACACCCCCTATTAGCAATGTTGCTAATTTAGGCGTTGTTTGGTAAAACAAACAAACTAGGATTAGGATAAAAACTTACAGACTCCAAGCGACCTGAGATAAGAGGAGGATCATGCATAATAACCGAAGCACTTGAGAGATGTTCATCCGTATTTCCTTTCTTGTTAGTTTGGTGGTTGATTGAAATCCGACACCCAATTGGATCTTGAAAACTGTAACTAAAAGATAAGTTGAAACAATTCTATTTTTTATGATCTAAATCTCTTAGACTTGCTTGAGTAGTATTTTGAAAAGGAAACCATGCATTGTTGGTTTATATAGAGCTGAGAACCTATAATGTTGTTGAAGCATGAGACCAACAACTCTAGTAAAGTGTAATCTCCTGGTATTTTCGTGCGTTCTTTCCAAAATGCAACTTGGGATTTCAAGACAAAAATAAATGTTTCTTTTAGTCTAGGAATGGTGCGAAAATGACCAAGAAAACAAGTCTCGTGGACTTGGAAAAGAAAAGTAGTTGGTTCGTATCTGGCTCCTTTAAAAAATATGTAAGAAACAGTAGGGGCTGGGGATAAGTCTAAAGCCTCTAAAACGTGTTCGCGAAATGAGATCGCGTTATTTTCTAACACAAAACAAGACCGATTTTGTATGGTGATGCTCAACCCGCTTAAAGAAAAGAAAAAAGAATGAACCCGCTTTTTTTTGTTTAACGGCAACCCGTTTTTAAAACGAAGTATATGAACATGGGTGGGTGATCCATATTCCAGCGTTGTGATCCTAATTTTGCTCCTAAGTTTTCGTAGCAAAAAAAAAAAAAAAAAAACTCAGTAAAAAAAACAACTAAATATGTCTTCCTTCCATTTCTCATCAACACAGACTCTAAAACCTCCGGGTATAATGAGAAGAAGATCCCAATGGCAAATCCCCTACAAAGGCGTACCTCAATGTGTAGTCTTCCATATGAGATTCAGGTAGATATCTTTATCAGATTACCCGTGATTTCAATCTTAGCTTGTAGATGTGTTTGTAAGATTTGGTGGAATCTACTTTGTGATCCTAATTTTATCAAGAATCACCTTATTCTTACCGGTATCAACAGCAACCCTAGACTCATTTTTGGTCATTCTCGGTCTAATAAGAACCCTATCATTAACTCCATGGATTACAAATCAATTTCATCTTTCTCAAAGGCGAAACTTGTTTCAATGGATTACCCATTTGAAAACAAGAAAATTAAGGCTATTGTGACTCTCGGATCTTGTGATGGCTTGATTTGCTTAGGAATTTCTAGTGGTGGAATGGGTATTGAAGAGAAAAATTGTGTTTGTTTTTGGAACCCATCAACTGGTGAATATAGGAATATTAAAGTGTCATTATCTGATTTTCTGGCTGAATCAGAGTATTTTGTTAGGTATGGGTTTGGTTATGATAGCAACATGGATGATTACAAGTTGGTTAAAATTTCAGATAATGAAAATCCTGGTTGCTTGAAGATTCAACTTTATACTTTAGGGACTAGGTCTTGGAGAACTATTCAATGCACTGATCATTACACATTTCCTGGCCAGTTGCACGAAAGGCTTCCCGGGGTGCTCGTCAATGGAGCTCTGCACTGGAAAGGCGGTAGTACCACCTCCACTACCAAAGTAATCTTCCCCAAAGTTATAGTTTCTTTTGATATTAACAGTGAGAGACTGAGGGATTTTCCATTTCCTGGAGAAACTTTGCCACCTTCATCGGATTGGAAAATGTATAAAGAAGTAGGGATGTTGGAAGGCTTCCTTTGCGTAGTGTGTTCTGTCATAAATTCCCAAACGGATGTATGGGTGATGCTAGATTATGGAGTAACAAATTCTTGGACTACAATATTTACTACTACCCGACTAACAATGACCAGGTATCCATTTTTCAAGCCGATATGGTCATTCGGAAATGGTGACATTCTAGTATATACTCGTGACAGTAACCAATTAAATTTATGTGAGCAAGATAATGGAAAAACTAGAAAGGTTCTACTCCATGGTGTTAATATGAGCAGGTATCCAGAGAGTTATGCGGAGAGCCTGGTTTCTCTCAATACAGGTACTTACGTGGAGAAAAGGACTACAAATGGAAATAAGAAGAAACTTCAGCAACAGCGATTGAGGTAAAAATATAAAATCTTATGCACTGGGTTATTTTTTTGGTAGTTAGATTATGGGTTCTGCAGTTACTTAGTAATGATTTTTTTATGAATAAGCACGAATGACTTGTTAGGTTTCTTATGATGTACAATTTCATTTCTTATGGTGTTACCCATCTTTGATATGATTTTGGGTGTACCTTTGTTTTTTAATAAATGATGGAAAAGATTTGCTTTTTTATAAATTCGACAATTGCATCTTTTATTAATTATTGTAAGAAATGAGTGGTCTCTAAAAGTTGATTGAATACAAAGAACACAAAGGGTTCTTCAGATACCATTACAAATACTTTTGGGGACCTTAATTGTTAGTGTTTGCATGAGCAAAATTTGAAACAAAGGATCCCTGTAATTATCTTGTGAATAGAGGCATATTCATCCCCTTCGCATTGTTTGATTTGATAATCAGTTAGTAGTTTCCTTAGAGAGATACCTATATGCGGGTGTACGTTGAATGTTAAACACTGTTAAACAAGAGGGTGACGTTTCCATCACTCGAGGTTACATGCTATTCTTTTTGTCCACTTTATTCTTGTGCTGTGCCTACTGTAGTATTCCGCAGTATGATGAGTCAGAACTTATTAGATGAACATGTCTAGGTAAGTAAAAGATGTTAACTGAAAAAGATAGCTAGGCTTGATCTGGTGGTGAAAAAAGATGTTTTGTTCACTGACGAGGTCGAGATGCTAAGAAAGGGTTATTAGAAGTCCGCTCGCATCGAACAGTGCGTCTGGCAGCAAGGATTCCTGCAAAAGAAGAGAGATAGAAGATGCAGAAGACCTCAAGTCCAGGGGCTTGGTCTGTTGGTAAATAAGGGATGTTTTAGACTGCTGCAGATAGGGCAAATGACCTGGTAGTTTACATGATATATTAACTGGTCCGCCCTTGTCTTTAAACTTTGGAAGTAATTTTCATTGAAAAATAGTTGATAACGTTCCAACAAGTCATTGAATATTAATCATGATGAAAAATCTCCGTCTAATCTCTAATTTTCATACTGTAATTAGTCTTTTTCTTGCACTCGAGCATGATTCTACCAAGTGACATTTTAATCTGAAATCTAAAATCTGGTAAGCTATTGCTTATTCTTCTTCCTGCACATTAATGATACCGGTGAGCGGACAGGTTTGTTATAAGCATTGTATTACAATAGATAGCAGAAAATTCCCGAAAGAAAACGCAAGAAAAAATATAGAAGAAACAAGCTATAACCATATTTCAAACCAATTTGTGTAATTTAAATTTTCTAAATGATAATCCATTTTAGTTCACTAAAACCAGTAACAAGAGGATACTTATGCTCCCTAAGTCAAAAGTTCGTGCATCATCTATGTTTTCACGGACGTCCTGAAGGCGACCCTTTGAAACCTGGTGGTGGTGACCTTGAGTCATCTGCAAATCGTCCAGTTGGTGGGGCTTTGCTCGGTGATGGTGGTGGCGGTGACGGTAGAAGAGGGTGATCACGAGGATGAAGGGTTGGACTTGAAGTCCTACAAATCAATAAGGTACACTTAGGTTAGCCTTATATCAAAATCTAGGAACAAAGAATAAAAGCATATGAACTAATTACCTGATGTAAGCGACTTGAGATAAGAGGAGGATCAAGTAAAATAATCGAAACACTTGAGGGAAAAACATCCTCATTTTCTCTCTCGTTAGCTTGGCGTTTGATTGAAAACGGACACACAATAGGATCTTGCAAATCTTTGAATACTTGCCAAGGCCAGTGTAACCTTCTCACTTTGTTGCGTTCTTTCATACTATAAGTTTGGAAATGCAGCTTGGACTCTAGAGTCTAGACTAAAGCTAAGACATAAATAAATGCATCCTCTTAGCTAACCGGAATGGTGAGAAAACAAGTGGACTTTTGACCAGAAGCCTTTAAAGCGCATTTGACTCTGGGGATCGGTTTTTGACATTTTGTTTATCGAGGGGCCTTGAACGATGTATAACCACTACACAGCCACCGTGCACGCATCACCATAACCCCACTGTCATATTCCAGATTCTTTGAATTTTTTTATTTTACCCATTTTGACTTTGGTCTGAGTGAGAAAGCTGTGAACACAGAAGTAACGATCATAGCTTCGTGTTCACAGTCAATGTTCGTAATGACGTTTACTCAATATTTGAAAGACATGGATAATCACAGAATAAAACAAAGGGGAGAACTCTGAGCATAGAAGCTCATCATCCCTCTATTCATATTAAGTTTGAATGCATGATAACGATCATAGGTTAGTATGCAAGATAAGATAAACAATAAGTGCAAAATGTAAACGAGACAACGATTTACGTGGTTCAACACTTAGGCCTACATCCACGGGGTGTTGAGGTTTTCACTATGGATTGATCGAAATTACAAAGCTTAGTCAAATGACTCTGAGTAAGGAAACGAAGGTAAAGTAAAAAGGGATTTCTCCTACCTAATGTTTTACACTCTCTTTCTCTCCTAAGGATTCTTCCCTCAATTTGTCGACCCCCTTTTCAAAGGTTGAGCAGGGTATTTATAGGCTCTTCATGCGGGCCCAACTTACTGGCAAGACTGTCACTTATCGTCTTGGTTAGTGTGCCGATCCCGAAGACTATCTTCGTGATGACCCGATGCCTCCAACGGTAATATATCGAACCGATGATCCGCCCCTGCTTCTTCCATAGAAATTGTGACACGTATCCTATGTTTGTAGCACTTAATGCGGGTGGTTGGGCAGTCCGTACACGCTAGACAGCTGTTGCTGCGGCTGTCACTTCCATGTCGGTGGATTTCATCTCCTCCGTTCATTTTGGATCTTTCTTGGGATGGGGTAAAGTAACTTCCCTGAGCTCCTATCATGCTTCGCGGTAGTCTTTCCATCAGGTGCTCCTTAACTTCTCGATCATTGGATCTGACTTATGATGAATGCGTGGCAGATGATGATCAGTGTTTCTGAGGTGTTGTAACGTGGCATCATGATTTGATGTTCCTTTGTCTCATGGCGTACACGTGTATTGTTATTGACACGTGGTTGTAGTTACCTAAATTCCGAGAGAGGCTAGAAGTGGGATTCTAGGGTTTCTTAAAGTGAGTTACGGGAGGTTGAGCACGAACAGTCTTCGCCTAAACCACACACAGTGGCCATTCAAAGGCTGTTTCAGTCACAAGGAAGAGATTTAGGGATGGTCTTAGGGAGGGAAGCAGATGAAGAA
>JAJJMB010012081.1:2295633-2310870 GCA_023531105.1 Papaver atlanticum
TCCTAGGAATTATTCGGAAACCTCAGTAAGTCTAGTTAGAGCCTAGAATAGACATGACCAGTGTATCTCGCAATGATGTACTAGGAATCAGTCCTTGATCTCAAATAGGAGGAGACATGCATATCTCCGCTCTGGGTCATAAGTCAGCCGGGGACGTTTTTACGCATCTACATAGCCTACATGACAAGCAGCATCTCGTCGAGGATGTATACTTAGAATCATGGCATCACAATTAGCTGCGTCTCGCGATGACATGCTGGAATTGTGGTCGTTCTGGTTCATAAGTCTACTGGGGACGTTTTACGCTCTACAGAACCTACGTGACCAGCAGTATCTCGTCGAGGATGTGCGCTAGGAGTCAAGGCATCACGACCAGCAGTGTCTCGCGGGGACGTATACTATAAATCGTGGCTATGGGTGCCTTGAGGACCAAGGGCTTAATCTCTTCCATGAGAGTTGAGTTTCGTTTATGATCTTGAAATGACGCTTTTTCCCCTTATCCAAATTTCACCATCTACAGTGGTCAATTGTGAATTATGTGTATACAGTTTGCCCATTTTCTTTCAAGTTTGAGGAGCGTCAAAGTTTGAAGGAAAAACTCCTCGTTCTACATGTTTCCCACTCCTTGCATTAACTCACCTCGATTCTCGTGGCAGTTTTCTTTTCCATTTATTGCGGTTATAAGTATGAGAGAGATTCTGGGCGTAATCACTTTTATTACCTATTCCTATTCTCTTATCAGTTCTTTCTTCCTCTTAGAAAAACATTAACTCCTTCATTCTCCTTCTTTACTTCTTCTGATTTTTGGTGTTTGAACTGTTATTGTCTGGTCTTTTCGTATCTTTGTATTGTTATCATCTTTCTTATCGGTGCCTTAATCTCTGAGGAGCTTTGGTTGGTGATTTCTGATTGTTCCTTATTCTTCAATCTTATGGTTTATCCACTGCTACAGGTATGTTGATTTTGCACTGCTTTAATGGTTTTAGTTTTGTTGATTTGTCTTCTGCTGCTGGTGTTATTGCTTCTGGGTTTCGTGATGGAGAACATGATATACGAAAGTATATATACTTGTCCCTGTTCTTCATTACGAAATCTGGAACCCTTTGTTGATTTTGATTGACATATTTTCTCTTGATCATTCTGGGTTTTTGATGACTTCATGATGTTCTTAATGAGAATTAATGGTTGTGAATCTAGCTTTGAATTTCGTTTTGGCCCGATGTCCCTCTTAGGTTGTTATGGCAGATAACGAGCGAAGGTATGGTCCTTATAGATCCCCACAACAAAGTGCTTATAGATCTCGAAGGTTCCACCTCAAGGATCTTATTAGTTAGGTCTTCGCACTCAAAGTCCTTTTTCATCATCTGATTTAAGATATTGTTTTCCCCAAGGGGGGTGATGCGAAGAAAGGTTCTCGTTATATAACCGATCGTCCCACACATAGATCACTTTTGTAGCATTCTGAGCCATTGGCCGCTCAACCTCTTCGTTCTATTGCACCACCAGAGACTTTGGCTCCACAAAGGTCTAAAATTCTTCATCTGTCAAGGAATCCGCCGGTAAAGAGAAAATCTTCGGATATGCAGCCTCCACCGAATTCTTCATCGGTAAGACAGTTTCTCCAGATGTTTCCCTTTCGGTACAAACTACTTCGGCTCCTCAAAAGAAAAAAACGAGCTCCCGTTTCCTTCAAAAGCATTGAACTTGAAGAACTTAAAGTGAAACATGATCTTGAGCGTTTTTAGGTTCGTTTTTACAATCAAGGAGACGATCTTACTTACGATATGATAAAAAATTATAAGTATGATTCCCAGCATCTCTTGACCACTGTATGAGCGTTCGAAGCTGGTCTAATGCTTCCTTTGTAAAAATGGAAGGTTTCGTTTTATTATGACGTGCTGGATCATCGTGGCGATGGTTCCACTTCTCATACTCATTGTCGTTCAGTAGTTCAGTTAAACAGAAATTTTATGCGGTGTCTTCGTGAAAGCTATCTTCGGAGTAACGGAGAGACTATGATGACATGCTACAAGCCCGATCCTGAATAGAGAAGTTGGTATACCTTCAAGAATTTCAACTCTTATTTTTGAGATTACGTCAATAGTAGGCATCGAAAGAGGTGGAGTATTGTACTTCGTACGATAGCTGCCCCTCGTAGTGAGATTCGTATTTTGAGCGAAGTGAGTGACACCAAACTGCGGTATGTCCCTGGCACTGAATATTTTGACAAACCGAAGCTTTTCCTCCTAAAGAACGCCTTCGTCGGGATCACGACCATGAGTGGCATGCTACTCCTATCGAAATTATTGGTCCTTGGGCTTATGGTTGGATTCCTACCGATTCTAGAAAGCCTCGTGCCGATCTACCTGCCCGCTATGGTGATTATTTCCCTTGGTCTTTGAACTTCGCTGGCATGAAGTTCGATTATAAGGTTGAGGTATGCTTTTCCTTTGTTCCATTTATTGTACTTTTTTGTCATGCGGTGCTTGATTCCTTATTCTTGGTGTGTTAGGATGATGGTGACGAAGAAAGTTCCGAGGTTGCTCATCCTTCGAAGGGTAGAACTACTGTCAAGGTATTGATTTGATATGATATGATATATGCATGTTTCCCCTCAAATCAGAGATTGACATGTATCGATCATGTTGTCCTTGTAGGCTTCGAAGAAACAAAATATTGATCATGTTGGATCTTCTACCATGGAGTTTGAAGAGACAGAGATCCCTGAGGTGACCAGTCCGGTAGTTGATGAAGAGGAGCTAGACGATGAGGAAAGAGAAGAAGAAGAAGAGAATCATGAGGAACGAATTGAGACTACTCTCGATCCCCCTACTGATACTGAATAAGAAACCGATCTAGGGGGAAAAGATGATAACCACATGGATGATCCTAAGCACACACCATCCCCTCGCCGAGAGACTGAAAATAATTGTATGCAGTCATCGGGTGGTGGTGTAATTCCTGAGCCGGTGCTGAACCAAGAGTTTTCTTTTGGTAAAATCTACTCTGCTGTTGGCCAACCTGACTTAAGGTTCCCTTATGGGTATGGCTTCGGATTTCTCATTGCTGTCTCCTAACAATACTTGGACGGTGGAGGCCGAAGATGATGGCGAGAAGATGGTTGAGGAGGAGGACAGTTTGGATGGGGAAGATGCTGAGATTCGGGCTGCTAATGAAGCGAAGGGCAAGAAAACTGCTTCCGTTGAATCTTCAGAAGGTTTTTTTATTAAGTCAGTGATGCGTAGTGACGATGATGAAACCTTTGAGTGGTTGAAGAAGATAGGTCTTATGAACGTTCCCTATCCCGCTCCTGTTATCTCAGGTGAAAGAGACTCTGATGCTTTTACTCGTCGGCGTATGGAGTTGTTATCTCGTGAGAAAGTTAATGAAGTGTGGTAGCGTGGCTTTAATGCTTCTGTTCCGTCAAGCCCCTTGGCCACTCCTCCCTCTTCTATTTCTGAGATGATGGCCATTGTTGATGGACATCAATATGGTTTTCCTCAACAACGCATACTTGAGGTAATGTGTTGTTGGTTTAGTGATTTCTTTATTAGTGTTGGTCCCTTAGTAATTTTTATGCCCTTGTTCGTTGCAGTTGGTGAATAGCGAATATTGCAATCACACCCTCTATCAGTTTTTTAGAGCTAAGGCGCTCAAATTGGAGGCAAAGCTGCGCCAGAGGGATGATGAGCTCCAATCTTCTCAAGAGTCTATTGAGACGAAGTATAAGGAGATTTTAGAGTTGAAAGAGCAACTGAAGGGGAAGCATCATGTTGGTGCAGCTGAGGAAAAGCTTCGTCAGGAGGTAGCTTCTCTTCGTCAAGATCTTGAAAAAGCTCGTGCCGAGGCTTCGTCGGCGGGTACTTCTTCCAAAGGTTTTCCCTTTTCCTTTGCTACCATTTCTATCTGTTTAGTGTTCTTTCTAAGTTAGCTGCCCCTGTCTTTAGCCGGTGGTGCCGAAGAGTTAGTATGGCTCCGCAATGAGAGGGCTCGGCAAGCTTCTCGTATTAAGTAGCTGGTCGCGAAAGAAGTAACAAACAAGTGGAATTCTCGGGCCGATGAATAAAAACGGGTATTGGCAAGCTATCAGAAACAATGGGAACAGATGGTTGAAATGCAAAATTCCGTTGCCGCTGATCGTCGTCAGTTTAGTGGTACTCTGCTATGGACCCGCTAAAACTTTTAAGAGGCTCGTGATGCTGCTTCTCGGCTAGAAGCCAAAGTGATGGATTTACAAGTAGAGCTTCGTGAAGCTCGCTCGTCTCATGACCCTGAAGTTCGGGATTATATACAACGACTTGTTCAAAAGCGAGACGATGCCATGGCAGAGACGTATGCTCTTAGTCAGGCTTTAAATGCTTCTCGTGCCGATGTTGCACGTCTAGTTGAATTAGAGAGGGATCAAGAGATGAATATGTATAGACTTACGAAAGGGATCGAGGAGATCAACAATGAAGTCAACCATCTTCGTCATTTAGATTCAATGAAGCAGGTAGAGTTAGATCAATGCCAATTTGATCTCGAAAACTGTCGTCTCGACTATAAGATACTTTCCAACTAATATGAATTTTTTGATGAAGCCCGGGATGCAGTAGTAAATGGATTTGAGATAGCTTCGGCTAGTGTCGAAGGTATACGTTAGTTTGGTCGTGAGTAGTTGTATGTTTTCCTTATTCTGATAGTTCGTCTTTTCTTTTCAGAGCTCGAGGGACAACTTCGCCTTGCAAATGAATTTTTTGAAAAGGCTCAATCTGAACTAATTAAGTAACAAGAGCGAACTAGCTATTTCGAAGGGTTGGCAGGGACTCTGGATGCTACTGTGAAAGAGTCCGCACAGATGACAAATAACACTAAGTTCTGATTGACTTTCAAAGTTCGCTTGATGAGCTCAGTAAGAATTCAAATTAGCCTACTTCATGCGTGTTAAGTGAGCTCCACGACCGGTAATGGCTCACCTTGGTAGGCCGTTAACGGACAATTCGTAAGCAACAACATTGAAAAAAAACTGTTTCTGAGCTTTCAATTACGACTCAAAACTGTAACAAACTATCTATCTTTATTTAGCATTTCACCAATGTTTACTTCCTAAATGTATTACGATGGAATGTGTGTAAGAACAAAATGGGAAAAAAGAGAGTAGATAACAGCTGATGGACACCATCAAAACAACATTAAAATGGCCTTGGCAGCTTTTCAAGTATTGCTGAGAAGAACACTTCTCGGTCGTCATCTTTATCGAGATTAGGCAGAACAACGAATTTATGTTTCTTATATCTAAGTATCTTGAATGTCTCCAGATAATTTCTCAAATATTGTTTCAAACAAAAGAAACTATCTATCCAGAACACTAGGTCTTAAAACTCTATCCATGCCATACAAAACAAAGTCTAGAAACATGTAATCAATCCATCCTTCTAGAAAACTCGTGGTGTATATAATATCGAGAGTGTTATCGAAGAATGGAAGTAGTTGGTTTATAGTCAAGTAAAGTGGGAGGGCAATCATTTCACTGAAAGGAGCTCCAAAATCGATTGTAGCTGTACTATAGTCACACTGAACTTCCTCATTCTTGCAGCAAAACTTCCTGTCCCAGCAATCTGCGCATTTGAAAAATCCTTCTCTAGAAGTATTGCAAGCTAAGCAAGATATTATAAGCATCAATAATAAACTAATTAAAGAGGACTAGTTCTCTGGAAACTTCAACCTTTTTCTATTTGTTGGGTTATATGGAAAGAGGGAAACAAGAGGATCTTTGAGCTGCGCGAAAAACTGGAGATCAAAATCGTCGAGAGAGTGAAGGCTACTCTTTTGTATTGGACTGGTCCGAATGTGGAATTCAGAGGCTTGAGGTATCAAGACCTCCTTAGACATTGGGCAACGTAGTTAATAGGCGTTAGTGCAACAGATTTCGTTGTATTTCGGTGGGATGCTCTTAAACATGCTTATATTTATCTGTGTATGCATTTTGTTTCTTAATTTGACTCTGCATCAGCCTCTTATTGTAATGACTGTTTATCTATATATTCTTTGTAGATACAAAAAATGGTACTCACCGCGTGGCGCTATTCTAGAGTCGAAGCAAGTTAGCAAAATAGGATCGTGTACATACTACCAAGTCTATGTTTCCTTCATTTGGAAGCAAAGATTATGTTTGTAATTTACTATTATAGTTGCCCTAGTATATAAGAAAAGAGAGCAGGAGAGAGAAAGAGAGGACACACATTTTTGTAAACTAGAGGCACACCATCTTCTTTCTCCATCACCTAAAACTAGATCTAGAGCTCTCCAAACTTCATTAATGGAATCTTATGTAACACAAATCTCTTGTAGCACAAATCAATCATAGTGAAGAACCATGGATGTAGATCACATTGATCGAACCATGTAAAAAATCCCTGTGTCCATTTTACTTTTCAAGCATTTTAATCCTCATTTTCATGTTCAATATGTTTAGATCTATAGAAATTATTAAGGGGTGTTAGTTGTAGGATTTCCTGCAACTACATTTTGGCGCTAGAAACAGGAAGAAAACGAGTAAAGGATTTATCCTACCTCTTACCTTGTTGGTTCAAGAAGAAATTTCAAGTGAAGATTACCTTTTTGGGGAAGCATCCCTTCGTCTCAAAAAGAGCGTCCTGGCGGTCGTACCGAGACGGGATCTTCGGTGGAAGAGTGAATCTTTGTTACTGAATAGGGATTTTGATCGCTGGTGATTACGTAGCTTTTGGCTATTTTCTTGTATTCTTGCTTATTCTCCCCAAACTTGTAATCAACCTTTATGAAATGGATCATTGGTCTTTTGGTATGTACATTTTTGGTTTACCTGCAATGTTACTTTTATGTATTTTAATTTACTTGTGAAAACATAAAATGAGAATATGAGATGAGTGTTTGCATAGAATAACGAAGGCTTGTACCTTCCTTATTATTTTTGAACCTGTCACCCCGTCGGCAAATCCTGGGCCAGAGGATTACTGAACGGTGGGGGTTATGCACTGTCCTCGGATACGTGGTGCCTTATTGAATATTTACATGCACCCGTTCCCCAGAACCCCTTCCTTGTATTTGGTTGGATATCTCTTTCTACTGGAAGCCTCCCCCCCCTGGTCATACACTCACAGACGCTGATAGGGGAGTCCCGAGAGATTGCATGAAAGTGTTTTCCCCAATTTGAATGTATAAGAAAGGGATCGTAACTAGATGCCCCAGTGTTATGAGACGCCGAAGATTGTGACAAAAAGAGTTCCTATTTGATTGATGTGGCTAGGTCTGCTACTCCCCGGCCAGAGATAGAAACATGTCGAGCGGATACGCTCCCTTCTTCTTCTGGTTTTCTTCACGCAATTGCAGAGCTGCGTTGCTTTTATGGATAGTATGGCTCGAGGTATTTTGCATTCCATGGGTGCCGTAGGATTTCTCCTTTTAAATTGCGCAGATAGTACGAACCCTTCCCTGCAACATCGTGTATTACATATGGTCCTCCCCATGTTGGTGCAAATTTTCCCCATTTATTTTCTCGTTGATACTGTGGTATAGTGCGTAGCACATACTGTCCTTCTACAAAATTTCTAAGCTTAACTTTCTTGTTGTACTCCCTTGCTAATCTACGCTGGTAGTTTTCCATTCTTTGTAATGCCGTTTCTCTTCTTTCCTCCAGATCATCGAGCCTCTCCAACATCATGTCTGTTGTAAGGTTCTTCTCCCATGCTTCGGTCATTGTGGTCGGCATAATTATCTCTGTCGGGATTACTGCTTCTGCCCCGTAGGTTAGTAAGAAAGGAGATTCTACTGTTGCTGACCGCCGTGTGGTTCTGTACACCCATAGACTATTGTCACTAGTACAAACTGACCCTTTTGCAACGCCAGATTGGCGTGTCCATAGGGGTTTAGATACGCCATTTTGGTTTGGACTTAGCGTGGTTTCTACTCGCGTGGTTTTAGGTATGATGGCGTGGCTTTAGGTACTCTATAGCAACGCCGACCTTGTGTGTCTATTGCTGCCTGTAATAAACACGCCAAAACCCATAGGCATTGCTATATAGTGTCCCAAAAACTTAAGTACTGGTACCTTGTAGATACTTGATTTATTGTTTTGGCGTGGCTATTTGGTTCGCTGTAGGCACGCACTTTGTTTTTTGGCATAGCCATTGGTTATCCGATAGACACGCCATATAGGTATAACGTGGCTATATGTTATGTTTAGCCACGCCAATTTCAATTACCGTCATCCACGTGGCTGTATTAGGAACCGTTGAATCTCTTTTAAGATGATGCAATACTGACCGTCAAATTAGATGCATCCTACACCGTCCACATGTAACATTGTGAGACGTTCATTTGATATCCTATAGACACGCCATATAGCAGCGTGGCTATCTGTGATGTTTAGCCACGCCAATTTACAATTACCTTCATCCACGTGGATGTATTAGGAACCGTTGAATCTCTTTTAAGATGATGCAATATTGACCGTCAAATTAGATGCATCCTACACCGTCCACATGTAACATTGTGAGCCGTTCATTGAATATCCTATAAACACACCATATAGCGTGGCTATATGTGTTGTTTAGCCATGCCTAATTACAATTACCTTCATCCACGTGGCTGTATTAGAAACCGTTGAATCTCTTTTAAGATGATGCAATATTGACCGTCAAATTAAATGCATCCTACACCGTCTACATGTAACGTTGTGAGCCATTCATTGGATATCCTATAGACACGCCATATAGCGTGGCGATATGTGATGTTTAGCCACGCCTAATTACAATTACCTTCATCCACGTGGCTGTATTAGAAACCGTTGAATCTCTTTTAAGATGATGCAATATTGACCGTCAAATTAGATGCATCCTTCACCGTCCACATGTAACGTTGTGAGCCGTTCATTGGATATCCCATAGACATGCCATATAGCGTGGGTATATGTGATGTTTGTCCACGCCAATTCACAATTACCTTCATCCATGTGGCTGTATTAGGAACCGTTGAATCTCTTTTAAGATGATGCAATAATGACCATCAAATTAGATGAATCCTACACCGTCCACATGTAACGTTGTGAGCCGTTCATTGGATATCCTATAGACACGCCATATAGCGTGGCTATATGTGATGTTTAGCCACGCAAATTTATAGTTGTTTAACGTGGCTATATGTTATGTTTAGCCACGCCAATTAATCTCGAATCGTGTGTCTTACGCGTGTGACGCCTCTAAGCCGTTCATATATGACGCATCTTATATTTTAGAAATTGTGGTTAAATCTGAAATTCATATATGCCAAAAATTCATATTATTATTAATCACACAGTAAAAAATATTGAGCTTTGGTCTAACAGTTTGCAAAAGAAAATATTAAAGAGCATTTATCCAAAAATCATCAGTTTTTCTTCAACTTTTTTGATGGTGGTGTCTCTGCATCCAATGGATTAGGTTGTGACATTCTCGACGCGCCAAGCCTTGTTTTCCTGTATTGGTATGCCTAATCTACACTTTGTATATATAACATTCTCTGCGCCTTTTTAGTCTTCTCAGTAAGCATTTCAGAGGCTGCATGACTCCTAGAATGTTGATTGACTGCTAGGTGCTCCT
Source organism: Papaver atlanticum (assembly GCA_023531105.1). Classification (NCBI taxonomy): domain Eukaryota; kingdom Viridiplantae; phylum Streptophyta; class Magnoliopsida; order Ranunculales; family Papaveraceae; genus Papaver; species Papaver atlanticum. Next base: position 2,305,230 of record JAJJMB010012081.1, read on the forward strand.
CATTCCGTTTATCATCTGCTAGGCTGCTAAGTGTTCTTAGATCACTGTCCAATTTCTTCTCAGAATCTAAAACTGGTTCTGGTTGCTTATGAGGTTTTCCATGCTGTGGAGTTTCCTTCAGCAAGAGATTAAATGTATTATATATATATTCTAAATCCAAGGTGAATTCGTCTGTCAATTCTCAACAAGAGACAAACAAAATTCATTTTTCCAACAATGTAATAAAGCCAACTTCACTAAAGGCCGTACCATTTTTCACAACTGACGCCCATAATAAAATACGTAACCAAATATCTTTATTCAGTAGATCAATTTTCTAATTTACACTGGCATTCATGTTCCATTTAGGTGTAAATATATTTCTGTCTCGTACTTATTCTTTAATCAAACTGAATACACGATTTATGTAAAACAATATATATATATATATACTTGATTAACAAAGCAAAAGAGCTAAGAAACTAAGCTTGTCATCAGAGATGGTGCAGTTATCTTTCGGCCATGCCACAAAACTATCTCCAGCTTCCCCTAATAGCTTAAAGTCACCACTTGGTTCGGTTAACACGAACGATGGAACTATAACCTCCTGAATATTGAAAACATAACAGTTTTTAGGAAGATCTTCTCCATGTATTTTATGGTTAGGCACCGTAGGTAAAATACCGCCTCTAGCAACGACGTTTCCCCTAGATCCATTCCAAAATTCGTATTTTGCTTTCTGCGGAAATATGCGGCATATGAATATCATATAAAAATAAGATGCTAGAATTAGCAATATAGATTTACGAAAAAAAAAGATCAAAAAAAACATACTCCATTAGATGTCTTAGCCAGAGGTTCTGTCATAGATGTGCACGACTTCTCTGGAGATATTGAAGGATTTAGTTGGGAATTACTGGTAGAGTTCTGCATAAGATTAGGAGATTGCTTCTTAGATCCATCAGAAGGGTTGCTACGTGCAGGAGACTTCCGTAGAGAAGTAGTTGGTTTGGAATTACTGGCAGGGTTCTGTATAAGATTAAAAGAGTTAGTTACTTTTGAAAGTTACACATATTTCTATTTTTCTAGGTTCTCTAATTTACACTTGGATCGGTGATTCATATAATTGATATCATCTTTGTGTCTCATATATCCTTCGTAATTAATACGAACTAGATAGACTGGTTTATGTATATTCGACTTACAAATCAAACAAGCCATGCAACTAACCTTCTTAGCAGGCTCGGTAAACTGAACAACATACTTTGGCCAAGGAATCGCTTTTCCAAGAGTTTGTCCTAATGTTTCCATACCAGCAAATCGTACGGGTAGACAGAAATTCAGTTTTATTACTTCCTCAATCAGGATTTTGTGGCAATCAACCTCCACCCCATCCTTTCCATGTAATTGTTGTTTTCCTGTTCACAGAAAAGCTCTACCTCTAGCAAGGATGTTTGCCTTAGACAGCTCGTCAAAAAGGTAGCACCTTCTACCCTGCAGAAATATATGGCATATGAACATCTTCAAGCGAAAACTTTAAAACAAATTGAGATTTAAAATGCATGTAAAAATAAAACAGATACCGGAGAAACTGCTTTAGTTATCGTGATATCAGATTGGCTCCGACTAGGTGGAGCTTTTGATGTCACATCCAGAGTATGTTTCCCCGAATTTTGTTGACTTACCTGCAGCAGTAGAGTAATATTCCATATTCGGGAAACAAATATGCCAAATTCCACCGTGAATGCGAAGACACAGATGAATTAAATAGGTAACAAATATACAAGGTTCTCCAAAATACACCCTAGCATCCGTGATTCATATAGTAGTTGATAGCATATTTGAGACTCATATGGTCTTAAGATCATGTAACTGGTTTAAAAAACATACTTTCGGAACTTTTTCAGATATTACAATACGAGATTGGCTTCCGTTGAGTAGAGCCGGTGATTTCACAGCCTCGGAATGTTTTGGTTGACTTACCTGCATCAGAAAATTGAAATGAAAGTTGTACCTTCTTTTTACAGTGAAACCATTTAAGCACAATGCACAACTAACTCATAATCAAATAGCTAACCACATATCTCGGTCTATAAGGTTCTCTAAAATATACACTAACGTCCGGGATTCATATAGATGATAGCATATTCGTCTCTAATATCAAACAAGATATATATAACTGGTTTGTGTAAAAACATATCCAATGAGTTAATAAAGCAAACAAGCTAGGCAACCAAACTTTTGATCCAAGATGGTTTGATTTAATGGCCAACAAATTCACCAACATCTTTTAAAGTTTTTATCCTAGATTTTCCAAAGGGTAATTTGATGGTTTCATTTAGTACTTCACTAACCCGGACGATGTAGCATGTAACTGAACCAACCATTCCTGAGTTCAATTTAAAGAATTCCGTCTTTGTAGAGTAAGCTCTACCAATGGCAATAATGTTGTCCTTTTCTCCAGACCAAAGTTTGCATCCTATGAACACATGGCGCATGAGAGATAGTAAATTGAAGACCAAAAATTTAAATGCGTAGGAAAACCATACATCAATCGTTACTTTTTCAGATGGCACATTCTGAGATTCCCCCGTGGATGGAGGAGACCGAGACTTCTTTTTTGATACTAAAGATGCCGGGGATTCAGTAGAAACGGTCGGCGTTTTAGTACAAGGAGAGTCCTGCTTCGCGGACCCTTTCATGCTTTCAGATGACTTTTATGGACCGGATTTCCCGTGTTTTTTTTGGAAGTTTCTTAACTGATTCTGGACCTATGTTATTCTTCGATCGATTGGAGGCGTTGCTAGGTCCTGCATCCCGCGACTGTAGTTGAACACATTGTTAGAAAAAATTAGATACTATATGCCATTTTTTAAAAAAGTTACACAATCTAATCAAAACTCAGTTCACTTACTTCTCCTCCAGACTTGCTGATACTGTTTCCCAAAATGTTCGCAATGTCCATTCCTCGAGATATCAAGTTATCTGTTAATCTCTGATACACAATTTAGTAGACTCTAATTCTTTCTCCTTAGCTTTCAGCTCTTCACGCATTTCATCATTCTCTTTCGAGGCTTGTCTTGGTTTTCTTCCATTTTGAAAGTAAAGGGTTGCCGTCACTCCAAAGCCAGCCCCCTTGACACGTCCACCCTTATCCAGGCCGATCGCAATTGTTAGGGCATCCTCGTTATGACCAACCGTTCGAGTTCCCTCTCGAATCATCTTCCGCGTCTCTTCCTGTTCAAATAATGTTAAATTATGATTTAAACCTTGCGCACTTACTTTGCACTTACTTTGGTTAAAAACATGAGGACTGGGAAGTTTATGTGTTCTCACAATTTCAGATGTCTTCTCCCTGACAAAATCGTCTGGTACAATTACGTGTTTTTCTTCGCGTGCTTTTGCCCACATGAAGCACCGGTCTTCAAGATATTTTTTAGCAACATCTCCCCTTTGGACCTAGTAGTTACCAGAAATAAGTATGGATTTACATCCGCACAGATATTAACTGTGTAAAACAGAAAACCAATTCCAAAGCATCTAATGTGACAAAATTACAGATTGGTGTAAGAGGACACATCCCTATACCGTTATAAGTTTATGCGTATATGAGACACGCAACACGACATACAAAACAGAAGTATCTGATATGGATGGTTTTACTGTGCAGTGTATAATAAATAAGACAACAGACTTACCAATTTTTCTTTTAATCCCGTGTATCCTCCTCGTCCCGTCCGATGTGGGAACTTGGATTGTGATATTGCCTCTTTTCCCTTCTCCGAATTTTCCTTGCAGAGGAAATAAAAATAATTTCATTAATATGCTAGGATAGATAATAAGAATGAAACACAAATTAGAAAAAGAAATGTGTATTCCATACCTTAAATTTGGGCGACTTCATTACATGATCAAGGAACTTGTCCCAGCTTTCTTGGTCCACTACCGTTCTGTACTTTTTGGGGACAGTTCTTAGTTTGTCCGGTCTTTCCTCAAAGGGTTTTACATGATTGTTGTACAATTTATTTCTGAAGTCCCGCAGTTGAACAGGTAGACGCTTCATAACCACTCTCTTCATCCAATGGGGAACCTCAAAACGAAGCTGCAATAACATCTAATATATGTTAATCACAGACTCACAGTTAGACAACAAAAACGACAAATTCATAACCGCATATGCATACCAGAATTTCCTCCCACATATTTTATTTTGTTGTTGAAGGGACTTCCTTCCAACATAAATGTTTTATGCCAACCATATCACGGGCCAAATAGCCTAGGTAACTACTGAATTTAATTCTATTGTCACCAATAGGTCGGAACATTTTGTCAAAATTCATATCCCGTTTTTTGGCATTAGATTCCGAGAAGTGTTTATGCAGCTTCAACATTCTTGTTATTCTCCTCTCTTTTTTGATCTCTTCTGTAGAGTCTTCTTGTTGTGGCTGCTTTTCTGCTTCTTGAGCTTTTTCCAATTCTATTTCTTCTACCACTTCGAGATCATTTTCAGTATCGTATGACTCTGGAAATAACAGAGGCAACATATGAAACCATGTGATGTTTAAGTAAAAACAAGTAAGTACAAGATTTCGAACATTACCTGTTAATTCTTCATATCTACCAGCGGTTATAAAATTTTCACCATCATCGTCATCTGATTGTACAATGTCATTATGAATCTCATCTAACCCTATTGTGTCTTTATCAGAATCCCCATCATCATCTGGTTCCCTCCATTGGTCATCCTCTGGGGACACGTTGTAATCATCATCTTCTCCCATGACAAAAGTTGTGTAGGTACGTGCATCTCAGTTAGGAATTTGAGCTTATTTTGGAAAATATTAGCTAAACCTAACAGGATAGGCAACATGTGTTACACCTATTTTCTATTATATGAAAAGAAAACAAACATGAACTCATTTATGCATGTAACTTGAGGCTAAAACATCATTGCAACACACAAAATCTCCTCATGATTATTGTGTTATCCACAAAGCGAAAGGTACCGGTTAAACGGTCTTATATAACTTTTTGTTACAAAAGCCAAGAGCACTAAAGCACCACATAATGATTATCCATTTTTAGCTTGAAGATGATAGTCAAATTGGCCAACCAGCAACATGGTATTATTAAAAGTGGAAACTTAAAATGCAGAAGTTACAGGCTCTCCAAGTAACAGAGATTCAAATGATTAAATCTTGAGAAGCCTTGTATATATATATGATTGACACAACATCGTCGATCAAAGTAGAGTTATTAACTTTCAACCAAAATCCAACCCAAACAATAACAAAAACCCTAGAAAACAATTAGCATCGGTAAGTTATTTTATTTTATTTTGTAAAACCTAAGTAACTAGTAAAACCTAACTAAGTAACATGAAAGAAAAATCCTTACATAAATCTTAAAATAGTTGATGCATGTAACTTAAGCCTAAAACATTATTGTTGTAACAAAATGAAATCACATCTCATCGTACAACCCGTGATGTCATTTACTTGTTCTTTTATATAGCCGAATAAAAACCCTAATCATGCTTTAACTAGTAAACCTATAAGATCTAAAATCTGATTCCATGAGATCAAACAAAAAATCTAACATAAATTTAATATTCTTTCGATAATGGGTTGTAGAAATATTACCAGCAACAAAGATCGAGTTT
>JAJJMB010012081.1:2310880-2426369 GCA_023531105.1 Papaver atlanticum
AATAAAAACCCTAATCATGCTTTAACTAGTAAACCTATAAGATCTAACATCTGATTCCATGAGATCAAACAAAAAATCTAACATCAATTTAATATTCATTCGATAATGGGTTGTACAAATAATACCAACAACAACGATCGAGTCTGAAGAGGTAGGTTCCTTGTAAATATTAGAGATAGTAATAGAATTATGATTTCATAGAGAGAACGAATCGAGTAATAAAAACTGAAAAAGTAGATCGAACTCATCTTTCTTTTTCTTTTTGGAATTTAACCAAACCATCAGGCGGGAATTGATTTTCCTTTTGAAATCATCCCGCCCAGTAAAATTCATTTTCATCACCCGCCAAACAAAAGATTTTTGGTGTTTTTCTTTTTTTATTTCCAAAATGTTTGATGTGTAACCAATATGGTTAGTTTCCTTATTTATGAGAGAATATATCGTACACAGTTATGTTAAATTTGTTTCCCAAAATTTTCGAAATTTAGTTTCCTATCTCTAACCAACTCGAGAAGAGGCTATAGAAAAAAATTACTTTCCTATTTCGAAAAATATTTTCCATAATAATTTTAAGCTGGGTTGTCTCCTGCATTATTCTTGGTTTATGGAGGAAACGTATGATTTTGAATTATTAGTGGCACCTATGTAGGAAACGTATTATTCAAATCATACAGTATGCTACTAAAGATAAAGAAACTAAACCCATCCATTTTCATGTTCATCATTTCCAGAAAACATAAAAGTTCAACGTGAATCATTCATCACATAAATGTCAACCTATCTATCAGCGTAAAAAGCCTGCATCTAGTGCAGTACTTAAAAAATAAATACAACCACCACTGAAAACAAAATGGTCAGACGAAATGCTTTATATTTAAAAATATGTAAACTAAAAGTTCACACATCAAAAACCCTGTTTAAAAAGCAAAGAACTTGTTAGATAATTCTGGTTCTTTGTCAGATTAGTCTGGTTCCTCATTCTCATCCAAATCCACGCAGAGATCATTTTCATGAACATCGTCGTATATCAGTACTTTACTTTCAATAGCACTTTACTTGTTCAAACTCGTATTTTTTGTTAAAAGTATTGGCAAGGAGATAATAAGATCAGACCTAAAGTGATAAATTGATTCTTATTGTTTACAGGGGGGAACAACTGTATTTTTCTACATTTCCTCCGTTCTTTCAGCTAATTATATTTATTTTTCCAAAAGAATGCACACCTCATAAATAAATAAATTTGCAAGAGTATATTGCATTCTGTAAAGTCTGTGAACTTGTAAATAATTATCTGATTTATTTCATAATTCCAATACCTAAATAATAAAAGAATTCATAAACATCACCTTCTTCTAAATGACAAAATTAGCAAACGAAACAAGAAATGAAAAAACTTTCAACGCGTCCACAAAAATAAATCGATAAATCAAACCCTATCATCTTCAAACAATTCTTCTCGCAATGCTGAGGTGAACGTGATCACTCCAACCAGCAGGCTTGGGCGCCCTGTCATCCTCAGATTTGCTATTTTCTGCTTCATCAGGCTCCACATGCTTGTTAACTTTTGGATCCTCTGGCATATCCGGAACATCGGGATCTTCATCAATAATTTCAACAATAGAAGCAGGAACATCAGCATTCACAGTAGGAACATCAGCATTCTCAACACTACTGATTACAGCGTCCAGAGGAACACCAGGAATAACATCAACATAAATAGGAATATCATCATTCTCAACACTACTGACAACAGAACTAATTACAGCGTCGAGAGGAACACCAGGAAAAGTAGTTACTCCATCCACAGTAATGATAATCCTCAATTTACGAGGACCAGCCATCAGTCGAGGACATTTTTGGATCCTCTCGTCAGTTTCATCTCTACAGTCCCTCTTAGTAGAACTCATTTTCCTCTTAATACTCTATGTTAATTTTTTTCTATGCTTGGTGTAATTTATATATATTTCTAAGGAAAACCCTAATTTTTTAGGTTTTCCATCATTATCTTAAATCACATATTCTTTGGTATTTACACCGAATATTGTAGCAATATAATGAGATATGGAATGAATATTTTCATGTTTATCTAATTTCCTTTTTAATCTAATATACATTACGAACATAACAAACTAAAATAAATCACGATCTCATGAGATATTGAATGAATATTTTCATATTTATCTAATTTCCTTTTTAATTTAATATACGATCTCTTAGGAAATACCCAAATATTTTTTCTACTTTTCAACTAATTACCTAGGTCGGTTGGGGTGGCCCGGCCGGCTGGACCATAGGTGTAACGCAAAAAAAGGAAAAAACCAAAGGTTGGCTAGTTAAACAATGACCCAACATTTAGTGGCAACAGTATCATGTTGATACACGAAATTGAACATTTCAACATAGAAAAAAATCCAAACACCAAAAAACAACAACAACAACACAACTACAAGAAAAAAATAAGCAACATAGATAACCCAAGGAATAAATTGAACATTTCAGCATAAAAAAAATATCCAAATACCAAAAAAAAAAACAAAAAAACACAACTACAAGAAAAAAAGCTACATAGATAAGCCAAGGAATGTGTTAGTGGCATGGACATCATGAGTACACGTTTTCGATTGTCCACCAAAATTCTTCAACGAGACAGCGCTCCTCATGTGAGGAATAATTGCAACCCTTGTTTCCCACGGTAATGTCCCCCAAATTTCCGTCCAAGTTCTGGTGAGTGTATTGTAACGCAATAAACGCCTATTCTGCCAAAATAAGAGGTCCTTGTTATTTACAAAGGCTATCGGGTTATAAGTCGGCCATTCATCCTCTTCAAATAAAATGCTTATCTTATAATTCCAATTCCATTCCCCGCCAGGTGCCCATGTATGAATATTTTCTTCGGAAATGGGAGCCCAGAAATCTATCCGTGGCCGATCAATCCGCTCATGGATGTAGTAAAATAAAATGCGAACTCCGAACATGACCATCCCAAGTGATGGGTAAGTATTTATGCAAAATTCACTCCCAGGAATATTATGCGGGGGTGGCGAATGTTGATGGAACGTCTCAGTGTCCAAATTGAAAGATATTATTCTAATATCCTGCTGACAACAATCCTTCCAAAAAATACAACCATGTGCGTACACACCTGAACTCCAAAAAGTATAAGGAATCTCCCCTGCTATGTTCCTCCATCCCATTTTGTCTCCTAGAGTGTGTATTTGAACTTTACCATCTATGTGAATTCGAACTACCTTGTACTCATTGGTACGTTGACAGTAGCTGAAACCCCCAATTACGTTGTATCGTGGATACCACGAAAGTACTGGATCCGGTGCAATTGGGATGCATAGTTGTGGCAGATGGAGGTGCTCACCAGTTTCTGGATTTATAATATATACATGATCTTGTATGTCGTGGTGTGAAACATAAAAACATACAAGACCATTGCAAGATCCAACTATTGTGTGCAACATAGTACAATCATCATGGGTTCCATCATTCGGGGCGTCGTGATTGTTGGCTGTTACGATCCGGCTGAAATCTTCCTCTCTATAAAAGAGTTGGGTAACTTTATCTTTCCCCATTCTTGGTGTGACACCAAAAAGGAATCCAATTCTTTTGTCCCCAAGGATAGTATTCCATTCTTTGCATACACATTTGCTTGCTAAAACGCTTTCTATAGTTTGGATGCGCTGAAGTATCTCGGTAGTTAATTCCGGCAACATATCCATCACTATTATACTGATGAAAGATTATCAAATTTTTTTTTACAATCTTTTAGGATTTTCTTATTGTAGAATGCTACAAGCAGATACGAGTAAAGATTATATATATAGACATCCAACACACCTGTTGGCTAATTTTTTTAGGTTTTCCATCATTATCTTAAATCACTATTCTTTTGTATTTACACCGAATATTTCAATTTCCATATTACTAAAAAATGAGATATTGTAGCAATATAATGAGATATGGAATGAATATTTTCATGTTTATCTAATTTCCTTTTTAATCTAATATACATTCCGAACATAACAAACTAAAATAAATCATGAACTCTTAGGAAATACCCAAATAATTTTTCTACTTTTCGACTAATTACCTAGGTCGGTTAGGGTGGCCCGGACGGCTGGACCATAGGTGTAACGCAAAAAAAACGAAAAAAAAATCATAGGTTGGCTAGTTAAACAATGACCCAAACTAAATTATACATTTCAACATAGAAAATAATCCAAACATCAAAAAAAAAAACAAACACAACTACAAGAAAAAAAAGAAGCTACATAGATAACCCAAGGAATAAATTGTACATTTCAACATAGAAAAAAATCCAAATACCAAAAAAGAAAAAAAAACACAACTACAAGAAAAAAAAAGCTACATAAATAACCCAAGGAATGTGTTAGTGGTATGGACATCATGAGTACACGTTTCCGATTGTCCACCAAAATTCTTCAACGAGACAGCGCTCCTCATGTGAGGAATAATTGCCCATGTTTCCCATGGTAGTGTCCTCCAAATTTCCGTCCAAGTTCTTGTGAGTGTATTGTAACGTAATAAACGCCTATTCTGCCACAATAGTAGGTCCTTGTTTTTTACAAAGGCTATCGGTTCATAAGTCGACCATTCATCCCTATCCTCTTCCAAGAAAATGCTCATCCCATGATTCCAATTCCGTTCCCCACCAGGTGCCCATGTATGAATATTTTCTTCGGAAATGGGAGCCCAAAAATCTATGCGGGGCTGACCAACCCCCTCATGGATGTAATAAAATAAAAGGCGAACTCCAAAAAATGACCATCCCAAGTGATGGAAATTCACTCACAGGAATATGATGCGGGGGTGGCGAATGTAGATGAAACGTATCAGTGTCCAAATTGAAAGATACTATGCCAATATCTCGTTGATAACAAACCTTCCAAAAAATACAACCATGTGCGTACACACCTGAACTCCGAAAAGTATAAGGAATCTCTCCCATGTTCCTCTATCCCCTCTTGTCTCCTAGAGTGTGTATTTGAACTTTACCATCTATGTGAATTCTAACTACCTTGTACTCATTGTTACGTTGACAGTAGCCGAAACCCCCAATTATGTTGTATCGTGGATACCACGAAAGTACTGGATCCGGTGCAATTGGGATGCATAGTTGTGGCAGATGGAGGTGCTCACCAGTTTCTGGATTCATAATATATACATGATCTTGTATGTCATGGTGTGAAACATAAAAACATACAAGACTATTGCAAGATCCAACTATTGGGTGCAACATAGTCCAATCATCATGGGTTCCATCATTCGGGGCGTCGTGATTGTTGGCTGTTACGATCCGGCTGAAATCTTCCTCTCTATAAAAGAGTTGGGTAACTTTATCTTTCCCCATTCTTGGTGTGACACCAAAAAGGAATCCAATTCTCTTGTCCCCAAGGATAGTATTCTATTATTTGCATACATATTTGCTTGCTAAAACGCTTTCTGCAGTTTGGATGCGCTGAAATATCTCGGTAGTTAATTCCGGCAACATATCCATCACTATTATACTGATGAAAGATTATAATTTTTTTTTACAAGCATTCAGGATTTTCTTATTGTAGAATGCTACAAGCAGATACGAGTAAAGCTTATATAGACATCCAATACACCTGTTGGCGAATGGTCACGTCCTTGATGAGCAGACATTATTTGAATGGTCACTTCCTGAATGAGCATGCAAGTAGCACATATTTGCACGTTTTATCTTATAAGCGGTTATAAATTAAATCTACAACTGGATTTTTATTTAAAAGGAAACAAAATCTCAAGGATAACCATTACGTCATGAAGTAGGTCTGAAAGGACATGACATTTTAGTAGGGTGTTATTATTTCTTTGAATTCAACCCCTACATGCGTCTCTTGGGAATAGGTCTCAGAAGAAAAAAAGAAGATAATAAATGTGAAAGAGGAATTAGGGATTATATTCATTTTCCAGAGAGAAAATTAAGCCAAGAGAAGAGAATAAGAAAAAAAGTTTCAGAGATAACAGTGGCTCCAAATAACCCAGAAAAAGGGAGTGGTTCCAAACCATCAAAAGGCAAGACCCCAATGACAGAGGAAGAATTTGATAAGGAGGGGTGCTTGAAGAGAAAGGAAGTGATGATGAGGCTCAAATTAGCAGTATTTGAAATGGATTTGGAGCAACTAGATAAAGCTAAGTACTATATATCGAAACAAGAAGCAAGATTGAATAAAAAGAGGAAGAAAGAAGAGGAAAGGAAGATGGGAGAAGAGGAAGAAGTAGGTGTGCAGAACAATAACCAAGATGATGATACGGATCTGTTGTGGAATGATTTTCATCATGCAAATTCAGTATATGAGGCATAAAATGAAGAGACAAAGATGAGAAACATAGAGAAAGTAAAAGATGAAGAATACCCATAAGAGTTTTTGATGTTGTTGGAGAAAAAGGAAAGGACAGAAGTAGGCAACAGGTAAGACTCGACCAATTCCAATTTTCTTATAGCTGGTGGATTTTTTGGGTTAAGTTGCTTTAATGGAAATGATGATACAGAGTTTGCAAATGGTTACACAAGTTACTATTTTGAAGAAATAGGTATCGTCAAAGTACAGAGAAAATTTGGAATTAAGAGGGGTCTAACAGGAAATTGTGGATGACTGAATCTTGTTTTGTTTTTTGGAATCTATGTTTCGGATTTAGGATTAATTTTCATGTTTTTTCTAATGTTAATGACTGAATGGTGTTGGACTTGCTTAATGACTGTCGAATGGATTAATTTTCTTGTTTAATGACCGTTTTCTTGTGTATGATTGAATAGTGTTGGCGTTGTTGGTTGCATTGTCAAACTCAGTCTATGATTAAAGAACTGGATATCTAGAAAGCACAAGTATTGTGTTGAAAACAAATGGCTACTTTGAAAAATCGCGCATAATAGCATCTCATTACTGAATAGATAATACCTTGCATATACACACCTAATTTTATTGCACAAATTTGACATTGTATCGAAATCACAAAGGATTGCTGAAATTACATGGACTCTATAAGACTAGAGTCCATCAAGGGGAAGGGGTCTTCCTGGATTTCGTTTGAATTGCAGAAACTAGTTGTGATTCTCATTACAGCTACTTATGCACCAATTCAGTAATGCTTACCTCCTGGAATTAGAATACCCATCACAACAACATCTTAATATTTACAACGACATTGGTTGATAATAGAAAACATGAACTATCCCTAAAATACAAAAGTGTATTTACAATGGTACCTTAATTTATGTATATCTCTTTTAGCCCCTACATTTTTAGGTTAAGCGAATTAGGTGTTTGGTATTCCTTACCTCCTTACAAGTACATCAAATATTTCAGTTTCCGTATCACTATAAATATGGCAGAAAATAGATAACGAGATATATATATGGAATGAATATTTGATCTTTATCTAATTTCCTTTTCAATCGGATGTAGTTTCTGAACACACAGAACTTAATAAATAAATAAAAATTCGATAACCATATCTAATTGTCAACACAAGGAGTTTTTCTTCTCCTGCGAATCGCTCTTACTTTTCGATCAGAATGAACTGCATATCCTATTGCTACCAATTTATTGCTATGGGTCCTAAAACTGTTGAATATAATTCATTAAGAAGAACCCTAGAAGACGATTTTAAGATCTCAGATTACGATGTACGAGTTCTTCAGCCTAGACTCGACGTGTTCATAATCTGCATGAGGAAGCATGCAGATTATTGGCGTTTGCGTAAGATTAATGCATTTGCTGTCGATGAGCATTGTGTGGAATTGGTGCCTGGGGAAAGTAGATGCTGTTGTCCCTTTGATCGTGATTTTTTTGATCTCCAATAACAGGTGAATATACTTCAAGGACGAAATGATCGGCTTCAAGAACAATTGTTTCGTGATATTAACGACTAGGACGTGGCATTTATAGTTCATGATTCAAAAAGAGACTAGATTGACAAAATAGGTTTCTTATTGATCAGTATTTCTTATATTTCTTAGTTATTTATTAATAAAAAAGACGTAATAACACAATTCTGGAAATTAAAATGATGCGTTACAAACGGCTCTAATTTGTTTTGCCCATTTAAGTTCTTGTTTTGTGTTTTGGTGTCAAACACCAGTTTCAAATCTATAATTCGTCTACAAAAAGAATCCCGATTAGTCACGTAATCAACATTTTCTTTTCGACTTCTCAAATCCCCATCAGTTACAAAATATTTTTCATTCGTGTGCATTTTCAAGAATATCATCATTAATTTGTTTATCAATCACTTATACCTTTTGCATCTCAAATTCTCACTTCTTTTTACATTTTTCTTTTTCCCTCTCGGATTTACTTTTATGAACACATAAAAGTTTCCCTATAGATTCGTAAAATTTATAACCATAAATACAACTGGAATACAGAAATGCCTCCCTCTATACCAAATTGACCACCATAAAAGAAAGTTCCCCTCTAAATTCGCTGGGAATATGTTTAAAAGCATTAACTCCATTAAACAAAATACCAACCATTATTACCCAAAATAAGACCAAGTCTGATTCTTCAAATTTCAAAGATAACTTTTAGTCCAGACAATATACGAAAAAAATAATCAAAGATGAGAAATAGTACTATTAAAAAAAATATATATTGAACACCAAACTACAGTACTTTGATCAAAAAAAAAACACTACACACGGAATATGTTTGTGGCATGGACATCGTCAGTACATGTTTCCGATTGTCCTCCAAAATTCCTCAACGAGACGGCGCTCCTCATGTGAGGAATAACTCTAACCTTTACCCACCTTGTCTCCGCAATTTCTGTCAAAGTTCTGGTGAGTTCATTATAACGCGCTAAACGGCGGTTGTTTTGCAATAAGATGTCGTTGTTATTTCCCAAGGCTATCATCTTATAAGGCGGACACCATAGATTCGAAGGCTCTTCCAATACAATGCTCCTCTTAAGTTCCCAATTCCATTCTACTCCGGGTGCCCGTGCATGAACATCATTATCGGAAATGGGTGCCCAAAAATCAATCCGGAGATCATAAATATCGTGAGTGTTGTAAAATAAAAGGCGAACTCCAGACAAGACCATTCCAAGTCTTGGAGTACTGAAACCACCATTCTCATAAATATGATGTGGGGGTGCCGAATATGATTGGAATGTCTCATTTTCTAAATTGAAAGATATTATCTGAATATTGTCATAAAAATAATGATTTATCCAAAAAGTACAACCATGTGCGTACACACCTGAATCCCAAAAAGTAAAAGGAAAATCTCTGATGTTCCTTCATCCCCTGTTGTCGCCTAGAGTGTGTACGTCCACTTTACCGTCAACTTGAATTCGAACTACTTTGTATTCACCGGTATGTCCACAATAGCCGAAACCCCCTACGACGTATCATGGATCCCAACTAATTTGTGGCGTTGGTGTTGGATCGCATATTTGTGGCAGATGGAGGTGCTTACCCGTTGCTGGATTCATAATATAAATAGGATCTTGTATGCCGTGGTGTGAAATATAAAAACATACCATACCATTACAAGATCCAACGATTGGGTGTGACATGTTTTCATTATAGAATTTGATATTCCATGTACCATTGTTTCCAAATAACATCTGATAGAAATCTCCCATCATCGTGTAGTAATCTTCCTCCTCAATTTGTTCTCTATAGAAGAGTTGCGTAACTTTTTCTTCTCTCACTTTTTGAGTGAAACCGAAAAGGAGTCCAATTCTTTTGTCTGCAAGGACAGAATTCCACTTTCTGCATACACATTTGCTTGCCAAAATACTTTATGTACTTGGGAGGAGGTGTAGTATCTCGGGAGTTAAATCCGACAACATTTCCATTACTATTACTGGTGAAATATATATATATATTTTAATGTAGAAGCATTTAGGATTTCGTTTTTGTTGAATGCTACTAGCAGATACGAGTAAAGCTTATATAGATATCCAATGGATGCAATATGTGTCCCCACACAACACACCCGTTGGAATTTTCACGTCTTTTGGTGTTTCAAAATCTATTCGTTTAATGTACCCCGTAATACGAAGGGGTGCGAACCGTTACATCGTTTGGCCAATGGTTGCATCCTTAATTAGCATGCCTTCTTTAAAAATTCATGATCCAAACAAGAAACGGATATTTTCACGTGTTTGTGTGAGATTTATTCCAGTTTATCAACAATCTATTTATGTGTCCATTGCAAATTTAAAAATTAGGGTTATGACCATAGTATATTAATCTTTTGCAGACAAGAAATTAGGGTTATGACCATAGTATATTAATCTTTTGAAGAAAAAAAATGATCCCAATATATATCGCTATTGCCAATCATAGCTGTAATTTATGGTGTTGACCAATATACGAAAGGAAAAAGAGAATTTGGGCATGGTTATAGCGCTTGGTTGGAGGGAATTGTTGCGCATGGCTTTGAGTAGGTGTGTATTACCGAGGGAATTACACCAAAAATAGAAATTTGTTCAGTGAAGATTAGGCATGGCGAATCATGGAGAGATGGATACTTCAAATACCTACAGATTTGGAAAGAGTGTAGCCAAGGCATGCACATTAGCGAAGAGTACATGATTATGATCTACTGTAAGATAAAGCATATACTCCATGTACTCAATCAACATGGTTGTGTTTACACAATTTTTTCGTGCTATTTTTCCGTATTTAGATAAATCATATATATACTAAAATCAATGTGGTGTTGTACGCGTATATGAGCATATATTTATCGATATGTAAACTGTTATATTTTGTTTACTTGAGAGTGATATGTGGAATACAACTAAATTAGGTAATTGTAGATAATGCTCCTAACCTAAATTTTTTTAGGGTTTTTCTAATACATATACATACATATGTATATATTATTAAAGAGGTCGTACAAACCACACCAGCATAAAAGATAGATTGATATATTAGACGAAGAAAATGAGTTCCAATAAGAACAATACCGAGAGGATTAAAAAAATTCCAAAGATAGTAATGGCTGTACCAAGAAAGCTAAGGATCACCATAACTATTGATGGCGTGTGTAAGGTTCCTGGGATGCCCCTGTTAGCTGAAATTCAAGCTCATGTTGACAATCTTACTTTTCCTGCTTCTGCTTCTGTTGAAATGGATGGTTTCCATGCTCCCATTCCTTCGAATAAGCCTGTTGGTGAAACTGTGTCTGGCAAACCAGAAATACCCAGGGAGAAACCTTTAGAAGAAAAGGTACGTGAAGTTCCAGCACAGCCTGCTAACGCTGCAACACGAGTACCAGATGCGATGGTTTTAGTTGAGAAGATTATCAAAGAAACTTCGAATAGTGTGGTTTTTGTTTTTAGAAATTATTTATTTTGATTAATCTTTTTTTTTAAATATTGAGGATGTTGGTATTATTTTGCTTCGTTTAGTTTTAGAATGAATAATATAAAAACATTGGTTCTTTAATATATGCTCATTGTGTTCAAATTCTTTACTTGATATTTGTTTGTTAATCAATCAATTTTAATTAACTCGTCGAGTCAACACAGTTCAGTTTTCCGTAATATACCTTATATAAACATAAGCCCTTATGATAGTTATCAGATTTTAATTTTAATTTAGACACAACCAAAATGGAAGAAATATAACAATAATTTATGGAAAGACTGGACCACAAGGGATATTGGCACCAATGCCAAATCTGGGTCAAGCCAACCAAATGTGACAGACATTTTAGAAACAAAAAATAATCTTCTCTATATTATTTGGCAAAACATAAGAAGAGGAGTACTGAAGAGATCTATCTTTTCTTTTGCATGTACCCAAGAAAGCAACAAGATACTCATTATGGCTACCTAGATTTTCTTCTTTTGCATGCGCACAAAAGATAAGATACTCATTGTGATTGCGTAGATCAGTGGAAGTGAAATATGAGAAACTGAAGCGTAATGATGATTGACAAAAGCAGTAGCGTGGTGATTGACAAAATACTGCTCTTGTTATAATACTTCTCTTTCAGTCACACATAACAAGAAGTCCCAAAGTACAACTACCACAGGAATGTACCCCCAAAATCCAAGAATCAATCATAGGAATGTTCCATATATATACTCCTAGTATTTAGTGATGGGGATGGTATTTAGGACAGGGTCCCACAAGAATATTCTACACAAATTGTTAAAGTAGAAATGATCAAAGATAAAAAAATACGACTGCAAACTGTAGTATTTATTATTGTACTAGTTAATTCCTTTATTACTAGTGCCTTGGATATAGTAGTATCTTTTCTTTATTATAACTGAGTCAACTACATTGCACTATTTTATTCCCAATTCACATATTCTTAGAAGAAAAATAATAAATGATTAATATAGTACTAGCTAGTGCCTTGGAAGATCATAAATGCTTTTTGGTGCAATTTTTTTGATTAAAATCCCAATTCATATTCTTAGAAGCAATTCTAGCTAGCTCTTACAATTAAATTTGTATTAATATTAAAAGAACCGAGATCAGTATTTATTTTTTAAACTAGTGGCCAATAATATAGGATTTTATCATGTCTGTGCCTTTAATCTGGACGAACATGAAATATCAGCGATACATATGAATATCCGATAATATCGCATTATTGGTCATATCGGACCGATCAGACGATAATATTGGCAAGGATGTTTGGGGATGTTAGGTTATCAGGTGAAACTAGTTTATTTGATTGGTTGGCATCATGAATTCACGAACGACTATGATTGGCTTCATCGACAGGACTCGATATCCAAGTTTTTTACCAATGTCACTCTTGGACATGGCTTATTTAGCTAAACCAATTTTTATTTCGATGTCACGATCTTAGAGAGTATAGTTCATCCAAATCTAAGTTTCCGAGAGTATTTCCACCAAGATAAATTGATTGATGGTAATTTTCCATTTTTTCGGATGTCACTCTTGAACGAGCTTTTAAACCAATTTTTATTTCGATGTCACGATCTTAGAAAGTATTTATCGTCCAAATCTAAGATTCCGGGGAATATCTCCACCAAGATAAATTGATTGATGGTAATTTTCCATTTTTACCGATGTCACTCTTGGACGAGCTTCTAAACCCTTGAATTTTATTTATTTCGATGTGACGATATCTTAGCAAGTATATTTCATCCAAGTCTAAGTTTCCGGGGAGTATTTTCACCGAGATAAATTGATTTAATTTTCTATTTTTACCGATGTCACTCATGGACGAGCTTGTAAACCAATTTATATTTCGATGTCACGATCTTAGCAAGTATTTATCGTCCAAATCTAAGTTTACATGGAATATCTCCACCAAGATAAATTGATTGATGGTAATTTTCAATTTTTACCGATGTCACTCTTGGACGAGCTTCTAAATCCTCTAAATCCCTGACTTTTATTTCCATGTCACGATCTTAGCAAATATTTTTCATCCAAATCTAAGTTTTCGTGGAGTATATTTCCACAGAGATAAATTGATTGATGGTAGTTTTCAATTTTTACCGATGTCACTCTTGGACGAGCTTCTAAACCAATTTTTATTTATTTCGATGCCACGATCTTAGCAAGAATTTTTCGTCCAAATCTAAGTTTCCGGGGAGTATTTCCACCGAGACAAATTGCTTAATGGTAATTTTCCATTTTTACCGATGTCACTCTTGGACGAGCTTGTAAACCAATTTATATTTCGATGTCACGATCTTAGCAAGTATTTATCGTCCAAATCTAAGTTTACGGGGAGTATTTCCACCAAGATAAATTGATTAATGGTAATTTTCAATTTTTACCGATGTCACTCTTGGAAGAGCTTCTAAACCCCTGTTTTTATTTCCATGTCACTATCTTAGCAAGTATTTTTCATCCAAATCTAAGTTTTCGGGGAGTATATTTCCATAGAGATAAATTGATTGATGGTAATTTTTAATTTTTACCGATGTCACTCTTGGACGAGCTTCTAAACTAATTTTTATTTCGATGTCGCGATCTTAGCAAGAATTTTTCGTCAAAATCTAAGTTTCTAGGGAGTATATCCACCGAGATAAATTCCTTGATGTTAATTTTCCGGCCAATTTTTTTGTATATTATACTATTTATTTATTTCCCAAAGCTATACCTGTTCACTAGCCAAGTTATCATGCTTGTTCGTGGCTAAGCTAGAGGTTGAATATTAAAGTGAAAACGTGTGTCAGGGTATAAAACACGAGCAAGGAAGGGATAGTACTACTCCGCTTTTTCTTTTCCAAGTCTCTCTCTAAACTGAACCTAGGGTTTCAGTATCAAAAACTGAACTGAAGGTTTCAGTATCAAACCAGACAAAATGATCAGGACTGCTCTAGTAGTAACTTCCTTCCGATTTCTTCTTCTTGATGAAGACAAAGAGATTGTTGGTTATTTTGGTTGCAAGGTTGTTCCTTGTTTTGGAGATGTTGATTTTAATCAGTCTGATGTCAATGATGATGATGATGCTGTTGACGATGAAGAAGAGGAGGACGATGAAGAGGATGATGAGTATGATTTTGAGGATGATGATGATGATGATGATGATGATTATGATTTAAATGATCCAGAACACTTCTTTTGGTTTGGGACAACGCTTGAGGATGAAGATGAAGACGATGATGATGATGATTGGCCATACAAAGATGTGGTTACGATTGTCGACAACAGCAGTGAAGAAGAAGGGGATTCTCACTGATCTAGTCCTCTGTTTTCATGGTTTTGCTATGCAAGAATGGTATTCAATCACATCTTGATCCATCATCTTTTGTTTAGTTATATATATATGTCTTTTTTTGGGTTTTTTTGTTTTGTTTTGTGTGTTATTAGCGTAATCTTATGTGTTTTTTTTGGGATGTTTAATTAGTCTGTTTGTAAAGCTGCTTGGAAGTATAGTTTTTGTGAATGTTTAATATTTACGGATGCAATATTTTCTTTAGATTCCAAGTGCATATGTTGTTTAATTTATGTCCATTGGAGTATCAATCTTTTGACAAAACAGAATGCATGAGTAATGTGTTTAAGGGGGCTTGGTTTAGAGATTTGGATCTGAAGAGTTAGGGTTAACCATGATTTTGTTGTGGCTTTGCTGTTAAAGTGATAGGATCATGAATACGAAGCAACAATTCCTGGGTGAAACAGATTTCTAGCTTTTGATACTGTTTATATAGACATGAATCAAAAAAATACTGTTCAATTAGCCAATTTGGATATTTCACCCGGAAAAAAAAAAGGTTCTACCTAAAATAACCCTCAGCCGTTTAAACAACAGAATTTGAACACGCAGCTTTTTTTTTTTTTTTTTTTCTCCTCACCTTCTTCTTCTTTCAGAGCGATTTCTTTTCGTGGATTCAGATCTGGGAGCGATTTTCAGAGCTCAATCATGGTGATTATCGTTTGTTGAATCGAAGTTTGGAATATTCTACCTTCAAAAATCATATCAGCAAATCAGTAAGTTTGAAGTTTTAATTTCACCAAGCTTTGCTGATGATTATGTTTCATTCATCCAATTTTAATTTTGGTTTTGGTTTAATTGTTGTAACGCCATTCTGTTTTTGTTGATTTTGGGTTGAATTTTGATATTTTTGTTAAATTTTGGGTTCAGTTGGTGATTATCCAGGGTTTTACTAATAACCAAGTTTTGGGTTTAGTTGGTGCTTCTAAACGTGATTATTTGTTATGTCTCGAATCCTATTTTCTACGAAGTCGATTGATTGTTGATCAAAGTAATTTTAGCTTAAACTTGCTGAAACAATACATATTCATCCTGTATTTTTAGTCATCCTGGTTTTTTAAAGTGCAGAATATAAAAATACAGGATGAAGCTAGTTTCATTTATTTTCATTTCCTCTCCATGATGATCAAATAGAAAATCCAATTGAAAATATAGGCTAGTTGATTGTATCTTACAATTTTGGGTGAATTGATTGTTTATTGTAGGCTAGTTGATTTATTTTCCAGTTTTTTAAAGAAGGATGAAACTAACTTAGTTTCGTCCAGTATTTTTAGTCAATCAGTTTGTTTAATTTGGTTTTGTCTTTGTTTTTTATTTTCAATTGAATACATCAAAATTTATTTATGTTATTTATATATTCCTTGTAGATGGATCTTCATATTCTTTGTGTGGTTATCCGGGATACGGATGCATGTCCATACCAAGTTAATATGAAGTCAACAGTTGATGAATTGAAGTCGCATGTTTGTTCTTATTGGAATAATATTACACCAGACTCAATTCAGTTTGTATTTGACCATGAGGGGAGAAGCATGGTTCTTGACAGTGATGTGAAGCAATCTGTATTATAATTGTGTATTATTAAGCAGTTGTCTTTCTTGGAGATTCGTTTATTTGAATGTGTTCCTCTTCGTGTTCCTGATTTTGTTCGTGAACCTACAATGAGCGAGTTGCGTTTAGCTTCAGACCCTAGCACAAATGAGGTGGTTATTCCTTGTCATCTTCCGAATAGTAAAGTCACTCGTAAACCTACAATGACAGAGTTGCTTTTAGGTAAATAAAATAGCTCAGATTAGTCACTTATTCCTTCTTCTCAAGAACTTGTTTCGTCTCAAGATATTCCCATGTCTCAAGAACGTGCATTCAATGGAAAGATGTCAGTTAAAAGATCTTGCAAGGTGGCTGAATGGGAGTTTATTATAAAAGGTGTTGGTCAAGATTTTTATGGAGGACGAGATGAAGCTCGTCTTGCTGTTGAAAAATATAACCAATTTTTTGGTCGCAAGGTCAGAGTCGTTAAGAGCAATCCAGAACGGTATACTGTGGAGTGTTTTTACAAGGATAAATTGGAATGCGACTGGAGGTTCCATGCAGCTCCGAAGACTTCCAATGTGAAGGGTCATTTATTCCTCAAAAGCTATAATGGGGAACATACATGTTGTGCTGGTTATAGTGACAGAACAAAGGATGATCCAGTCACGCACGAACTTGTCAAGAGCTTAATATTTGACCAGATCAAACAGAATCCCAACAAGAAATGCAGGGATATTGTTGATGATTTCAAAAGTGATTATGGGTTAACATTGAGTTATGATCAGGCGCATGCCGGGAGAGAATTATGTTTCAAGGAATTGTATGGCGAGGATACTAAATCATACACTGACTTGGTTTGTTGGTGTGAAGCCGTGAAGAAAAGCGATCCAGGAAGTCGGGCTAATTTAGTTATTGAAGGGGGTGAGTTTAAGAGTTTGTTCTTAGCCTTCGATGCTTGCATCTCGGGTTTCGAATATTGTCGCCCGATATTGTTCTTGGATGCTACTTTCCTAACTGGAAAATTTAGGGGTTGTCTTATGGCGGCTACCAAGAAGAATGCGAATAATGATATGTCTTCTATTTTAGATTCATTTTTGATGTCAGATTATAAATTTGAAAGAAATTCATAATTTTTTTGATGTCAGATTATAGATGAAACCAGTTTCATCCTTAATTGGTGAAGTCAGATTAGAGAATGAAACTGGTTTCATTCTGTACAATAGCAGTTTCAGTCAGATTAATGATTATTCTTTTTTGTGTTTGTTTTGTTTCTGTAGGAATATTTCCTGTGGCATACGGTATCGTTTCAAGTGAAACTATTGACAATTGGCATTAGTTCTTGGACAAATTGAAATCTATCTTGAGTCCTCGGGTGCTAACTTTTATTTCGGATCGCCAAGAAGGTTTGATCCAAGGGATTCGTGATGTTTTTCCAACTTTCCATCAAGGTTTTTGTTACCAGCATTTGAAGAACAATGTCCGCAGTAAGACCAACAAGAAAAGGGGAGAGCATAGTACTGCAATGTATTTGTTTAAACAATGTTTCTATTCATCAACGCATGAAGGCTTTCATGAAGGTATGAAAAAGTTGAAAGAAATGGGATGCGATGGTCTTCACAAATTTTTGAGTGACCTTCCAGTGGAATGTTGGTCCAATGCACATTTTCTGGGTTGTCGTTATGGCGACATGTGTTAAAACATTGCAGAGCCATTCAACGCTTGGATTAGGACTGCGAAAGGTATGCCTATTGCAACATTAGTTAACTGGATTAGACTTAAGATAATGGATCAGATGAGTAAAAGGAAGTCGAATGGGGTGATGTATAAAGGATTCATTTGTCCCAGGCTAGAGAAAAAAGTGCAGGCTTCCATTCGTGTTGGTGCCCAGTAGAGAATAACCAAGTCTGGTGACATGAAGTGGGAAATAGCTGATGGAAAGTACACGCGTGCTATTAATATTGTGAAGTTTCACTACAGCTGTAGGGTTTGGTTTACGGAGCAGTTCCCTTGTGATCACGCTATTGTGTGTATGGTTTCAGCTAACATCAATGTTTACGAGTACATTAATCCGTATTTCAGCATTTCCAGCTTCCGTGCTTCGTATGATCGTCCTATCAATCCCATTCCCGATCACGACAAGCCTATTGATGTTGCTACTGGAGATCTCGTGTACCCACCAACTGTCCTAGGAAAAAAACCTGGTAGGCCGAAGACGAAGCGGATTCCTAACACTGGCAGTTCAAGTTTCAAGAGACCAATTACGTGCGGTAACTGCCATACTCAGGCACGTCATAACAAGACGACGTGTCTTCATCCTCCCGAAAAAAAGCAACGTTAAGAACCTGCTTAAGAACATCTTCTTCTTCTGTGCAGCGTCTTACTATGATTTCTTTATTAGTTTATTCTTCTCTGCAGCCCCTTGTTGCACATTTAAGATTCATTTACCTGGAATTATATTTTTGCAACTAGTATTTACCTTGAATTGTTTTTTTGTTCATAAAAACATATCTTGTGGAATTATTTTTTCGAGTATTTCTCTTCATTTTGATAGTATATATCTTATTGTCTTTTGTTGGTTTTTTATTTGTAGATTCCCTTCAGTTTTCACTGTAAAACTTATGCAATCAGGTTTATACAGGCAAGGATGTAACCAGTTTCATCCTAGGTATTCTGGACAAAAAATGAGATTTTTAGAACTTAAGCAATCAGGTTTATACAGGCTAGGATGTAACTAGTTTCATCCTGAGTATTCTGGAGAAAAAAAATGAGATTTTTGTAACTTATGCAATCAGGTTTATACATGCTAGGATGTAACCAGTTTCATCCTGGGTATTCTGGAAATAAAATGAGATTTTTGGCCTGGGTGAAACTGGTTTCATCCTTCATATTCTGACAAAAAAAAAAAATATATATATATATATACAGGATGAAACCAGTTTCATCTTGTATATTCTTACAAAAAAAAGGAATCATTCTGGTTTCATCCTGCCATCACAACATTACATGAAAACTATCAGGGAATTGAAGTATAGGCAATTTTCAGTAAAAAAAATCATTTTTAATTAACCTGCAATTAAGATGTAGACGAATCCACGGATCATAAATGTATGCGAAGACAGTTCAACAACAAAAAGTACTTCCAAATGAACTACATTGATTAAAAAAATTCTAAACAACCTAAATACATCAAACTTTCCAGCAACTATTCTCATCACTGAGGATTTCATATGCGAGATCGATTCGTCTTGTGCTCATCTCCTCTACTAGAGTATCTTTGCCATTAAAGGAGTAACCATTTGTCATTGCCCATTCCATGAAGTAGATAACATACACTAAAGAATCGGGACTGCAAGACAAATGAATATGTAATGTCAGTTCAAATTTCGTTTCAGTTTCAGTTTGTATGTTATAATTTCAGTTCAAAGAGTTAACGACCTACCTTTCGCCCTGTTGTGGACAATCTGATTTCACGACGACTTCAACAATGTCATCCAAACTACTACTTTCAAGGCGACAGCTAAGGAGCTAACTTACTCTTTGCGCCATTATTTTAGCATCCTCTAAATAGTCTGAAGAACCTAGGAGAGAATTGTAGTGTTTTTAAGATCTGTCGTGGATGTCATAGTGAAGTAATGTGAAATGTTCTTTCTTTCGTTCACCATCGGGATGAAAAAGTGATGGGTATCGACATCAATATCATCCAGTTCAGCAAGTATCATCTTTTCCGCCTCCATCTCACCTCCCGCAATGACATCAAGCTGAAAACAAATTGCAGACCTTAGTTCATTCATTTTAAAATGTAGGATTCAAATGTTTATATCAGGTTTTACCCATGCAAGCGCGCTGAGAAAGATCAACTTGAAGTATTCTTTGGTATCACCGCCAGATTGAAACATTTGTCTCCATTTTGCGATTTTGAACTCCAAAATATTGTTCACCAATGGCTGATTGAAACACAAGTTGCTGGATGTGTTCTCCAGTAATATATACACCTCTATTGGATTTCCAAACGCAGTCGCTGCATTTAAACAAGTTCATCTAATTTCAGACAAGCACATAGGTTTCATTTTTTAACATGATGAAACCAGATACATCCTATTTTAAACTTATTAGTCCTTTTACGAAAACAAGAAAAGTAGAATGAAAAACAAATAACAACAAAAGAATGCGTGTATGTACCTTAGGTTTCCAGTTCCAAAGTACTCTTTTATTAACTTTTCTTCAGCTTCTCTTTCTTCGCTACTCAAGTAATTTTTCCACAACTTGTTGTTCTTTGTTAACTTCTTCAACTTATCTTCCTTCTGCTTCTTCTCTGCACGGTTATCCTCAGCTATTACAAACTCCGAACCAAAATTCTTTCTAGTCCTTTTATATACGTTCTTCACTCTATTCTCGATTGATCCAATTTGATTCATAACTGCCAGAGGTTCTGCTGGGACAATTTGTTCTTCGATGATTTCTGCTAGAGGTTCTGCTCCGGGAATATTGTCAGCATATGGATTTACGGCTCCACTGGTTTCACCTTCCTTGCTAGCATCTTCAGGAACAGCACCCTCCACAACTTTGTTCATCTCTTGAGTGATTTTAAGATTGAAAAAGTTCTCAGGTATAGTATGAACAACAATTTCAAGAGGTGAAGCTTGCGGAGTTTCCGGTTGAAGCTTGAGTTGTGCTTTCAAGGCTTCACTTGACTTTGCAAGTCTGAGATTGTCTTATCCTTTGCTTCCAAGTCAACATCCTTTGCTTCCAACTCAGCATTCCTTTCTCCTAATCAGCATTCAATTGACAGATAATCTTGTCTTTTTCTGCTAGTTCATTCTTCAACTTGGAAATATCATCTTCATCTTTGTTTTCTTCTTCCTCATCAAACAAGCATAATTGTTTCTCCTCTTCACTCCAGCTACAAACAAAATCAACAACCTGCAAACACGTAAACATATATTTTTCATTTCAGTTAACACAGGGTGTAACTGATTTTCATCATATGATAACACATGATGTAACTGATTTCATCCACAGATAACACAGGATGTAACTTTGGTTTTATGGTTTTCATCCATTAATAACATAAGATGTAACTAGTTTCATCCAGTGATAATAGGGATAGATTTTTACCTCATTGCTTGAAAGACTTTCAAGCTTCCCCTCAATTTCGCAAGATACTTTATACAAGTCCCATCTTGCACACCTTGTCCACGCATCACTGTTGGCTTTCCTATTAATGTCTTTCATTTTCTCAAAAATACATAACTGCAACAACAAAAGATAAAAGATGATACTCAAATCCATGATTCATTTGTCCAATTAATGTAAAAAATATATATATTCAAAAGATAGAAGATGATACTCACCAGAAAATAGAAGCTGCAACCATTGATAGAGTAAGGTGTCTTGTGTACGGCTGCAACACTTTACATTAAATGCTCATGGATAAGATCCGTCCATGAGACTCTATTAATGGTATCGATTGACTATAGGCAGTTCAAATACTTGTAGTTGATATACATACCTTCGGTGTTTATGAAGAAGATTGTACAGAACATGAACAACAACAAAAGTATCGCCAACTCTTCTTCTTTGCCTTCTTCATTTATAACAGCATTTATTCCTTCAGCGATGTAGATCTTATCCAATTTGTCCCCAATATTCTTCTCTTTGTATGTTCTTTTCTTTTCTTTGGCTCCAGCTTTCTTCTTTTGACCTTCTCTTTTCTTGTTTTCATCATCCCTTCTCTTTGGCTCCAGAAAGTACTTAGTGTAAAATGCAGAAGTTTTCAAACTAGGGTCTTCCTTTGGTCCATAAAGTTTTCTATCATCTTCACTCATACGTATTCTCTGCATTTTGAAAATAACAGCAAGATGGTTTGGACCGATCTTGAAAACTTGATCACCAATCTTGAATGCTAACTCGTTCGGGTCAAAACTTCTTATGATGAACTCTAATGCCCTTGGAGCTTTGCTACATTCGACCTTGCCCACCTTTCCTTTTTTGATCGCCTCAATAAAGTTCCAAAATTTAGTCTTCCTTAATACAACCTCTTGTCTTTCAGTAAATACCAGTGAACCCAGTAAATCAACTGTCGGTTTCATGTTTGATCGGAACGTTTTCTTCCCTTTTTCTCTGACTTGTCTTCATCCATTTCGGCATCCACATCATCCATATTCCTTGTGCTTGATTCACCACCTACGTTCACATCATGCTTATTCTTAGTTCTTCTTTCACTCTTCTTGCTATTGCTTCCTGCAACAATTTGAATCGAAACCAGTTAAACCATATTTTTAATCTGGATGAAACTCAATTACATCATATCTTTAAAGCTAGATGAAAACCAGTTTCTGCAGGTATCATATGAAACCCAGTTACATCCTATATATAATAGCTAAATGAAACCCAGTTACATCTTATATATTAGAGCATAATTGTTTCATCCTATATAACATAAGATGAAACCAGTTTCATCCAGTAAAACATAAGATGTATAATAGATTCAACTAGTAGCAATGGATGATGAAACCAGGCTCATCTTGTTGAAACACAAGATGAAATTTGTTTCATCCAGTAATAATGAAGCATTCATTCAATGTAAACACACACTAAACCATGTTTCATTCACTAGCAATACATGATAAAACCAGTTTCATCCATTAGAAAACCAAGATGTACAAAGGATTCATGTTATTAGTCTCGTTAGTCTCATATTAAAATTAGTACCAACAAGAGATGCAAACCAGTTTTAATACCTATATGGTCATTAAGTTGTTTTAGAAAATCAAAATCATACAACAGTGTAGCTGGAATGACTTGTTATGGATTATTACATTAGCGCAATCTGGTTTGCATATATATTACGTTTAGAGGCAGTACCTATAGCGAAGTACATATCAATGGAACATACCAAACCAATGACTAAACAAAATCAAGTTGCTTAACCCCACAGTGTTTATGGTGAGGAGACGGTAGATGAAACCAACTTCTGGTAGTGATGATGGTGATGAGACTGTAAGGTCTAGTGGCTCTCCTCATCAAGGACATCCAACACATACATCATGCTAATTTCATTTTAGTTATACATGTACACTGCAGATTAAACCTGGATGAAACTGAAACAATATACACTGCAAATTAAAACTGGATGAAACCAGTTCCATCATAGTTTAAACCTGCTGAAACAATTCATATACCCAGATGCAAACCAAATTCATCCATAACATACACTTCAACCAATTTCATTCATAACATTGAAAAAACTTAAATAACCAGATGCAAATCAATTTCATCTAAAACAAACTCAACCAAAAATGAAAATAAAATGACCAATTCAACAAATTAATCCACTGAAATGAAAATAAAACCACCAATTCAACAAATTAACCATGCAATTTTGAAAATAAGAAAAATTCAGAGTTAGGGATTGAAAAATTACGAGTTCTAGGAGATATTATGTGGATAGATTGAAACCATGTTTCTTCAAATACACTGAACTGATCAATCGATTGAAACTAATTCTTAGAATATGCTAGAAACCTCTCATGCTGTAGTGTTGATGGTGTTTGCAGACGGTGAATGAAACCAATTTTATGACGGTGTAGTTATTGAGCAAACGGTTGATGAAACTGATTTATGGTAGTGATGATTGTTAGGAGACGGTGGAGGAAAACGAATTCTGCTACTGTTGATGGTGAGGAAACGGTGGATGAAACTAGTTTATGGTAGTTTTGGGTGTGGGGAGACGGTGGAGGAATTTGGTTTGTGAGAAGATGAAGATGAAGATGAAGATGAAGGACGTTGGTGGTTTTGTTGAAGAGAGAGGGAGAACGTGGTGTAGTTAAACCAGTTTCTTTTCTCAAGAACGTGGTGTGGTTTTGATAAAACCAGTTACAAAAGGGTAGTTGCGTTCGTTTCAATTAAAAGATTCTCCCGTCCATTTGACCCATTTTCTGCTTTTGTTAACTGTCATTGATAGTTTTGGTTGTTTGCTCTTCTTTAAGCTGTTGTACTTTTGTCACCTTGAGTGACCTCTTTTTATTTAATATATTTTTCTATTTTCAATCAATTTTTTTTGAGAGGACGAGAGACCACATCCTTTTTCATCCAGCAGGACCTTTCCTATTTCATCCTTTCATTTTAAAATGGCCATGGGCTTGCACTGTTGATTTATAGATGCTCGACTGGTTGTATGATCATCCTTGCAAAATCATTCCCAGTCCCACTTCCATGGTGGAAGTCGCCTTCATATGGAACTTACAAGCTTATTAATTTGTATGCGTAATTTTCAACCTCCTGTGATTAACTATTTTATCAATTTCTCGGTTAGCTGACTCAGTCATAGGGTATACATTGCAGACTCAAAATTATTTATCACAAATTTTCCACATTTGTACACAAAACAAGTTTAGACACGTGGACGACTCACGTTCTAGAAAACCATTGGTCTGGTTTGACTAAAATGACCAGTCAATAAAAATAGGAGAGAGAGTTTCTGAGATGGAAAATCTATGAGTGATGAACTCACTATTTAAATTTATTATGAATTTAGAAAATTTTAATTTCCAAATGTTGTTTTAACATTTTTATTTATTTTTATTTTTTTCTTAAAGTTCTTGTGATGTTCCTAATCATCATTTTATATTAGATCAAAGAAACATTTGAAGGTTTATGTCTTTAATTCTCGGTGTTTGTTTATCATCCTCGTGTTTATGTCTAGCTAAAATCTTCTTGTTTTTTCAAAAATTTATAATACCACTAAGAAGTTAACATAGCTTGGTTTAGAAACTTAAATTGTGTTGAAGTTATTAAAAATGGGTGGAAAATTCAAACACTTGGATCCTTTGTATTTACGCTCACTAGGTGTCTTCGTGAGACTAAAATATTCTAAAAGATTGGAATCATAATCATTTTATAAAAATAATTGAACAGATAGACAACATTGAAGCTCAATTAAATTTCTTAACAAGGAATATATCTTAGTAACTCTGCTAAAATATAAAATACTATTATGATGTGCAAGAAATTTTTCGGAGACAAAGAGGCAAAGATGAAGTCAGAAGATTAGATGATAGATACACAACTTATTTCCATCATAAGGCTAACTTTAAGAAAGGAAATAAAATTCTCCAGGATAACTTAGGCATTTGGCTATCTGATAAAGAGGAGATTGCTGAAGAGCTTAAAAGACACTTCTGGGACATGAGTAGAAATACTAGACCACCTGAATCCGCTTCTTAATTACTTGAATAATATAAATGCTTGTACTTATGATGCTAATAATATGTTTCTTACTGCTATGTCTTCTACTGGGGAGTTAAACATGTGGTGTTTGACATGAAACCATACACCATACTAGGTCCAGATGGGTTTCCACCTGGTTTCTACCAGATGATTTGGGAAACAGTTAATTGGTTCCGATGTGGTAAATATGCTACAATCTTTTTTCACTCCCATCATATGTTAAAACAGATAAATCATAATTTTTCTTCTCTTATTCCTAAAAACAATTGTCATAATGTTTTTGTAGATGTTAGGCTCATTAGATGTTAGGCTCATTAGTTTATGCAATGTTAGCCATAATATTATATCATAACTATTAGCTTCTAAAATCAAAGTTATTCTACATAAAATCATTTCATCATCTCAAACTGCTTTTATAGCTGGTAGATAAATTCAGGATAATATTGTTGTAGCTCTATTGCAATCTATGGAAGAAAAAAACTGGAGTTATGGATGGGGTGGATAGCAATAGAACTTGATAGGATAGAGGGGATATTTCTTATCAAAAATCTAGAAAACTTGGGTTTTCTGCATCTTGGTGTAAAATGAAAGATCAATGTATATCCATTGTTTCAACTTCCATCTTGCTCAATGGAGCTCTTGGTAATTTATATGTACCTCAAAAAGGTCTGAGATAGGGAAATCCCCTGCCTCCTTACCTGTTTATCCTCATTATGAAATGCGTCTCTAGATATCTGAATCAAGCTGAACAAGAAGGTCTTATTCATAGTTTTCAGGTTTACTAAAACTAGCCTGTATATCTCCCAGTTATTCTTTGTTGATAAATGTTTGATTTTTGTAAAAGCCAGAACTAAGAATGCTAGGAATTTGACAACTATAATTGATCAATTCAGTAAATACTCAGGTCAAATTGTGAATTTTAAACTATGCTATTGCCTTCAGTTATAAAGTTTCAGAGAATGTTAAATCTGATATTGCTAATAATATACAAATTAGAAGAATGGCCTTGCACCAAATATATCTTGGTGTGCTCCTGCTGTTGCAAAAGAGTAAGGTTGATTATTCACCTTGTGGATAACTTAAGAGGTAGACTTTCAACTTGGAAATAGAGGTTCATATCTCAACCAGGTAAAATTGTTGTCAACCAAACTATTTTAGGTAGTATGGCCAACCATCATCTTCTTGTTTTCCAAATGCCACAAAGTATATTATCTGATAAGAATTCCATTCAAAGGAAATTTTGTTGGGGAAAACATAAAATTAAAAAGGCGTGTACATGAAAGGTTTTTTCTCTTCCTGGTAAGATGATGTACATGAAGGGTTGGTATATTGTTGCTACACCTAAAGGAGGATTAAATATTAAGAGAATTGAATTTTTGAACAAAGCTCTCCTTGCAAAACTAGCTTGGAGAATTATCAAGCAACAAGATGCTATTTGAGCTATCATATTTAAGGGATATTTAATGTTTGGTACCCGGTAAATGACCAACACATTGCTTTGGTACCCAATATTTAAAAAATTAAGGGTTGGTACCTGGATCTGGATCCGTCAACGTCTGTCAAGTCAATTGTTTGACTTAACCATCTGTTAACTAAATAATTAGAATTAAATAAAAACAATAAATATTTAACAGCGTTTAGGGACCGTTAGCATATGACCCTACCAATTTAATCTCGTGGTAAGAAACCGACTAATCCAACGGCACATTTGGTGGCTTGCAATTTACCTCCCTCACACGGTTACACCTTGCCACCGTGTTCTTCATCTTCTTCTTTCGCAACTTGTATCGCAACCACTACCAGACTCAAGCCTACTCGAGCTCCACCAATAATAAGCAACAACCAACTTAAACCCAATTTAACCAACTGGGATAGCCCAGTTGGCTAGGGTCGAACTCTCGAGTTGTTAGGTCAGAGGTTCGCGGATCGTGTCAAAAAAACAAAACAAAAAAAACCCAATTTTTCTTTCACCACTACTCGGGGATGATTTCATCACCAATAACTATATTCCTTAATTTTTCTGTTTTGCTTCTTCATCATCAATCTTCTATCATTCATTTGATCAGTTGTGCTTCATAAAAAACATTTACAATAATCGCATACACCACATCTTTCCACACTTTGCATACAATTTCAGAATCCAAGAACACACAAAAACATCATCGTTAATAAGAATCTTTTTTACAATTTCATCAAACTTATACCTACATAAAAAGAATTGATTCTTCTTCTTCTACTAGATAATCACCACCACGATATGGTGTTCA
This sequence comes from Papaver atlanticum, assembly GCA_023531105.1. Taxonomy (NCBI): domain Eukaryota; kingdom Viridiplantae; phylum Streptophyta; class Magnoliopsida; order Ranunculales; family Papaveraceae; genus Papaver; species Papaver atlanticum. The sequence goes on from JAJJMB010012081.1 coordinate 2,338,641, forward strand.
TCCACCATAAACACCAGCACCACAACAACAGTAACATCACCACCACCTCCAATCAGTTAAAGATTCAATTCATTTCCCCCAAATTTTGATACAAAACCCTAGCTTTGAATTTTAAAATTTTAGAATTTACACTAGACCAAATCGAAATCTGATCCGAACCCAACTTTTCTTTTCAATCAATTCACTAAAACCCTAACTTATCAAAGGTTAGCTTCACAGTCACTGAAACAAATGTCTGCATCAATGGAGACATCAAAATTTGGGGCTTAGCTGCAACCAGCAATACTGCGGAGAAAGTGGTGGATAATGTTGTTGCTGCTGTTAGGAAGAAGAAAATATGATCAAGAAGGAGAGCACTCACTTCAGATCTAATTTTTTTCAGAGGAAGAAGAAGATTAATTGAACCTAAAGGAGGAAGAAAATCTATCTTCCTCAACCGACTTTTTATTTGATGGTGTTCAGGCTATCGTTTTCACGTGTGGCTAGATTGTAACACGTGTAGCTGTTCTCTAACGGACGTTTGTTAATGAAACGTAATTGTAACTAATACTGGGGCTAAAGGGTAACTATAATTATTCTGTCACGGAGTACTAGTAAAGTTTGGTCAGCGGTTTTGACCTGACGGTCTCTGACGGATCCAGGTACCAAACCTTAATTTTTAAAATGTTGGGTACCAAAGCAATATGTTGGTCATTTGCCGGGTACCAAACATTAAATATCCCAATATTTAAAAGTTAGTATTTTGGAAATGAAAATCATAAAATTGATGATATACCATATCAGGAATCTTGGATTTCGTTAGAAATATGAAGGACTAGATATTGTTAAGAAAAAATATGTTATTGAGATAGGCAATGGCAAATCTATTCAGAAACAAAAGCATAATTGGATCCTTAATCATCTAGGACCTCCCACTTCTTCTTTCGTATCTCCTAATATGATTCATGTCAAGCATCTAATATATCAAGATTCTAGGACTTGGAATCTTGAAATTTTGGATGCTTTATTTGATCAGAACATTATTTTTGACATAAATAACATCTAAATTCTTCTTTATCGATCTGATGAAATGAGATAGATTCCTGCTGCTGATGGTGTCTTTTTTGTGAAAACAACATATAAAGTAATCTTAGATAATCACCCAAGAAGAAGACCAACTAAGAACAACTTTTCCATAGATTGGAAGAACTTTTAGAAGTGTAAATTGCCGCCTAAGATACACCATTTTATGTGAAAATACCTACATAACTACGTTCTCGAGAGGATACCTAGGTTTACTAGATACCATGATACTGTATGTACTGATAGATGCATTTATGTGTCTATTTTGTTCTCGATTTTCTATATTGTTAGTACCCATTTTCGTATTTATTCATTTTATGTTTTTATAGGTGTTTTGGATAAATAAGCTTTTGCGGAGAAATTGGCCAGAGGATATGTTATAAAGGAACCCAAGAAAAGTGTTATTTTCACCCAAGAGAAATGATAAGGGGCACCTCATTGCTAATGAACACCTCAATTGGATAAGTGCGCCCAGTGGATAATAGCACCCACATATGTGTGCATGAAATTGATCGAGTTAAAGTTGGAGTTTTTTTTTTCACGGGATGGACTTGGAATCGATTGCTTATCCCAAAACAGGATCTGTAGTGGAAAATATTACCGCAAAAAGAAGAGTTTCTTTCTTTATCTCGATACGGCAGGTGGAGGATAAACTCGGTTTAAATATGGAAGTTCTGAGAGATATTTGGTGGAGTATTTGTCGAATTTTCTAACGAATTTAATTTGGTTTGGCCCTGTTTGAGTGAAACAAGGAAGGTATAAGAATTTGTCACGTAAAAAAGGGAAGTTAACTCGATTTCTGGTAACACATGGAAGCTAAAGTATCTCAGTTCTTTTAGGAATTATTAATGTTAGAAACTACGTGAGAGTTAAGACAGGATATCGCCTCTACATATTCTATTCTATATTTGCAGGAGTTTGGATTAAAACAAGGAGGCGTAAAGAAAAGAAAAAGGGGAAGAAAAAGCCGAGACATTTGCTCAAAGAAACCGAAGATTTACTCGAGTTTTAGGGGACCTGTGAGTGTATAAATAGAAGAGAGGGGTCACATAAATGAGTGTCAAGAATTGGGGGGTGGAGAAGAGGCATAGAATCACGCTGCGGGTGGAGTTGCAGCATCAGCAGGAGAAGAAGAAGAAGAAACTGAAGAACAAAGACACCCAAAGTCTATCTCAGAGGCAGTCATTAATCAACAGCTGAAGTACTTTGTCGCCGTTTAGTATTAGTTGCGAAAGACTTTCAGAAACTGTTCTCTATATTTTTCAGCTGATTCTTTGTAACAGTCAGTCTGTAACGCCCATATAGCATTGCAAGCTGTCTGTGTTATATAATTTCTTCAATACAAACACGTTTTGAGCCATGTTTCCATCTTTTGAGTGTGTTTTGGCCATGATGAGCTACATCGCAAAACTGGGATGACGGATGAAGTCTTATTCGCAATTGTTTGGTAACTATATTTGATTCCTTATGACTTTTTGCACTTGATTCAATTGATTTATGATTTTTACTAATTATTTGTGATTTCGTTTAATGGCATATGCTTAGACTTAGAGCTTTTGATACGCCATGCTTGTGATTTACAATTAATGTTTTACAAAATCTACTTTTGGCAAAGAAATAGTGTCAATAAGGAGCTAGAATTGTTATGAATCAATGAACCAATTGAATGTGATTAATGGTGGAATCTTGATTCCCAGTTCTCTCGATATTGTGACAATCGTGTGTATATATTTTCTTTATTTTAGTTTTTTTTATTTTTAAGTCCGAAATCGAATCTTTACAAGTCTGAGCAACGAACCTTTCTTACCACTTCAAAATTACATAAAATTTTTGCGCCGCCGACGCAGACTTGTTTTTAGGTTAGGTTTTAGATTTTAGTTTTTAGGTTCTTTTATTTTATTATTTTGTTAGATTTTACTTTGGGTATTTTTGTTTTTGGCGTGCAGGTTTTGCTTGAAGCTAAAAGTGGAAAGTTGGGCTTGCCTAAAATAGTACAGAAAATCCAAGATTTTTATTTATTTTTGTTAGTTTTTATTTTCTTTATTTTTGGACTTGTATATATTGTTTTGTTTTTTTAGTATTTTATTTTATATAAAAAAAACACGTGCACACACCAATTGCATCGTCAGACTACCGAGTTTAGGAAAACTTGTGGATTAGTAAGCTGAACCCGTGCCTTGAGCCTTATGGGAGTTACCAGCTGAAAGTCCACAAACCTCAGCCTTTTACCTTTTACCAGTCTTTGACTGTAGGTATATTTTGCTGGGGTAACATGATCTTACCCATTTTAGTCAACCTTCCATTTGCACGTGCACAATATAATGTCGAGCTGATATTACAATAGCCAATACAATAAATATCCTTCTGAGTTTCGAAATGAACATTACTACTTTGACCATAGAGTGAATAGTGGTTGGGAACATCAACCTTTTGAAGGTTATGACTCATACCATGGTGAGCCTAATTACTATCCACACACGCACCGATCATACGAGCAAGATAATAAGGAATATTATAGTGCTAGTTCCTCGTCTTTGGAGGATACAATCAAACTATTAGAAAGTAGTCCTTTTTATGATCCTTATGTTTTTATTCCTCCTCTAGAAGAGTCCCTCAGGAAATTAGAGGAGTCGATGATAGACACATTTTTGTGTCTAAATTGTCCTCAATGTCTGTATTGTCTGAACTCGATTTTTGTACTAATATTGTGTTTTTATGTATTTTTAGGAAATAAACTCTTATGGAAAATGTTGCTCAAAAAGTTGTATTTGGACGTCTCTGAGAAAATAATTAAGGCACCCATAAAATTTGATAAAGGCACTTGCACTTTGGATATGGGCACCACCTTCTTCTTTATTTTCAAAAAGAATATTGGCGGGAAATTTGGTTTCAACAGTAAAGGATTTATGATCTTTAAGATAAGAATATCTTCTTGCCTTATAAACAGGAAATTTTGAAGAAAAAGGAAGTTATCTTATATTAAACAAGAAAGATATCCTTAGAAGATTTTATCTTGGATTTTATTCTGCGAATTAAAGAAGATATGGGTTTAGTAAAGAAATATAGAGAATAAAGAAAAGGAAAAATTCCTGAAGATATTTTTAATTAAAAAGAAGAAGATTTTGGAGTTATGGAAGAAATATTTGAGTAATGTGTATTTGTGTGTATAAATAGAGAGCTAGAGAGCACATTTGGGGGGAGTTTTGGAGAGAAAAGAAAATCACTGCTTTAATAATTTTCTCACATTTTCATCATTTGTAAACACTTTGAGCAATGAAATTATATTTTGAGCGTGTTTCCATGATGAAGAGCTAAACCCAATCTTTGGGGTGATGGAGGAAGCCTTTCTTCCAATAGTTATGTGGTAAAATTCATTTAAATTTATTTATGCAATTCTTTTACGATTATTTGCACCGAATGAAAATTGAGTAAATGATTTTTATTAATTAGTTTTGTTTTCTCTTGATGAAGTATGCTTAGTTTAGAACTTTTGATACTTCATGCTTGCGATTAACAATTGATGTTTTGAAAATCTAATATAGGCAATGATTAGAATCACAATTTCTTTTGATTGGAGTTATATTGTCTAGAATTGCATGATAAAAATTAACATTGAATCACATGAATATTGATGAATGGTGAAATCCTGAGCCCGGTCTCTCTAATATAATCTTTACATCAACTTTAATTTTCTTAATTTTCTTTGTTTTAAAATTAAGTCTAAAAATCTGCTTTCACAAGTCTCAACGAACAATATTACTTACCACTTCTACAACCACTGTAAAAATATCATCAATTTTTGGCGCCGCCGACGCGGACTTGGTTTTAGGTTTAGAATTATAGATTTGATTTTTAGGTTTTGTTTTTGTAGTTTTTGTAGTTTTTATTTTATTTTATTTTATTTGTTCTATTTTACATTTTTGGGTATTTGTCTTTTAACTACAGATTTTGGATTTTGGAGCGAAAGAAAAAAGGATTTGCCAAAGCTTTTGGTGGTCAATTAAAGAATTTGGAGTCAAAAAGACAAAGCGAAAAGAAAAAAGAAAAAAAATACATTATTTTATTTCTTTAGATTTTTCTTAGATTTTAGTTTTATTATTATTATTTTAGATTTTCTTAGATTTTCTCTTTAGAAATTGTATTAGGAATATTTTATTTTTGTAATTTTATTTTTATTTTGCACTTTCCTTTTTGAACATTGACTTTGGACTTTGGACATTATTTTTTATTTTTAAACCCTAAGGAAGGGTAATTAAATAGAAGCTGTTTGCAGAGAAGGACGACAATTACGATATTTCCTCGGCCCCTCGGGTTCGTACACTGACATAGGAGTCGGTGGACCGAGTCGACTTTAACGGTTCTTCACCCATCTGGTACGGGAGGTAAGTTTATCTGAACACCCGCGAATCCCCTGTCAGCGGGTTTACTGTCTTCCTTCGTATGCATATATGTTGAGGATTGAAAACGGTTTAATTTTCTAGTAAAGGGCAAGGCCTGGCCATACAAGATAAGGGTTCGGATTTCATCACTGTTCTCTTCTTGCCCGCCTTAGGAACACACAACCTACGCGAACCTAAGCTTAAAATACTGACTAGAACGAGCCTGATAGGGTAACGAGCTTAATTAGGAAAGTCGTTCGAAAAATATTGGTTGCTCTATTAAGCATACTTCGAAGTTCATGATGGTTAATGTAAGTTGAGCGTGCCGCCTTGTAACCCAAGTGAATGTTTTGCCAGTGAGGCCTGGGTGTCAAAGCTCCATTGAGCTTCCCTTGTCTCTATTCAACTTACTTTAACTCAGATTGATTCCAGAGAGGTTTGCTTAAATTATAACGAATTGCCTTTCGAAAGAGTAGAAGCTGGTCTAGAAACAAAAGGGAGCCATCATGCTTGTTGTTTGCTAGAAATCAGTAGGTTTGCTTTGGTGGAGTCAGACTTGTGTGTGTTTGTTTAGAACTTCCCTTCCTTTTAGGATTTTTTATTTTTTATTTTGTTTTTCTAGTGTATGCCCGAGGTCATTACTGCCCGGGCTTGGACAAGAGACACTCTAGGTCGTTTGATTAGTGAAAATCCTAGAAGTTCTTCTTTTGTAAATGGGGAGCTTGAAGACTCTTCTTTAGAGAGCCCTGTTTTTGGAAACTTCAGTTTTTAGAATTTAAATCTTAGTGAGGAATTCATCCCTAGGATTTTAACTGTGCCAAGAATGACAACTTTGAAGGAGTACATGTACCCAACTAGGTCCAACCGGGCATCGTGCATTAAATTGCCGGCCTCTACGGCTACTTATGAGTTGAATCCTGGTATTCTTTAGATGATCCCTATATTCTTAGGAAAAGATGATGAAAACCCTTACTTTCATATTAAGGACTTTGAAGAAATTTGTGGAACAATTAAGATTATAGATCTTAGTGATGAAGTCTTGAAACTTAGGATGTTCTCCTTTTCCTTGAGAGATAAAGCCATGACCTGGATGCATAACCTACCATCCGAGTCTATAGAAACATGGAAGGAACTTATTGTTGTATTCTATTTGAAGTTTTACCCTAAGAATAAAACTGCAGCTGTTAGGCAGAAAATTAATGCCAGTATCCAACAAGAGGGAGAATCTCTTTATAGGTTTTTAGAAAGATTCAACGATCTCTTAACCCAATGTCCTTACCATGGTTACGAGAAAATGAGACTAGTTGAAATTCTCCATGACGGTTTAGACCACTCGACCAAAGCCATGGCCGAGTCTTTATGTGCAAGTAAGTTCCAGGATAAAACTGCTGATGAAGCTTTCTCATTTTTAGAAGAAGTGGCTGAAAAATCCCAACAGTGGAAGTCTTGTGTTGAACCTTGGTCAATAGAAGTAGCACCAATATGGTGGATACTAGCTTTGGGTCAGATGCTAAATTTGCTGCTTTGTCTAGAAGGTTAGAAGCCTTGGAGTTGGGTCGGTATAAACATAGGTCTTTTATTGAACCTGATGATAGGATTAGAGCCTCTCAAATCTCTAGTTTTGAAATAGAGCCCAATAACTCATTTTGGGAAGGTCAGGTTAGTGAAGAGAAAGCTCATGCTCTCTACAACAACTCGAGGTTTGAAAACCGTCAGAAGTTTGACCCATACTCAGAAACCTACAACCCTGGTTGGAGAAACCATCCTAATTTATCTTGGTCTAAGGGCCAGAGTCAAGGTCAGTCTAGTAATTCTTAGCCTCCCCCAGGTTTTGGTTATACTAAGGACTCTTTAGATCCATCCCAGTTCGAGAACCCTTTTGAGAAGAAAATGACTATCTTAGAGGAAACTCTTAATATGTTAGCAAAGAGCCATCAAATGTTAACAAAGAACCAGGTTAATTTTCAACATAAAACCGACCAGACTCTTGCTAAGTTAGAACTTCAGGTTAGTCAAATAGCTAAGACTCTAAGTGACAGTGAAAACGGAAGGTTCCCTAGTCAAACAGATCTGAATCCCAAAGGAGAGAAACAGTTCAATAATGTGAACTCTGTGACAACCCTTAGGAGCGGAAAAACGATAGACAATAAGGTAGCCATGCCTAGTGAAATACTGTAGTTCCACCTTCTACTTCTCAAGAGGAACCCGTAGTTGAGAAAACTGAAACAATTTCTAAGGAGTCCCAAAAAAATGCTGATAGGACTACCTTTGTGCCTAGAGCCCCATATCCACAGTTGTTTGCCCCAACAAAGAATGAGTCGACTTTCAACAAGATAATGGAAACATTTAAGCAGGTGAACATCAACATTCCATTGTTAGAAGCAATTAGGCAGATGTCTGCTTATGCCAAGTTCCTTAAAGATCTTTGTACAAGAAAGCGTAAGCTTAATGTCCATAAGAAAGCCTTTTTAGCTGGTCAAGTAAGTTCAATTCTTCTGAACCAAACACCCCCTAAGTATAAGGACCATGGATTCCCCACCATATCTTATGTAATTGGTAATCATGTAGTTTATAAGGCATTGCTTTATTTAGGAGCTAGTGTTAACTTACTCCCATACCATGTGTATACCCAGCTAGGTCTTGGTAAGTTGAAACCGACCAAAATGACACTTCAATTAGCTAATAGGTCTGTCAAAGTGCCTCGTGGTGTCATAGAAGATGTTCTTATTGAGGTTGATAGGTTCATATACCCAGTGGATTTCGTTGTTTTAGATACCTATCCTGTTCAGGACCCAAGTGCTCAAATACCGGTGATTTTAGGCCGCCCATTCTTAGCCACATCTAATGCTGTCATCAATTGTAGAACCGGACTTATGAACATATCTTTTGGTAATATGACTACTGAGCTAAATGTCTTTAATGTCATTAAGTCTTCTGAGATAGATGATTTAGAAGTCGTGAACATGATTAGCACTGTAGTTCCTGATCCTTTGGCCTGCACTATGTTTGATAATCCATTATTTGTTAAACCTTTCAGTGCTTCGGAGGAGGTAACCATGACGAACACCTTAGTTTATGAGCCTATGCTAGAGATTTTCTTTGATAATCCATTATATGATGATGTTGTTCGTTTAGATGAACAGTCCCAAAAAGAAGCTAGTCATTGTGCTGACTTTATGGACCCTGGAACCCATCCCATAGATTTTGGTCCATTTGAGGACATTGTTCACCCTAAGTTTGTGGGTAATGATGATTCTAGTGATTGTCATGTATCCCTAATTGAAGTCCCTAACTTGGGACTCGAGCTTTGTGTGTCTAAGATACTACTTGAGTTTCTTTAAACTCTGCTACCCGATCCTCTAGATACTATCCATGAAGAAACCCAGTTCTTAAAGACATGTCATTCAGTTGAACCTGTTTTCCTAGACACTTATATAGAGCCCAAAGAGACACCCCAGATAAATCTAGTTGCCTTGATAAAAGCCTTAGATCAAGTTATGCTCCGTATGCTCATTTTTCTAATCCAAGATGGTAGTCTTTCATTTGTGTCTGCTCTATTTGGTTCTGAGGACTCGCAGATATTTCGGCTAATGGTATATTACTTTGGAAGGTGACAATCCTTTTTGAGGTATTGATGTCTAGCTAAATACTTTAAATTTAGCATTTTTAGGGAGGCACCCACGCTCATGCTTACGGTAATATCCTTCCTTATTTCTTTTCCATCAAGTGGATCAAGTGGTAACAGTTTCTCCTTGTTCATGCTTTTAATTTCATCTTTAGAACATTGAGGACAATGTTAGATTTAATTTTGGGGGTGGGGAAGAAACTTTTTGTTAGCTTTTAGTTGCAATAAATAAACTCCATAGCCTAGAAATTTATGCCTATTAAGGATGGCACTAATCAATCTAAGTGGATGGAAGCATCTTGATTGTAGGAGTTGAGGAACCAATCTGAGTGGATGGAAACATCTAAATAGAGTCTATTCATAAAAGCACAGAGCTCAGGTGTTAGAAATAACATGATAGTTTCAACGTATCTCGGAATCATCTTATCACTTTTGTTTTTATTTTTTGCACAATTTTTATGTTGATGTCCGCTGGGATGAAATAGAAGGATTGAGTTACCCAAAAAAAATAATTTGAGACCAGACCATCAGACCAACCAGAATAAATTCAATAAAGTCGACCACTGGTTCCCTTGTATATGCCAGTTGTGTTGACCTAGAGTTAGGATTATCGACCGCTGGTCCCCTTGTATATGCCAGTTGTGTTGATATTAGTCCAGACCGGTATCTCAATCCATTAGGTCCTAAGATTCATCTTGGCATTGACGTCCATTCGCAACCATCTATTTCTATTTCCATCTCCTTAATCTATTCATGTAATTTGTTTGATTCTAGATATTGATGTCCATAGTGCGACTATCTGAGTAGAGCTCTGTCACTTATATATGAATTTTAGTATGTGAGTGCAAACTCGTGTACTTCAATTGGAATTTCGTATCAGGGTACTTCCTCCTGTAGTCAATGAGAGTATGCAAACCAAGGAGATTCTTTAGTGCCTTTCAAGAACCTGCGTAGATAGCTAGGGTCTGGAGTAAAGGTTTTGTGGGTACACCTCTGGTAAACCCTCCCGAGACTATAACTCGGCCACTAGGGCCACCTAAAGGTTCAAAAGCTTGTTGCACATGCTAAGTGCAATCGCGATGCCTGTGACAGTGAGTTAGGATTTTATTTCTAGATTAGATTTGCTCGATGACTAGCAAAATAATAAGTTTGGGGGTATTTGATAGACACATTTTTGTGTCTAAATTGTCCTCAATGTCTGTATTGTCAGAACTCGATTTTTGTACTAATATTGTGTTTTTATGTATTTTTAGGAATTAAACTCTTATGGAAAATGTTTCTCAAAAAGTTGTGTTTGGATGTCTCTGAGAAAATTACTCAAGGCACCCAGAAAATTCGATAAAGGCACTTGCACTTTGGATATGGGCACCACCTTCTTCTTTATTTTTGAAAAGAATATTGGCGGGAAATTTGGTTTCAACAGTAAAGGATTTATGATCTTTAAGATAAGAATATCTTCTTGCCTTATAAACAGGAAGTTTTGAAGAAAAAGGAAGTTATCTTGTATTAAACAAGAAAGATATCCTTAGAAGATTTTATCTTGGATTTTATTCTGCGAATTAAAGAAGATATGGGTTTAGTAAAGAAATATAGAGAATAAAGAAAAGGAAAAATTCCTGAAGATATTTTTAATTAAAAAGAAGAAGATTTTGGAGTTATGGAAGAATATATTTGAGTAATGTGTATTTGTGTGTACAAATAGAGAGCTAGAGAGCACATTTGGGAGGAGTTTTGGAGAGAAAAGAAAATCACTGCTTTAATAATTTTCTCCCATTTTCATCATTTGTAAACACTTTGAGCAATGAAATTATATTTTGAACGTGTTTCCATGATGAGGAGCTAAACCCAATCTATGGGGCAACGGAGGAAGCCATTCTTCCAATAGTTATGTGGTAAAATTCATTTAAATTTATTTATGCAATTCTTTTACGATTATTTGCACCAAATGAAAATTGAGTAAATGATTTTCATTATTAGTTTTGTTTTCTCTTGATGAAGTATGCTTAGTTTAGGACTTTTGATACTTCATGCTTGCGATTAACAATTGATGTTTTGAAAATCTAATATAGGCAATGATTAGAATCACAATTCCTTTTGATTGGAGTTATATTGTCTAGAATTGCATGATAAAAATTAACAATGAATCACATGAATATTGATGAATGGTGAAATCCTGAGCCCGGTCTCTCTAATATAATCTTTACATCAACTTTAATTTTCTTTATTTTCTTTTTTTTAAAATTAAGTCTAAAAATCTGCTTTCACAAGTCTCACCGAACAATATTACATACCACTTCTACAACCACTGTAAAAATATCATCAGTCGACACGTAAGATAGCTGAGATGAATAACGTAGTTATTGACGAAAGAAAACTTTCTAATAGAGGAATCCCCCAAGCTTATGGCTGAGAAAAACGAAAGAATTGCTCGAAATAATCTTAATTTCCAATAATACTCTTGAAAATGAGGATAGTTATTTGCATAATAAAGATGACGAGGTTAGAATTGGTAACACTACTTGTTTAGATGAGGTTCAACCATTTTCATGTTATTATGAGAAACGAGTTTAGAGGAAGCCGGTGATGGTTTAGAGGAACGAGTTTATTATAAGAATACTGGTTTAAAGTCCAAGGATTTAGAAACAAGAGTCTTAGACGAAGAAGATTAACTCGTAGAGCTTTCAAATATGAGTGAGGATGCACCTCCCGATTATAACTTAGAAGATTCAATTAACCATTTTCAGGAATCTGATGACCCAGAAATTAGGGAGATTGTGACTAGTCTATCTAGAGACACTGAAAACTCTAAGTTTGGGGGTGATTATCATTCTCCTTGTGATTTACCGTTGACTCTTAGAAATATCCCTCACTTGGGACTTGACATATGTGCCTCAACCATTTTACAAGATTACCTTCATGATAGCTTTCCCGAACCTAATGATGTCCATAAAGAAGATTAGTTGTTAGAAACCCATCCTCTGGTTGATATGGTTTACCCAGGCAATAATACCCTAATTGACTTTGTTTTCCCACCAAATATTTTTCTTCCAAATGTGGGAACATGTGAGTTTCAAATTGTCAGTTATTAAGTTTTGAGACTGAACCTAATTATTTTAGGAGAATAGAATCAACACATTTTCTTAAGAATGACCACCACTTTCATTGTGGGAAACTGTGTGGGTCAAATCTAATTGACTTAGAGGATCCTCAATATTCAGGTTATTATTATGTGCTTCTAAATTTTTTCATACCTTAGAACCTGATCTTTCGGATCTTACTTCTGAGGAACACAAGCCCAAAGAAATTTATTTAGACCCTTTCATAAAGCATGAACCTGAACCACAGCTAGATGTAGTTGTCTTAAACATGAAATTAGACAAGGGGGTGCTTTATTTGTTAATTTTCTTGGCATATTGCATATTCCTTTTATTTGTGATAAATCTATTTGGTTTTGATGATCCACTGTTATTCCGGCTATTGCTTTATGATATGAGGTGATTAATTCTTTCTTATGTCTGGCTTAAAGACGTTAAACTTAGCACTTTTTGGGAGGTAACTCATGCTCATGCAATACGGTAATATCTTTCATTAACTCTTTTACTTCAAGCGGTACGTAACAGTTTCGCGTTGTTCATGCTTTTAATTTTATCTTTAGAACATTGAGGACAATGTTAGCTTTAAGTTTGGGGGTATGGGAGAAACTTTTTAGTTGCATTATTAAACTCCAGAGCCTAGAAATTTGTGCCAATTAAGGACAACACTAACCAGTCTTAGTGGATGGAAGCATCTTGGTTGTATGAGTTGAGGAACCTAACAATAGAGTCTATTCATAAAAGCACAGAGTTCAGGTGTTAGAAATAACATGGTAGTTTCACCGTATCTCGGAGTCGTCACCATATCACTTTCTGTTTTTATTTTATTTTTTTGAATACTTATATGTTTCTCTAAGTGATTTGGTGGGGCACACGCATCGAATTGTTACCACCACTGGGATGAAATAGAGTGATTGAGTTATTAAAAAAAAAAGACCATACCAATTAGACCAATCAGAATAATGAGAAAATATATATATATATATATATATATATATAATTAACACTTGGATAACAATATGTGTATGTTTTCCCTGTCTTCGTCGCCTAAACAAGCATGGAACGCAGGATCCACGGGAATTACCATGTAATCTGCTGACAAGAAGCATGCGCTTGGATCCGCAAGATCTAATCATATTGTTAGTTCTCAAAAAAAATATTTATTGTTCAATGTATAAAATCGACCGTTGGTTCCCTTGTATATGCCAGTTGAGTTGGTCTAGAATTAGGATTGTCGACCAATGGTTCCCTTGTATATGGCAGTTGCGTTGATATTAGTTCAAATAAGTATCTCTATCCATTAGGATAGGTTCATCTTTGCAGTGGCCGTCAGAAAGATATGATAGACACCGTTCACCTTAGTCAACATCATTGAACACCATCTATTATCTCCATATCCATTAACTTAATCTATTCACATGTGATTGTGGTTTGTTGACTCCAGATATTGATGTCCATAGTGCGACTATCTGAGTAGAGCTATGTCACTCGCATCAGGGTACTTCCTCCTGTAATCAATGAGAGTATGCCAACCAAGGAGATTCTTTAGTTCCATTCCAAGATTCTGCATAGATAGATAAGGTTTGGAGTAGAGGTTTTGTTGGTATATCTCTAGTAAACCCTCCCGAGACTATAACTCGGCCATTAGGGTAACCTAGGGGTTTAAAGGCTTGTTGCACACGCTAAGTGCAATCGCGATGCCTGCACAATGAGTTAGGATTTTATTTTGTAGATTAGATTTGCTCAGGACTAGCAAATAATAAGTTTGGGGGTATTTGATAGACGCATTTATGTGTTTATTTTTTTCTCGATTTTCTATATTGTTAGTACCCATTATCGTATTTATTCTGGCATTTTATGTTTTTGTAGGTGTTTTTCGAGAAATAAGCTTTTGCGGAGAAATTGGCTCAAAAAGTGATATTTGCACTCCCGGGAGGAATTACTGAAAACACCCATATGACGTTTTAAAGGAACCCAAGAAAAGTGTTATTTTCGAACAAGATAAATTATAAGGGGCACCTCATTGCTAAGGGGCACCTCAATTGGATAAGTGCAACTAGTGGGAAACATCACCAACGTATTGGATTTGGGGATTCCCCTTCTTCACCATTCTAAACTGAATTTTTCGGCGAGAATATTTGAGTTCATCTGCGTGATATGTATGCATGAATTTGATCTAGTTAAAGTTGGAGTTTTTTTCACGGGATGGATTTGGAATCAGTTGCTTATCCCAAAACAGGATCTGTAGTGGAAAAATTTCCGCAAAAAGAAAAGTTTCTTTCTTTATCTCGATATGGCAGGTGGAGGATAAACTCGGTTTAAATATGGATGTTCTGGGAGATATTTGGTAGAGTATTTGTCGAATTTTCCCATGACTTTGATTTGGTTTGGCCCTGTTTGAGTGAAACAAGGAAGGTATAAGATTTATTCGCGTAAAAAAGGGAAGTGAACTCGATTTCTGGTAACACAAGGAAGCTAAAGTATCTCGGTTCTTTTAGGAATTATTAATATTAGAAACTACGTAAGAGTTAAGACATGATATCGATCGCCTCTGCAGATTCTATTCTATATTTGGAGGAGTTTGGATTAAAACAGGGAGGCGTAAAGAAAAGAAAAGGGGGAAAGAAAAAGCCGAGACTTTTGCTCAATGAAACCGGAAATTTACTCAAGTTTTAGGGGACCTGTGAGTGTATAAATAAAAGAGGGAGTGTCGAGAGTTGGGGGGTGGAGAAGAGGCGGAGAATCACGCTGCAGGTGGAGTTGCATAAGCAACCGGAGAAGGAAGAAGAATAAGAAGAAACTGAAGAACAAAGACGCTCAAAGTCTGTCTCAGAGACAGTCGTTATTCAATAACAGAAGTACTTTGTCGCTGTTTAGTATTAGTTGTGAAAGACTTTCAGAAACTATTATCTATCTTTTTTAGCTGATTCTTTATAACAGTCAGTCTATAACGCCCATATAGCGTTGTGAGCTGTCTGTGTTATATAATTTCTTTAATACAAACACCTTTTGAGCCATGTTTCCATCTTTTGAGTTTGTTTTGGGCATGATGAGCTAAACCCCAACACTGGGATGACGGAGAAAGCCTTATTCGCAATTGTTTGGTAACTATATTTGATTCTTTATAACTTTTTGCACTTGATTTAATTGATTTATGATTTTTACTAATTATTTGTGATTTCGTTTTATGGCGTATGCTTAGACTTAGAGCTTTTGATGCACCATGCTTGTGATTACAATTAATGTTTTACAAAATCTACTTTTGGCAAAGAAATAAGTCAATAAGGAGCTAGAATTGTTAGGAATCATTATATGAACTAATTAAATGTGATTAATGGTGGAATCTTGAGTCCTAGTTCTCTCGATATTGTGACAATCGTGTGTATATATTTTCTTTATTTTAGTATTTTCTATTTTTAAGTCTGAAATCGAATCTCTACAAGTCTGAGCAACGAACCTTATTTCTTACCACTTCAAAATTATATCATGTACTATGTGTGAAAAATTGAGTTGAGTCTTTATATCACTTGTTTGTGGAATATATTGTGGCTAGAAGAGTTTGGGAAGGAGTTAGGCTAAGTCCCATGGTATTCTAATCTAGCATCTAGATTGGAGGTCCACGTCAGCTAGAATAACCCCCTAAGTCCTATGGCAGTTCTAATCTAGCATCTAGATGCGCTGAACCATTCCCCCTGGCCGCGTTGAACGGAACAACACAACCATCTTTGCCGTCGGACCAAAAAATAAATCAATCTGCGCTGAGCCAAACAGCAAAAAGTTGATTTTCTCTGCGTTGAACCATTCAACGAAACTATCTCGCTAATAGTTGGAATGCGAGATATATCTGGAAAGAGAATCTGCAACGCTTTTTGTTTAATTTAGCAGCCAAATCTAGCCCATATGACTTAGTCTTAACTCCCAAGTTTATGCAAATTTAATATTGTGAATCATAACTTTCATACTTCAATATGTGATGTTTTTCAGTATTAATAATTTTCAAATACAGGTGGATAGACATCAAATTGAAACAATTAGTTGTACTAGGCATATATGGAAGTCTAGATGTTCTAAGTTGTTTAATTATGTCCAGGCCAATGAATCATAAATTATTTGGAATATAAAATATGAATTAAGTGATTGGATATTATCAATCGTCATTAATTCTGGTACTATTAGTATTGGAACTATTGTGACTCCAAGATGGAAGTGCTCTGAGTACTTAATAGATCAGATAAACTTTGATGCTTCACATACTATGAATACTGGAAACTGTGGAATTGGACTAATATGTACAGGTATATTGTAGGAGAATTCGATGGACTACGAGGGAGACCAGTGAAAGCCTTAGATCCAGAGCAAGATGAAGCCAACTGCACTATTAAAAGCTTTTTTATGGGCGAAAGAATTGGGGGAGAAAAATCATATGGAAGGAGATTGCTTCATGTCAATCACTTAGCAAACAAATGTACAACTTTAAGTCTGATTTACAATGCTTTTATTATTTTAGGAGATTTTAATTTATGGTAGTGGTCTCATGTTCACAGAGATGCAAACATATTGCAGACTCGATTGCAAAATTTTGCAAGGTCTCAAACAAGCAGTTTTAATTGGTCAGACAATAACCCTAATTGGGTTATGAATTCAATCTAACTGGACAAAAACTATCTGTAAGTTCTGATTTTTTTCAATCTATTATTCTTTCCTATTAAAGAAATAAAATTTGACTAAAACGATATTCAACGCCGGCCTGAACTACCTATCCAAGCCCATAAGGCAGAAGCCCAAAAACTTTTCGTTACCAGTACTAAGTTGGGCTAGAAAACTTTTTTAAGTCCGGTGTGAAAAACTGGCCAAGCACCTCCTATATGAGTTTTCTAGATCCTTTACTGATTTCAGTTAATGCTCAATGTAATGCAAAAAAATAAATAAATTAGTGTTGCCTCTTGGCTGTAAATATACTGATCTATGCCGCCTCTTTTAGCGATGAATCTACTAAACATCCGAGATATAGCTTGGAGATCATAAACCTTCAGTTATTTTGGGTTCAAAACACTAATCTTGATCGTCGTTGTAGAAGATAGGGATCAATAACTCTTCACTAAATAGAAAAGGAGATGAAATTAAAAAGTGATTCGTCTATGTGCTTGAATTTTTTTTATTTCTTTTATAAGCTAATAAATTTGGTATTGACAACTTTCGAATTTAGGTCACCGATACCATGATTACATGACTTTACTACTGCACTACCATGATATTGGCTGAACTTGGTGTCTGAGCAGGAAGGTACTGTTGACAGTTAGTAAAAAATAATTCTAAGTTTCCCATGCA
Source organism: Papaver atlanticum (assembly GCA_023531105.1). NCBI lineage: Eukaryota > Viridiplantae > Streptophyta > Magnoliopsida > Ranunculales > Papaveraceae > Papaver > Papaver atlanticum. The sequence continues at coordinate 2,356,127 of JAJJMB010012081.1, forward strand.
TACCTTTAGAAGCAAAGCTTATCCTCAAAATAATTTAAAAAGATAAAAAATAAATCAAAAGTGGCCAGGAGTTTGTACCGTTATTCTCTATGCTCGACGTGGTTTTATGATCATCCTCGTAAATCCAACCATAGCCCCACTTCCATGGTGGAAGTCGCCTTCAATATGGGAACCTACAAGCTTGCTATCTTAGTTGTACCAAATCCCCGGGCGGAAAGTTGAATGAGATTTGTATGTTGATTCATGTTCATCGACAAGATACACAAAATAAAAAAAGCAAATCCAGTATATTTGTACTGTACACATCAAAGGCAAATAACTTTCAATTGTAGGGTATAAAATAACGCACTAACTTGTAGCAATGTGGTTGAAATTTTTTCATACCAAAATCGCTAAATATTCGTATTCCATCAGTGAAGAAAAATAAAGGCAAAGAATGAGGTAGTGATTAAACAAATCTTCTTAGCCATTAGAATGTTCAAAAGATTCCCATAATTCTTTCTTTCCCGATTAACTCAAAACACTTTTTTCTCCAAAGAAGTCCAATATTTTTTTCTTTTCCAATAAAAAGAAGAGGAAGAAGAATCCCACAATATAGAACAAAAATTAGCATGAGAGTTACCTCGAACTACAGGCTTAAAAGATTGGGTGTATGTAATTAAGGCGATGTGAGATTTTGCATCAAACTCACGGCCTTGTACGCTAGAAGGAGTTATCAAACTCCATATGATTGAAAAGTTAATCTTGCATGGTTCTTCCGGTAAAATATGGTAATTCTTGGCGCCCAATCTTGGCAATGTACGTGAAAATAAAATTTAAAGGAATTACGAAAGCTTGTTATAAAAAGTTATAGAAGTGCAATTATGCATATTTGGTTGACTAATAGAGCATGTCGCTATCTTTCAGGTTATCCATGCTTTTTTCTCTAGTAGTCAACTCTAATGTGGCAGTCGCAATTAGACATGAAAATGGGCAGAGAGCTGCAGAGATAATATTAGTTATTGTTGGTGTTGGCTGGTCATCTTTTCTCATGCTAAGATAAACAAATGTCTTATTGATTGATTTTGCTGTTGAAAGTTGAACCGAATTCAAACGGTACAAAGAATATACGTTTTGTGTGCATAGGTTCTAGGAAACCGGAGTGTGTTGATTGCAATATTTGAGGTCATTTCTGAATCCTGTGCAAGCGTGAGCCATTGTAGATTAGATATAAAGGGTACATGTCGTTAGGAAAATTAGGAAATGAATAAAATTGGATTTAGAATGGTTTGGTGAAGATATGAGACGATTTTGAATACGCAACAACTTTTTATCATCAAAGAAGAAAATGAAGAACAACTTAATTAAGTTCTGCAAGTAGGAGACTTAGGCATTCTGAATGGATACATCGGGCTCACTGTACCAGAAAATTGTAGCATCTACTAATGGAGTTTGGTTTTGTGTTTCTAACAAGTAATGGTTATGCATTTTAAATTTGGAACTGGAATCCGCCGGTCCCCAAGACCCAGTCTCTTCTAAAATCTGATATGACTTCGCATTAAAATCCTTCGAATGAAGGCCATAATACCAGTCTTTTAAAAGATCTAACAGAGAACTAATGAGAATGCGCCGAAGAGACGGAAAAACTCAGATCGACAAAAGAAGTCCTCAGAGAGATGTGCACTAAGTGTGGTAATTTGAAAAGGATAAGGTCGTCGGCATGCGTGTGTTTGTGGTGTTATAAAAGTCGCAGCTGTCGCAGCATTGTGGTAACCCAAATGGCCATGCCGTGTGAAACTCATGGTTTATTTTAAAATGGAAATACAGTAGCTTGGTTCGAGACTTCTGAGTCCTCTAAATTGCTACTCTAACGTTAACTTCTACCAAAACAAACCAAATTATTTTAAAATGGAAAAGAAAGATATGAAGAAAATATTGGAGCTCATGTAGGGTTCTAGAGCGGGTTCATACGGTATCCAGAATACAGAATACCAAAGGGTCTAAATGAAGATAAAGTTATAGATGAAAAACAAACAGACTACTATATGATTGAATTTTAACGACATACTGCTCTGCTAGCTTAAATAATTGAGTGATGATCAATATTCTCGTGTCAGACCCCAAAATTCAGAATATTGTGTTCACATGGCTCTAGTCCAATTACCAAAAGACTTGGTCGGTATTATTTTGATTAACCAGAAAACAAAATACCAAAAAAAAAAAAAAAAAAAAAAAAAGATAGGATCAAAATAAAAAAAATTCGAATTTAAATCCAAATATACCCAGACAATAATGCGAGTCTGGTACACTCTATAAAGTGAGTGTCTTCAGAAGTTTGTGTATAAAAGGAGAAACTTCATAGACATACTCAGTTGTAAGTTTCTGAGCATCTCTATCTAACTTACACAAACACAAACACAAGCAGCAGTAGTAGTAGTTTTGTTTCTTGCTGCTTCTCCAACTTCGGATAAATGGTTAGCAATATGCTTCTTTGCTGATTTAGTGTATTTTGTGTACATTTCACTGTATTTGTCATCAAGAATACACAAGCTAATCTTTGGTTAAATTTATCTCATCAGGAAGGGAATAAGGCGAGCTGGTCGATTGCAGATACGGTAGACTACAAAGGTTTTCCGGCCGATAAATCTAAAACCGGTGGCTGGATACCAGCTGCTTTGATCCTAGGTTAGTTTCATGTTTCATTACGCATCATTTCTTTTTCTTCCAGTTTTTGATGATCAGAATATCATATATAATTAGATTCCAGTATTATCAGCATTTTCATTTTCATATCGGCTAAGTTCGATTCAGTGAATGAATATACTACATGCAGTTATTAATTACAACAGTCTTTTACTATTGAATAAGTGAGGGTGATCAGAATGGTCAGATAAAAGGCTTAAAAGAAGGAAAGAAAAGCATATGGGCAAACGGAATAGATTGTCTTCATGCCCAGCCTAGATAATAATATTCTGATGACAAAATAATGAGACATATAATCAGATAAAACGTACACGGATCACTAAGTAGCTAGTACTATTTTCATTTTTTATGGAACGTCAGTTTCATCGTCCCCAGTACATTTCTAATCTAATAAAGTAGCATGGGTCTCTAGGAAGACCATGAAAGAATTAAGGACGACATAATAAGATAAAATAGATTGATAATATTTATATGTTCCTTCATAATCGGTAGTTTAGTTTTTTTTATCTACCGATTGTAAAATCTCATTTTTGGGGCAACTCTATATTCGGTAGTTATATGAAATATCTTGACTATCGATTATGGTGGGATTTCAGCAAAGAAAGCCACTGTATAATCGGAAGTCAGGATTTTACTTCATTTACTACCGATTATAGGCTCAACCAAAATTCAAAAAATAGATGATTTTGGCAAAATCTCATTTTAGGGCTACTCTATATTCGGTAGTTATATGAACTATCTTGACTACCGATTATTGTAGGATATTTGCAAAGAGAGACACTGTATAATCGGAAGTCAGGATAACTTCATTTACTACCGATTATAGACTCAACCAAAATTCAAAAAATAAAAGATTTTGGCAAAATCTCATTTTGGGGCTACTCTATATTCGGTAGTTATATTAACTATGTTGACTACCGATTATGGTAGGATTTCGGCAAAGAGAGCCACTGTATAATCGGAAGTCAGGATACCTTCATTTACTACTGATTATAGGCTCAACCAAAATTCAAAAAATAGAGAATTTTTGCAAAATCTCATTTTGGGGCTACTCTATATTCGGGAGTTCAATAACCTAAATTCACTACCGATTATGGTAGCATTTTAGCCAAATGTCTACTTTAATCGGGAGTCAAGATAACTTTATTTACTACCGATTATAGGATAATCAAAATTCTAAAGATAGAGGATTTTATTTTGGGGATACTTTATATTCGGAAGTTATGTAAACTAAATTGACTCCCGAATGTGGATTAACTTCCCGATTGTAAAGTTATCTACCGATTGTAAAGGGTAGTTTGGCCATTAAAAAAAACGGGAGATAAGGGATAGCTACATTTTACGTTTGGGTGACCTTTTTTGCCTTTTTGTGTCGCCCCTAATTCTTTTGGAGTCGCCCCTAAAAAGGCTAGATAAAGTAGTTCAAGATTAATATCGTAATTATATCAAAACATTGATTGAGTTTGGAGGATGGGGATGCGTCAACAAGTATATTTCCATCGTCCCAGACCAAAAGTTTCATAATTACACACGAACCTCTGGTCCAGGCATAACCCAAAAGAGACGTGTCCGTATCCTAATTTCTATCGGTTCTATTTGTGTGCTCTGTGACAAACCATGAGAAAAACAGTTAAAATGTTTCGGTCTTCCAAACTGATTGAGGATTTTACATGTTTGTTTTGCTAATAAAAAATTATGTATATGTTTTTTTCTTATAGGAATTGAAATATGCGAGAGGTTAACGACCATGGGTATAGCAGTGAACCTTGTCACATATCTAGGAGGAACGATGCATCTCTCAAGTGCTACTTCTGCAAATATCGTCACCGATTTTATGGGAACGTCGTTTCTCCTTTGTTTGCTAGGAGGTTTCCTTGCAGATTCCTACTTGGGCAGATACAAAACTATTGCCATTTTCGCTGTTGTCCAAGGATTGGTAAGTCTTTCTATATATCACCTAAATTTTTAGCAATCAAGTTTCAGGCTGTCAGCTTAGTGTATTGCACAGAATGCAGCAAACAATTAATGACGATAGTTTTTTTTATTTATTTAGGGTACTTCCATGTTAGCTTTATCAACCAAACTGCCGCAATTACGCCCACCACCATGTAACGACAATATAAGCCCTGAAAAATGCGAGAAGGCCAACGGAATCCAAATGGGAGTTCTATATCTCTCATTGTATCTGGTTGCACTTGGCACCGGAGGACTTAAAGCATGCGTATCAGGATTTGGAACGGATCAGTTTGATGAGAAAGACAAGAAGGAGAAGACTCAAATGGATTACTTCTTTCAAAGATTTTTCTTTTTCGTTAGCTTGGGTACTCTATTGGCTGTCACAGTTCTGGTCTACATACAAGATCACGTCGGTCGAAGTTGGGCTTATGGTATCTGTTCAGTTTCGATTTTTACCGCCATCTGTATATTCTTATCGGGGACTAAGAAGTATAGGTACAAGAAAAGCTTTGGGAGTCCCGCTGTTCAAATATTTCAAGTCATTGCGGCTGCTATAAAGAAGAGGAAACTTGAATTTCCTTCTAGTATCGAGTTAGCGTATGAGGATTCATCTGAAGATCGGAGAATTCAGCACACAGATCAGTTTCGGTATGTCACCACAAGACATAAGGATGTTACTTACTAGTACTTACGGGTACTTACGTGTACTAACGTATATATACATTTTGTGTTGCAGTTTCTTGGACAAAGCTTCAATTGTTGCTACAGAAGACGAAAAGTATAAGCATTTGCCACCAAACCCCTGGCAGTTATGCTCAGTGACAAAAGTGGAGGAGGTGAAAATGATGATCAGATTACTGCCAATTTGGGCGACAACAATCCTATTCTGGACAACATATGCACAGATGATGACATTCTCTGTTGAGCAAGCTGCCACCATGCATAGGTCAATAGGGAATTTCCAGATTCCTGCAGGCTCTCTCACTGTGTTCTTTGTAGGAGCTATTTTGATAACTATTGCTGTCTATGATCAGCTGGTGATGCCACTTTGGAAAAAGTGGAAAGGAACCCAAGGTATTATAGACACACACACAAATGCGCAGAACTTGGTCCGATTATGCCAACTTACAGTGGCACTAATGATGCATATAACTTGGTCCTGACATGGTTGAACTTTATTTGCAACAGGATTCACAGATATACAGAGAATTGCCATAGGGCTAATGCTATCGACATTGGGGATGGCATTTGCAGCTATCTCTGAGGTTAAGCGTTTATCTGTCGCCAAACATGCTGGTGATCACATTGCAGCTAATTCGACCCTACCAGTAAGCGTTTTCATCTTGATCCCACAGTTCATCTTTGTTGGTTCTGGAGAAGCATTCATTTATACAGGTCAGCTTGATTTCTTCATAACTCGGGCGCCCAAAGGGATGAAGAGTATGAGCACAGGACTCTTCTTAACAACTCTATCACTTGGCTTTTTCGTCAGTAGTTTGCTAGTCTCAATTATAAAGGCAATAACTGGCCGAAACGGTGGTGATGGATGGTTAGCCGACAACATCAATGATGCTAGGCTCGATTACTTCTACGGGCTTTTAGCTGTGTTAAGCTTCATTAACTTTGGATTGTTTATTTGGAGTGCAATTTGGTATAAAAGAAATGCACCTAGTAAGAATTCTTCCGTGGAGATGGAAAGTATTAAAACTATCTCCTACGACTAAGAAAAGTGATTGCAGAATTTGGAATAGGTTCTATGTTGTATGTTCTTAGCTTGTTTATCTTCAAGATATATTATAATGGCTCAATAACTTGTGTAATTTTGTATCTGTGCACACTCAAATCTGAACTTGTGTAAAAGCATATCGCTTTTTGTGAATCGGTGTTTCTTGCCATTTGATTCTTGAGAACCTTTCAGCAATGAAATATGCAACACTATATAAAAGCGACAGATACATACGAACACGGCCTCTCCGAATCTTTCGTACCTGAAAGGCACTTCCTGAAAAACCACTGAACCAAAGCAACAAAAAGAAGTGAATGTTACTCACGCTTCCGTAACTTTCGTGCCTAAATCATTGAATTGCAATTTCAAAAAGCAATACAGGAGTGAAGCCTCTCCAAATCTTCCATGCCCGTAATGCACTTCTAGAAGATGCAGGCATACTCTACTGGAGCCACAGAAAGGTAGTGGATGTTATTCACGTGTTACTCGTAGGCGAATCAAGTTATATTCCTTCATGCTTATCGAGTGCTGCACCAACTCCTACATCTACTTACCACAAATCTCAACTGATTGGGGGTCCCCAAATAGCACTTGGATCAGAACAATTGGAGTCCTGAGGACACCCTGGATATGCAGGGCAAGATTTATATGTCAACTATTAAAGCTAGCTCAACCTTCAGGCTCAAGGGTCCCAACAGCACTTACAGCAGAAACCCGGTCTTTGATATTGGCTGTCAGTGCAGCATCTCAACATCACTTGACTCTGAGTTCGTTTTGAAACTGACACCAACGACAACAGCTACCGCATCACTTTGAGATAAGCTCCAAGAGTGAGCTAAGTCTTCCAAATGAAAGTGCATTTTGGCATAGAGAGATTTGACAGAGAAGGTGCCAGAAGTATGTAGACTCCATTTCAACTTACTACTTCCCCAAAAACATGTACATTTCAAGATCTTCAAGCAAAATAAATACAGGAAAATAAAGTAAAAAAAATATATGAATATGAATGAAAGTATCCAAATTCTAATAAGGAAGATAAATCCAAATAGTGGATTCCACTTCAATGTAAAGGTTAGCACTTGAAGAATTAGCCAACTGGAACCTTAACTGGATAACGATCGACTGAGTCAGCCCAGGGGTTGGTTTTACACTCACCAACAGGAATCGCTCTAAGAGCTCTCCAAACAGCACTATTACACTTAAATCCTGAACCAAAAGCGATTTGCCAAACTCGGTCACCACTCGAAACCCTCCCTTTTGCCTCAGTATAAGCTAACTCATACCAAAGCGAACTGCTTGATGTATTACCGAATCGGTGTAATGTCATTCTTGACGGTTCCATATGCCAATTGCTGAGTTGCAAATTCTTTTCCAACTCATCTAACACAGCTCTACCACCAGCATGAATACAGAAATGTTCAAAAGCAGTCTTGAAATCAGGAATATAAGGCTTAACTTTGGCCTGCAACACTCTCCGTCTCACCAGAGAAACGAAGAACATGAACTGCTCCGTAATCGGCAAAACCAACGGACCAAGAGTAGTAATGTTGGTCTTCAGAGCATCACCAGCAACAGCCATTAATTCTCTAGCAAGAGATACACCGATATTTTTCTCTTCATCCTCCCTTTGATAAACACAGTTATAACTATTATCATCAGCGCCTTTATGAGTTCGAACCGTATGAACAAGCTCGTACTTCGATTTCGCTCGATCACGGTTCATATTCGAGAGTAGAACTGCTGCACCACCCATTCTGAATATACAGTTACACAACAGCATTGATTTATCATTTCCGAAATACCAATTTAACGTGATATTCTCCATACTAACAACAACTGCATACGTATTCGGGTTCGACTTCAGTAAATCTTTAGCGAGATCGATCGATATTAACCCTGCACTGCATCCCATTCCACCGAGATTGAAACTCTTAATATCTGTTCTCATTTTGTAATGATTCACAATCATTGACGAAAGAGATGGAGTTGGACAGAATAAACTGCAGTTCACTATAAGTATACCGACTTGACTCGGATGAATACCGGTTTTGGCGAATAGAGTATCTAATGAACCAAACATGACCATTTCAGCTTCAGCTCTTGCTTCTTTCATGTTCAGATTCGGTGGTCTTGATGTAATTGCAGTTGGTATGTACGTTTCATCACCTAAACCGGAACGGAGCGATATCCGTTTTTGAAAGTGAATCGTTTGTTCTTCGAACGAACCGTGTTCTTCTGTCATTTTAATGAACGAGTCGACTGATGATTTCAAACTATCATCCGGTTTGAAACAAGAGAAATCAACTAAGTAAACCGGTCTGGGTCGTTTAACCCAGTAAAGAGTTAACAAAAAGAGTAAGAGTGTAAATCCAGTTAAACCAGTAGCCATATCAACAGCTCCTCTACTCCTCCATAAATCAGAAACTTGATCGAATCGTATACCAGTGATTTGAATCGTTGTAGCTATAAAAAGAGGTAAGATCACAAACCATCTAAGAACTGTTGCATAATCACATGTTAACTTGTAACCCAGTTTAACATATTTTAGCTTCACTGAATGTAAGAAATCTGGTAATCCTTTCTTGATCTTGATTACAATGGATGTTGTTGATGCTGGTGATGATGTTGTTGGTGACGATGATGATGAATCTTTAAAATCCATTTCAGCTGTTAATCCTTCTTTATCCATTTTTTATACAATCTTCTTTACTTTCTTTCTCTTTCTCTCAAGAATCTACTTCTATATTTCTTGATTTTTTTTCTTTCTTTCTTGTTTTTGATTTTGGTTTTGGATTATTGTTTGGATTGAATATGAAGAATGGGATTGGTTATTTGGTAATGTATATAAAGATGAGAATTGATGGATAATGGTGCATTCAAAAAGCTGATCATTAATTTGAAAGCATAAGTTGGTTGGGTGTGAACATATAAGTAGAGTTTAATGCATTAACTAAAAAATGTGGGGGGAGGATTCATTGGTATTGCTGATGAAACTTGAGAGTAGGCATTATAGCTCAACCACCAAAGAAAATCTTAAAGATGATCAGTTAGTTCTCTTTCTGTTGCTTTGATTGATGAATCTCAAGTTGTTGTGTAGTTTGTTGGCATGGGTTGGCTACTTTTGACAGCAGACTAGGAGACTAGAGAAAGTTGATAGTCTGGGAGAATAGGAGGAAATGGGGACCAAGTGCACCTAACTCAGTCCCATGTGAGAATTACGTTCAAGTAAGCTGGCTATTTTAATGACAAGAATTATTCATAATAACTAATTTAATAAAGGGAAATGGAATCGTGTGAGTATAAAGATTTTCTGATAGAAACAGAGCAGTTAGGTAATAGAGATCGCCAGATTGGGGGGGATTTTCATTAGAAATATAAAAATAAGATTGAGTTTAATTTTTGGGATGCAAAATTAAGCATATTCTTGACTGCACTTTTAGCTCACAATGTAGTTTTTATACTGTTTTCGTCCAAATATGATGGGAAGGAAGGAACTATTCGATTTTATTTTTTTGGCAAACTATCCATTAACTTTTTTATGTGCTTTTGGAATTTCTTTGGAAGTCCCAAAATAATCTAAATTTGAAAAAATGACGGGTGCATATTGGAAAAGATGATAATAAAGGAGGGGGGTTGGGGGTGCAGGTAAGGTAGCCGTTAAGAGTTTCATCAATGCAGGACGGTGGGGTAAGGGTGGGTGTGGACTCAGTTTCTTCTTCTTCTCCCCTTGCGCATATGGATAGGAACTTCTCCCTATCTGTCCATCTCTCTCCATGTATGTCCACTGTACATATGCATACTATTCAGTCAATCTCAAAGTGTCTAAAATCTGTTAAGAATTTGCTGCCCACGCACGTTTAATGACTCCCATCATTCCCAAAGTGTAGACGGAAGAAGAATTCAAATCCGATTCAACTCATCCCCCACTGCCATTATTATTGTGCCAGCAGACTCAAATGTTAGTTTCTCTTTGCACAAGGATTTGGAGTTTCATTTTTCACCTAGATTTTGGCTCTACAATCTAGACTTTTCCCCAAACCCCTCTCATGTTTGTGTCTTGGATGGAAACTCTGGGTATATATATTAATCAGGGTTGTTTTAGCATGTTCATATATATTATATTTATGTTTATCTTTCCAGAAATCGGTCTAGTTAACCAATTTGGTTGATTATGGATCACTATTAGCTCAATAAATCACCGGAAACTAGTTTTTAGGAGATGCCCCTTTAGTTGTGACATGCATTGGTGGAGGGAGTGGGCGACGAACCGATGAAGATGCTCAAAAGTATCCACCGGATACCAACGGTGAGTATGAAGTGAGAAGATTGTAGGGATATGTTAGGGTTGGGTTACCTAACATATCCCTACAATCTTCTCACTACATACTCACCATTGACATGGACGCTTTTCGGCACATCTTCTTCTGTTTCTTCTATCTCATTATTCACAGTTGGTTTTTTCGTTTATGTTCCTTTACTTAGTTTGATTGCTGCATACAACTTTATTTAGATCACATGATACAAACTCCCATTGAAAACACGATTTTCATCATGACAGAACATAAGATATGATCAAAAACAAACAAACCAAAATTTAATCTTGATGATCGTTTTTTCACCATGAAAATGGAAATGTTTCCATGATAATAAATAATTTACTGAATCATGTAAGTTTTTCCATACCACCTAGATTTATTTTAAAAAAACTTCGCAAATCCTATATTTTTGTTATTTGCTAATCTAAGCTATCAATCTTGATAAAAAAAATTGTTTGGGCGGAAATCAACTTTTGCATCAGAAAAAAATAACAGAGGGCGGTAATGAGTTTCTACTGAATGATCTAAAAGTAGTCGGGTTTTAATAAAAATAAGATATGAAATTATATTAAAGTTTTACTGAGACAAAATAGTATAAATATAAATATATGAATATCTAGTTTTGAGTTTGCAATACAACAAGAACGGAGATGAAGAAGATAAAAAGGAAAGAGAAGATAGAAGGGAAAGAAGAGTGAATGCCTGATATAAATGAGAAGTAAATTTGGTGATTTGTTTGACTTTGACTACCGTTTTCTTAACTTGTATACCTGTATGGGCACACTAGTTTTTCTTCTCATTTGTATGTATGGGCACACTATTTATCATAAGAAAAAATCTTAGTGGAATTATGTTCTAGATATTAGTAAGAATAACAGTAGTCCTTGGATTCTACTAGGAGATCTTAACTTTCACATCACAGACAATGATAACAATGCCTCATCCTCCATTGATGGTTGGGGTAATAAGGTTGTAGCAGACTGTGGTTTAGAAGACTTAGGTTATTCTGGCAAAAGTCATACTTGGACTAGCAACAATTTAGGCACAGGAGATAGGAAATCTAGAATAGATATGGCACTAGGTAATAGTGATTGGAATATCTCTTTTCCTAACTCTAAGTTATATCATCTAAACCAAGTTGGTAGTGACCATAGTCCTATAATGTTTGTGACTGATTCTTGTATTTCAAACTGCTGGAAACCTTTCAAGTTTTTTCCTACCTGGCTTAATGATGAATCTTGTTCTACTATTATTGCCAATGCTTGGAAAACTGATTTTAATGGATCACCTGCCTTTCAGTTTACTAATAAAATGACCATTACTAGAAAACTACTCTCTAAGTGGAATAGAGAGCATTTTGGTAATATTCATCAGCAGGTTAATTCTCTTCAACAACAACTATCTTCCTTACAAGCTCAACCACACAGCTCTCAGGCAGATGCTCAAATAATGGCAGTTAACAATGATCTCAACAGATGGCATAAGGTGCAGAATGATTTTTATCAACAGAAGTCAAGAGACAATTTTATCAAGGACATGGATAATAATACCAAGTACTTTCACTCAAAATATAACAGAAGAAGAAGTAGAAACAACATTGACTCCATACAAGACTACAATGGTAATTGGCTGCAGTCTAGAGAAGATATATCATCACATCTTACATATCACTTCAGTAGTATAAGTTCCACTACAAATCCAGTACTTGATGAGCACCTATTCTCTATACTTCCAACATTCATTACTGCAGAAGATAATGTCCTTCTTACAAGCATCCCTTCTTCAGATGATATTTTTGCAACTCTAAAAAGCATGGAAAATTGGAGTTCTCCAGGGCCTGAAGGATTTCAAGCTGGTTTTTACAAAAGTCAGTGGAGCATTATAGGTGAAGATGTTTGCCTTATGGTCAAGAGATTCTTTGAGACAAACTATCTGTCAAACCAAGTTAACAAAACTTACATTTCACTTATCCTAAAGAAGAAGAAATCAATTTGTGCAGCAGATTATAGACCTATAGGATTATGTAATACTTCCTATAAAATAATCACTAAAATTCTTGTCAACAGAATGAAACCATTAATGGAAAAGATCATATCCCCTTATCAGGCAGCATATGTTTCTGGCAGGCTCATTAGTGACAACACAATAATAGCTCAAGAAATCATACATTCTATGAAGAAAAAAAGGGGACAAATAGGCTGGTTAGCACTTAAGCTGGATATGTCAAAAGCCTTTGACAGATTAGAGTGGAGTTTCCTTCTAAAAGTTCTCAACTATTTTGGATTCAGTGATGATTTCTGTGACTTGATCCTTAAGTGCATAAGTACCTCCACCCTCTCAATACTTCTTAATGGATCACCTTGTGATGAATTCCAACCTACAAGAGGTATAAGACAACGTGATCCACTCTCACCTTATTTGATTATTCTTGCAATAGAATTTCTTTCAAGACATCTTGTTGCAGCTCAACAAAACAAAACTATTCAAGGTATTAAAGTGGCTAGTAATGCACTAGCCATCAATCATTTGCTCTTTGCAGATGACTACCTGATTTTCACTCAGGCAAATCTTTCTTCTGTTAATAATCTTCTTAATCTTCTCAATGATTTTAGTACACAGTCAGGTCAAGTTATGAACTTTGAGAAATCTGCAGTTCACTTCAGCAAGCACACCAAGCCAGAAGTTGTTCACTCCAGCATTATTGGAGTTAAAGCCATGAACTCAAAAGAAAAGTACTTGGGTTCTCCATTGCTATTAGGGAATTCCAAACAAGAAGCTTTCAAGTCAATTCAAGAAAGCTTTGAGCAAAGATTATCTACTTATAATTCAATCTCTCTTACTCAGGCAGGAAGATCAACCATGATCAAACATGTCCTAAATGTAGTTCCTACTCATCAAATGGGCACTTTCAAGCTTCCTAATCAACTCATCAACAAGCTTACTGCCATTGAGAGACATTTCTTTTGGGGACATAAACAAAACAAGGGTTTTAATCCTCTAGCTTGGCTCAAGATGTGTAAGCCAAAAGATATTGATGGACTTGTTTTCAGGGATTTAGAAAAGCTCAATCTGGCTCTTCTTGCAAAATTGGCATGGAGAATCTGTTCTGAATCCAATAATCTAATGGTGCAACTTCTCAGAAGTAAATATTTTAGAAATAGAGATATTCTTCATAAAAAGATTAAAGCCAAAAACTGCTCTTATACCTTGAATGGTATTACTAAAGGTCTTATTGTTGTTCAGCAGAATTATTTTATGGAAATCAACAATGGTAGAAGAACTAAGATATGGCTAGACAGATGGATCCCAGGTATGACAACTCCTCTATATCCAATGAATGAATTATTCAGATTTTATGAAGATGTTGTTGAGCTTATTATTCCCGGCACCAGTAATTGGAACATCCCTCTATTAGATCAATTATTTGATACTAATACTTCTTCTAGAATTCATAGAATGTTTCTTGATGTCACAAAGGAAGACAAGATGATTTGGATGCCTTCAAGGGATGGCAAGTTCTCTGTTAAGAGTACTTACAATAAGCTTACTAACTGCAATAGAGAAGTTAATGTCAATGGAAGAATTATTGATCCTGTTGTTTGGAAGACTCTTTGGAAAACTGGAGCTGCTCATAGAGTCAAACTCTTTATCTGGAAGTGTATCAGGGAGATTAATCAAACAAGAGATAAATTTGTAGTCTATAATGCTGAACAGGAAATACAATGTGGCTGTTGTGGCATTGAATCTGAAAGAATTGAACATCTGTTACTGGAATGCAGACATGCCAGAGCTGTGTGGAAAGGAGTAAACATCAACATTGATGCAGTAAGAAGTAACTGCACAAGTGTGTCAGAGTGGCGCACAAGTTGGTTCTCTACAGATAGTAGTTCAAATGAACATTGGTTATATACCTTAAAGATTGGTGCTTGGATCATCTGGAAAGACAGATGTGATTCAATTTTCCAGGGAGTATCCTTAAACCCTTTTAATTCTGTGGACAAAATCAACTATCATTTGTATTCTCACCTGAAGGCACATAGCATTGCATCTGAACCTACACACTGCATTATACATTGGCTACCCCCTTTACGAGGCATTATTAAGATCAATGTAGATGCATCATTTGACTGTTCTACTAAGAAAATAGGCACTGGTCTAATTATTCGTGATGAAACAGGAGCATGTGGAGGGATCAAAGGAAGTTTCGCAAATGGAGCATTAAATCCAGAAGAAGGAGAATGCATGGCAATTCGTGAGGCACTAGCTTGGGCAAAGAAGAAATCATTCACCAGAATACACATAGAAGCAGATGCAAAAAAATTCATCCAATCAATCACAGGCACCATCTCTTTAATTCAATGGGAAAATAGGAATATCCTGAAAGAGATAAAACATTTATCTTCTTGTTTTAGTTTATGTAATTTTTCTTTCATTAGTAGAGACAACAATCAAGTAGCAGATGAAGTTGCTAAGTCAGTTAGAACTTCAGAATTAGATGTTGAACTCTATGATAATTTTAGCGCCAACATTTGTAGTCTTCTGGCAAAAGACTTCAATGCAATTACTCAATAATGAATAAAATCATCTTTTTATCAAAAAAAGAGGAGCCATTAGTAGCTCACCTTTATCTTGTTTTTCAAATTTTTTGTCTTGGAATTTGATTAATTTTGTTGGAATGCATTTATCTTGAAATAAGATTAACATGTTTTTTTTATAAAAAGCCAATTCCATTTACACCCTTATCATTATAAAATACTATAACTCATACATTCAATTGAGTTGCTTATAACTTCACATCTATGTATGCTTAGCTTATAAAAGCCTACAAATAATCTTTGACGCAACAGTTGATTTTAATGTTTATCTTTTTTTTTTGATCAGCTATTTTAATGTTTATCTAAAAATCAATTTTGATGTTTATCTAAAAAATTGAGAGAGAAAAATGTTTATCTTGAAATACTCAGTTAATTATTTGTTAAAGTAACAAACATACAAAAAAAAAAAAAAAATAGATTAACTCCAATATCTATCAGAGAAGTATTGGTCAAATGACGATTTTGGCATTAAGAGTCTAATGGGAAGGAAAAGACGTGAAAAAAATTAAAAATCTAAAACAATACTTGCATACAAATTGCGGTAATAGACAGGTGCCAACTAAAAAAGTATTGATAGTTATAAGCAGTGGGACCAAAATACTTAAAATGTTACACAAACCTTAAAGGTAGTTATGTAAATTTGTCTTTATATATTATGGTAGGTTTATTATTAATGGTGAGTAATATATGGCTCAAAAAACCAAGATAAAGGTGAGTAATTAATGACTCCTTAACATATATACAAGGATACAAGTTAAGAAGACCCTATTTTTTATAATCAAAGTCTTAAAGGGTATTATAAGAAAGTAATCTTGATTTATAGATAACAGTAAATGTATTATTAGTTTGGTATATAATTTATACTAGATTTTGTGCCCGTGCTAGGCACCGGGCATCTTTTCTTTTTTTAACCATATACTACGGGGTGTGATATGGTTTCATCTCGTCCCGTCCTGCATTAGATATGGCTCGGATTCGCCTCGTCCTGTCGCTTAGGATACTTTGATTTGGTGTGGGTCGGCTTGGCCTCGCACCGTCGTACATTTTTTATTTGGTGTCGCGGGGCTTCGTTTTGCCCCGTCTAGTTGCATTTTTGATTGGGTATGGCTCGGCTTCGCTTCGCCCCATTGTTCGGGATTTTTAATTTAGTGAGGATTTCTGAACAGGATGATACAAAATACAAAAATAGTTTAGTTGATAGCAGTATTGGAGTAGTTTAGCATTAGCAGTTCACCATTAGTATATGAATTCATGATCCAAATAACTTGTGGAAACTTGAATAGCAAAGCAATATTTAAAGTTGAATAAGCATAAGAAAAAAATTGTTGCATAACCTAATAACATTTTTGAAAATAAACATAGTACCAAAGGAAAGCTGTCTTAAAAATACTAAACTTTCAATAAATAAATCTAATACGATAAGAAAGTTGCACATACTTCCACCTCTCTGTGTTAGTGTCCACAATCATCAAAGATTGTGCTATGCTCAGGCAATTTTTTTCTTTTAGCCATATTTTTGATTTGGTATGATGTGGCTTTGCCTCTCCCCGTCGTGTATTTTTTATTATGTGTCGTGGGGTTTCGTCCCGCCCCATCACGATACATTTTTGATTAGGTGTGGCTCGGCTTCGGCTTTGCCTCGCCCCGTTCTGATGCATTTTTGATTCGGTGTAGCACGGATTCGCCCCGCCCATCGCGATGCCTTTTTGATTAGGTGTGGCTCGGCTTCTCTTCGCCTCACCCCGTCCCGATGCATTTTTGATTTGGTGTTGCACGGTTTCGCTCCGCCCCGTCGCGATGCCTTTATGATTTGGTGTCGTGCGGCTTCGCCTCGCTCTGTCACTTAGGATTCTACATAAATAAGAGCTTGGTATTCCCTCTAAGTCTCCTTTGTTAAGATTTTTGATTTGGTATGACTTCGGCTTGTCTCGTTCAATGAAATATATTAGAAAACTTTTTATTTGCCGGCTCATATACGACCTGATAATCTCCACCACCGTTTTTATTTTCATTGTGGCAGCTAGTTTCGAGTTGAACTCGATTAGGGAAGTATAGCTGTGATGTAGTTCAAAATCATTAAAGTAATAAATAAGTGACATTTGAAAAGTAATAATAATATCAAGTTAAATAAACTATCAAACTACTACACAAAAATCCAAAAAAATCCAACCCAAATCACTAAGTATTGAAAAAATAATGCACACTTCTCATATCAATGATCTAATATCCTTAGATGACTTGTTGAATTCCTTCCGTTAGTTACTTCCCCCATTGCTCTGTTTCTTTTACTTAAAAGTGACCACGACATATTCCATGGCTCTCTGTTAAGCAAGTAAAGTGATCCAACTTGATATACGCTAATATCCACAACTTTTAAGCCAGTTGGTTTCGGTTCTGATGTATTTGCTCCTTTTTACAATTTTCCTCTGCTTGACTTAACTTGTGCAGAAATGCAGATTGTCCCATTTAAAGAGAGCCAACATGCATTTTTACCTATGGATGTTTATTAAATGAACCTCCTTTAGTCTATATATCAAGTAAGAGAGGTTCTAGGGCAGAGAACTCGACAACCTGACACAATGTGTGCAAACAACACTAAATTCTTATACAAAGGTAAAGTTACTGGGTGATGGTACTAATGACCTGAGTTCAAAACCCGTCAGCACCAAATTCTTTACCGACCAAAAAAAACAAACATTGCCAACTACTTCACAAATTGGTGTTTTGGTTAGAGCACTTTGAAAAATCTTATACAGTCCAGATTACCCGATAGACTCCCAGTGTGCCTGTTTGAAACCCCGCAGCACAGTATATAAAGCAACACTCCCATGTTCATATTTGATATCCCATGTCATGAACCTCACGTTAGACTCCCATCACAGATACTCATACCTCTGTCTTGCCATGAAATTATTCCTCCAACGAATTAGAGTTTCATAATAATGAATTCCTATATTCCTCCAACGAAGTCATATTAACCCGAACACCTGTCATCTCACAACTACCCATACTTTTGCTCAAACAGTCTCTTTTAACTCTCAAAAATCTTTGATTCATCTCAATCTCCATTTGGAAATGTTACCATCCTATTTTTGTAAGCGTTGTTGAATAGATCAATGTAGTTAATATCGGATATTAGTTTATCTCGGCCGGGACTGATACACTGGTATAAGTTTATATCGGGGATATTATCGTTGAAATATCGGAAACAATACCGGTTCCAAATTTTATATCTATAATTTTTATAACAAACATTTTCACGCGTTTTTAGAATACCTCCGGAAACACACAATAAAATACCATAAATATATATTCAAAGAAAATCTTAAATCCATGCTAATGAATTACTACCAAATTAAATACGACCTTGAAAAAAAGTGAGGAGCTATAAGAGCTACAGCTGGTGCCTCATGTTACTCAGACATCTGGTCATGTTACTCATTTCGTTTGCATCGACCACTATTTTACAACTCTTGAACATAAAAAAAAACGTTATTATCTTCTCCTCTCTATCTCTCTGTTTTACTTTATTTTCTGTTTTCTTATTATTTTCATCTCCTCAATTTTTGGTGAAGACCGATGGGCAAGGAGGAAGATAGGTTAGCCATACAACCAAGAAGAGATCTTGAAGTCGAAAGGCGTTTGGTTTAACACTTGTTGGGGGGGGAATCAAGTTGAGAACTGGTTAAAACTATTGGAACATAACAAAGATGAAGACGGGACTACATTTTGATCGAAGGGATTTTGATTAATTTCAGATTCATTCGATTTATATATTTGTTTTTCTTAGCAAACCCTATTATTGATCTTTAACATTTTACTTATTGGTGGTGGATTTCATCAAATACATGAATCTCTATTGATTTCATTGAAATTTCGTTACTTTCATACCGGATATCGGTTTATTCAAGAATACATGACATGGATTTGAGAGAAGAATGACTTCATTGATGTTGTTTGTTGATTCTAAATTAGTTTTTCGTCTGAAAAACAAAATTTCGACTGGAATTTTAGGGGTTTACCAGTTCCGTTAGCCTAAAAGACCTAGACTACCCTTATCCTTCACCTAAAATATCTGTATACCGGAAATATCGGCTCACTTGTATCGCCTCATATCGGCCGATATTACCGGGAAGATATCGTATCGCCGGTATGTGCGTCTCGTATCGCCCAAGTGCTGATACCGTAAAATCGCCGATATACCGGCCGATACGGACGATATTGACTACACTGAACAGGATGATAACCATAGACTCGGACGTAACATTCCAAATATCCAGTCGACAACCTTTTTTTTATTATTATTGATAAAAATTTTTTTTTATAGATATGAGGTAAAGTATATGATTTATGGACTAAAAAGTACATCACTTCTGTCTTTTTCAAGGCTCGTCCTACAATATATTAGCTACAGTACAGTTAAATCCATGATAAATATTCGTTTCCCACACAATTCATATAAGTGAATTTGTAAAGAGGAGGGATCCCGTTACATTGTTATTTTCACACTATCTCACATGTTTGGAGACATTTTTATTAATCAAAATTAAACGGTAACGTATTTGAAAATAATATTTTGAGATATGTTTGTCTTACAACAATCTACATATCCACAAAAAATGAGCTCATTCCGAAACGTATATAACTGCACCATCTATTACTTTGAAAATTGACCATTGAAAGTCGACTAATTTTCAACCATTAAAATTAAGATTGGTAGATGGTGAAGTTTAGTATTTCGGAATGAGCTCAGTTTTTGTGGATATGTAGAGCTTTGTAAGACGAGCATATTCCCAAAATATTAGTTTCAAATACCTTACCGTTTGATTTTGGTTAAGAAAATGTCTCTCAACGTGTGTGATAGTGTGAAAATAAGAGTGTGAGGGGATCCTCCCTCATCTGTAAAAGTGATATGTGTAAAAAATAAAGAAAAAAGGTATTTATTTACGGGAAAAGCGTGGGACCCATCCCCTTTCATGCGGTGCCCACCACGGTTCTCAGCATCGGGTGCATCTATCATTTTCCATTTATAAATGATGTGTAAGGTTAGTGTTGAAAAGCAAGGTTTGAAAAACGGCCGTTTTTCGCGGAAAAACGTCCGTTATAACGGTCACGCCTATATAGCGTTGCCGTGAGGCTCACTGATACGCTTGGCTAAATAACACCGATAAATAGGAAAAAACAGCGTTATTTAGACCCGTTATAACCGTTTTCATGCATGTGATTTCCGTTTTTCTAAAATTGATATTTCCGTTTTTTTCTTCTAAATAACATTTTAACACAAGTTTTTTAGACCGTATTTTCCATTCTCACGCACGTTATACCCGTTTTTTAGGGGAAACAATTAAGTTGGAGAAATTCTTATGCAATTTTTATTTTCAAACTTACAACTAGAATTTTAAAAATAATACAAAGATATATCGTACCTATATGATCAAACACTTCCAATTTTATAAACTTACAATAAGTAACCTAGTGATAGTAGTGCTTGAAATTTTAAACTTAAACAAACCAACTTGAAGCAGATTTCTTTTTCGACTTATTCAAGTATTGTCTATTTTCTCGATGATTCTTAGTTGATTCCTCCTCCTCCGCCTCATATTGGTTCTCGTAATTCATTTGGCTGTCGTAATTAACAGTATCGTCATCTTCATAACCATAGTCTTCTTCCTCATCATCATTACGATTATCTACTTCATTATTGATACCAATATTGGAATTATACGCTTCATTTATTCTTCGGGTATCTTCTTCTGGACGATCGACAGTGTAATGAGAATTGTATATGGGATTTACATTTTCATGACCTTGTGTATTGTGACTATTGTCTCCAAATGTTAGATTACCAAAGTCATAAACAAAGTTCATGACCTTGTAGCAAGTAGCTAAGAGCCTAAGAGTATTATTACTATAATATTTTATAAATTTCACTTATCATCGACAACAAAATTTTGACTGCTTTTGCATACGGATATGCATTATTAGAAAGATTGGGGAGTGCATTCAACTATTCAAATGACAACTTGAAAATATCAAGTTGATAGTGATAGTATGCGTGTATAAATATTGTTGGTGACTCGGTAGAAGATAACTACAATGCATTGCTATAAGTCATAAACTCATGGTTATGAATTTTTACAAGATATCCATAAATTTATATGTAAAAAACCCTAAAACAAATAAATAAAAAATCAAATAAATTAAATAAAGCAAAAAAAAAAAGAAAAAACGTAGTCACAACGTTATTTAGACCCGTTGTAACCGTTTTCACGCATGTGATTACCGTTAGATAGGAAATTCAGATCACAATTTATTTATTTTTCCTATTTAACCGTTAACAGACCCGTTATTTTAAAAAAAAACGCCAAAAAAAGGCGTTTTATTCCTATATAACGCGTTTTTGGCCCATAATGTGCTCACACCCGTCAAAACGCGTTATAACGCTCACGGCTAGTATCCGTGACCTGGGCCGTGACCCGTTTTTCAAACCTTGTTGAAAAGTGCATCTAAGTGGGCTTCTTCTTCAATTTCTTCGATGCAAGTTGGGATCTCATTTTCCGGTGAATGTGTACAACACAGCTTAGGCGCAGTCAAAGAGATGCTAATAACAACTGCCAAGAGCAATATCATCTAGCATATTGGCGGTATCAAGAATGGAGAAGCGCATTGAATGCAGAAGTATATATTTTTTTATGGTTTTAATTAAGCGGTCATCAAAATAAAAAAAATCTTGCCAAGTCGATGCAAAATAAAATAAAAAAAAAGAACTAATAGAAAAATTAGTTATCAAAATCGTTATTTAAGCATCATTCAAAAGACCAAAATGGCGATGCAACAAAGATTACAACATAACAAATATTAACCAACATTTGCTAATTCTAACGTAATATTGCAGAAAATTAAAACTGAAATTCCTTGACCACTTAAATTTAGCCACCATCACCAGAAGAGAGAATAAAGATTCCTTTTTATACAAGATATGCTTTCTGGCTACAATGGCATTTTCTTAGTTCCTCTAATTATACATACAAAGAAGAGAGGTGATTTTGTAACTCAAAAGTAAATCACCAAAAACCAATTCAACAACTTTCTGAAATACAGAAGCATCATGCTACAAACCCACTATTAGTGGGGTTTTTCGTTTGGCCTTATGATCTCAAGAAATCTCCACAATTGTAAAAAAAAAAAGGAACAAACAAAAGAGACTTACGGTGTGGTCTAATAGAAGAGAACCAAAAAGGCATGTAGGCATCACAATCAATGACATTTGATCAATTGTATCATGAGTTGTGATACAGTGTCTTCGTCATGAAAATGGATAAAGTTCGCACAGTATCATTCACCTGCTTATAAAGAGAAACATATTTGCTCCGTGTAAGTATAATAATAGCATGGATCTAATACATATTATACCCTTTGATATGACTGCATTACTCATGTAGCAGCTTACTAAATCTGATAAGTTGCTTTGTATGAACAACTAAATCTATATAAGAAAAAATATGAGGCTGTAGCGACAATAACAAATCCCAAGTAGAAGTGCATAACAGATTATTGGTAGGGCATCGGATTTATTATTCATCAATATGCAGTGGTCTTGCTCCGCCCGTTTCTTATAGCGATGGTATTTGCATTTTTACGAACTTCATATTGATATTGAGCAAATGATTTCATTAAGGATTATAAAAAGATGTACCCTTATATTTACATCCGACTTAAAAATGTATTTCCGTTTTTTTTCCCATTTATAAATATAGACATGTTGGATGTTTTCCATCTAAATACGTTGGAAAAGTCAATTTCTCGGTCGTCCGGTCAATTTGTCCTTGAACGAGATGAGAAAATGAAGTGTAAGATTACACTTATACCCTCTAGTGGAATTGTAACCATTGATTAGAAATTAAAGATTGAATCTCATCCTTTCGTCTATACCTAATACTTATCTTTCCCCAAAGCAGAAAACATCTTTCTTCTTCATTCTTATTCTGTTCTTCAGTTCCTCCCCGAGCAGCAAAACCTTCGGTCTTTTTCTTGAATTCCTCCTCGAGAAGCAACACGCATACACCTGCAATCGTTGTTACAAATACAACAACCAACAGCACAGAAACACCTTATTTCTTTTTTTCATTTTTCTCCTCAATCCCAAGCACTCATGTGCTAATTCGTTGCCCTAATTTGAAATTTCTGTTTGTATAGACTTATTTGATGATGGGTTTTCATATTTATGTGTTATTATGATGCTAAGAATGTTTAATTTGGTGAATTGATCTTTAAATTTTCTGTTGTTGTTTGATTTTCTGCAACCCTAATAATTAAATGGATTCAAGTTTTCATTTATTTGGTATATTTTGCCTTAATCGATGATACTGGATTCATGTTTCCCTGGGGATTTATATTTAGCTGATTGATATTGGATTCATTGTTTAACCATTTTGGTTTCACAGTTCTACTTTTCCCTATTCGAGTGATATTGGGTTTACTTTTGCATTGATATTCGATTTCATTTCTTACTGTTATGGTTATACTGACGAGATGGATTTATATTTGTTTGATTGTTTTGATTTGAGATTTCTTAAAATAGAATTTTTTAATTTATATATAGTCCAAAAACTCCAAAGAATAATGCTTCTCTGGTTCATTTTGGTAATAGAAACTAGTGCTAGTTGGAGTTTTGATACTTCGATTCTATATTTATATCAACATATGGCCTCCATAGCTGCAAAGAAAGCAAGTGTTGCATAGTTGGGTGTGAAGTTTTTTTGGGATTTTGGTGGTTAAAATGTTTATATGTGGATGTTTTGTAGTGCGGAGTGGCTTCACACGGACTCAAGAAGAATAGTTGTAGAGGTGGATATGGACCTTGAGAAACTTGAATGGAGCTTAAGGAATAATGTTGATACAAATGGGGTTGATGGCACTGTTTAATAGGGATGTACTGAAACTTAAGGATGCTAGGCTGGAGGATATGCTCCACCGTAGAACAAGGGATAAGCCTCCACTATAATCTCTGGAAGCAGCAACGCAAGATTCTCCTTGCATTTTCATACAGCTGGAGACTGTAAGTTTTGCCTTCATTTCTACCTTGTGTATTTACCATTTCCCTTTAGGCCTGTTAAGCTATCTAGTAGTGTGAACCTAACTCTCTTGCTGGCTTGCTGCATTTTTAACTTTTTTTGATTTCGATTGATTGTTGTGAAGTAATTCACTGAGGCTCGATGGTTGATTTTTGTCCTGATTAGATTATTCTTTTTGTTCTTAATTGGTTGAAATAACTTCAATAGATTGCTGTAAGATTATTCATTCGATTGTAATTATTCCATTGATGCTGAAAAGAAAATGTTGATTCATAATGCATAAAGGATGAATCGGCTGAGTGATCAAGTTACATTTTGGCTTGGGGTACGAATCCAACTAGTTGAGAATAAGGTTGCATTTGTGAGACTCCCACAAACCTGGTGTTGTTGTTTTCCTTATTTGCATAATGCATTCTTTTCTGGAGTTCAAGAGGAGATATAGTATTATTTTTCGACGAATAATCCGCTTAAGTTTGCAGGTTCTTGTTCTTGTTGTGTATGTAATATTGGTGCTACCTCAGGAGCTACCATCTCCAGTTCTCCACGCTGGTTGCTTCTGTAGAAGTTCAGGGTAAAGCAACATTAAAGAAATAGGGTAAGAAATACAAGGAGATAACCATTGCAAGACTAAGCAAATTGAGAGGTCGGTCGTCTGGTGATAAAGTATCTCAGATACATTTGTACAGGTAATGCAAGATATTTTACCTTGTTCGTATGTTGGGGAACGTTCAAGCGATGTTACTGTTTGGCTGGCTCTTATGCAAATTGTAAGTCAGGAATGATTGCAAACACAAGGGATTTTTTTTTTGAAGCATAGCAAACACAAGGATAATTGTACAGTAATTTGTATATTTTTTTTTGAGTTTGATGATCAGACTACAGTTGTGACTTTGAGGATGAATGAAATCGAATGTACTATGGAATATATGGATCATAAATTTGAGTGATTGTGAATGTGTTTCGAGTGGAGTAACGAAACTGGGTGAAATTTGCTTAATAATGTTTGCTGCTTAATAACGATTTTTTTTTTCTTTAACCATTGCGACAGCTAATTCTGTTCCTGAGATGTGGGACCACTTTTGGGGTGCCACGTAGCAATGTAGATATGACGTGTACATAACACACGTTTTACCGGGGACTGATCTGAGTTAACAGTTGAATCGGCGATTTGAAGTAGTTGAACAGGTTGCCTGTGAACTCAGTGATTTAAAGGACTGAAAAGTCTTTTTACGTGGACTTAACTGCTGACATGGATACATCTGTATGCGCCAAAAAAAACAAGGGTACATCTATATTTCACCCTTTCATTAATTAGTGTAATTAGTGTTAGTAAGAGGACTTGGAAATATTTGTAGGTGCTATAAAAGCAGTTGCAAATGAATAGTTCAGTAAATAGTGGCTGTGAGAGACTTGGAAGGAAAAAAATGCATACGAAAAATTTCCAAAAGTCTATAACGATAAATTAATGCATTAGATAGGACCCGAAAAATAGACAATTTATCAGCATATTGAAAAATCCTTTCCCAAGGAAATTAAGATGTCAGTACGGCAAATCAAGCAGGTGCAACGCAATTTAACAACATAAAAGTGCGAAAATGTCTAACCTAGATATATGCAGTGTTAGCAAGGAGAGAAAATCGAGATTTTCACCGAGGGAAAAGACCACCCGGTTGGTCCAAACAATAAATTATATAGAAGCTCATAGTCTTACCATGCTTACATTCTTAATGATTTTGATTTACGTGTTTAGCACCATGGAGTAAAACTCAGATAAAACTCGTCCCCAGGAAATAAGAAGTAATTTCAGCAGCATATATAGGACTCGATGAAAAGGGTAATAAGAATTAATGAAAAGGGTAACTACCATCTTGTGAAATATTCGTGGTATTGTAACTTAATCATCCCATCTGGTGTACCCCAAATGACGTTTTCTCAAAACGAAAAGGGTTTATAAGAGCATCCATGCGACGACAACAACGACCAAAATCAACAGTAATTGGCACAAAAATAAATAAAATAGTTCCACGAAAACAAAATGAAATTACTATCTTAATTTTGTAAGAATAAGTGAGAAGAGTGTGACATTGTACCTGTAGGATTTTCTTTCTAGGAAACAACAAATTTGCTTAGATCCTCGGTTACACTCAAAATAGAAGTTGGGGTCGCAGGCCTTGTGCACCAATTGATGACAATGAGAAATGCAAGTTATCTGAAGAAACTGTTAAGAAATGTCCCTTAATACCAACAATGTAACCTACCGGTTGACATCCACCACGCCATATGCAAATTTTCAACACCACCATATGCAATTACTGATATTGGAGGCATGCATGAACATCTGTAGGCATGTATGAATGAGTTGTATTTAATAGACTTTTAGAGGTCCGTAACGTTTTCCCCATATTTGTATACTTATATTGCTTAGAGAGTGCAACCGTGCCAAAGCACAATTGTTTTAAGTGTATCCATCAAAGTATAAGATTGTATTTAGTTTGAATGCAATAGATTTTTGTCCGTGCTTAATGATTCATTGAAACAAACACGAAACGGATAGTTGTTATGTCAGTGTTTCATGTTTTAATATGTTTTGGCGATAAATTTAAAATTTCTTAAATATTGGTAATTCTGCATGAACAAAATTAAAACCCAGACATGAAAGTTGATCCACGAATATTTACAATTTTTACTTAGAAACAAAAACGGATAACAAAAAATTGAAACCTTAGTGTCTCACCTCAAGCTCTTCCTTCTCTATCTTATCAACGCTCAAGCTACGTGATAAGGAATTTTGATCCTGTTATTTGGCTGCTATTTTGCAGAGAACATTTAATAATTTAGCGAACAGATATCCTGCATTGTTAACCACCTGTTACACGTGAGAAACAAATCATCTAACATGTTATTAGCAAGGACAATTCGACATATTCGATAAACAAAGTCTTGAATCCCGAAACTGATGATGCCTTAATCTTACCTCATCGCTTCGTTCTGTATCCACACCTTCCGGCTCTAGTTAAAATAAACTTTTGAAGGTAGAAGGGAGACCGATACGTGACGGAAGAAAGCAACCATCCTTCCAAACTTGCACAGAATTGTAACTTTGTCACCTAAAACTTATACAAAATATTTACAAAAGGTTGCTCCTGCCTGGAGAACAAATTGAAGAATTTGTTCTCAAATATTTTAATCATTTCATATGAATACGCAACCACGATAATTTCTTTCACACAACTGTTATGGAAAAAGTGTGTGCTGCTTACTTTCCAAAGCGCAAAAAACATTGTTGATGTGACGAAACCTGTCCACGAGAACTTTGTAGTAATTTGTGCCACCTTAACATATAAGTTTATAACATGAGACATTGAGAAGTATGTCAACAACTCAACATCCGGTAACACATATGAATCAGAAATATAAATTCTCACTGGGCCATTTTTGCTTATTTTCCAATGATGCGACCCGAACACCAAAATTTTGAGATCTAACAGGGGAGGGGAAAAAATAAAAAAAAATGTTCCCATGAGCTACTAACGAAGTAAGATCTATTTAGGTCAGATAAAGTTATACCATTAACTAATTAGGAAGCCACTGTTACATTTTATTTATTCCAGCTCAACCTTCTTCCTCCATTCCTTCTTAAAAACAACTTTTCTTTTAAATCGAACAGTAAACCCTACAAAAGTGACAACTATCAATTTCGAACCGGCAGACTCGAAACCGAGAATCCCTGTTGGATGTATAGGAAACAATGGTAATACTTACATGCAGCTTGTAATACTTTTCAATCCGGTCCAACAGACAACATTTCGTTGTTTATCAAGAGCAAAGATCGTAACCTGCAAAATAAAACATGGGTTAGGGTTTATTGAATTTACCTGCAAAACAAAACATGGGTTAAGGTTTATTGATTCAGAGAAACGAATAGACAGAAAAAAAGAAGAAGTTAGGGTTTACCAAGAGCAAAGCTTTTTTACCGAGCAAAGCTTTTTTACCTGTAAAATAAAACATGCGTTTAGAGAGAATAGAAAAATTTAGTTTTTGAATTAGAAAAGTAAACGGAGAGAAGATGGTATGATCAGAGAGACGGAGAAAGAGTGAAAGGAACTTGAATAACCACCAGTTTCAACTGATTTCCAAGTTTTAATCTCAGCACTTCTCCATCTCCTCCGCTAAACACCAGATTCAATGTCAGAACCTCTTAAGTTTTGAACGAAAGATGATTAGTATTTTTTTCCTCTCGGAAGATTTTTTTCCCCCTCACTGAAGTTTATGTTTTTTTGTTTAGTTTTTATTTTTTCCGGGATTTGGATTTTTTTACAAAACCTTGACCAATAGAGTGTTACCAAGTGTCCTCTCCAGGTTTAATGTACAAACTCTTCTCTAATTAAACGTCCAAACTCTTTTCTAAGCGATTCCACAAACTCTTTTCTCAGCGAATATTGAAGCTCTTTCCTAAGCGAAAGGTGACGCTCACCATTCAACATGGGGGCTCATATGAGTTAGGATTTTAAAGGAGTTAGATTTCCAACGAAAATTAAGGTCGAATATACCCCTGTTAACTTGTATACAGGTATACAAGTTAATAGGACCCTTAACGTGTCTTGTCCAAGCCCAGAGTCAACACGTAAATGGGCCACAACAAACACAGAGATGTTATTATGTTCTATACTTCTAATATTTGTCGGTCAGAATCAATGGATCTTG
Source organism: Papaver atlanticum (assembly GCA_023531105.1). Classification (NCBI taxonomy): domain Eukaryota; kingdom Viridiplantae; phylum Streptophyta; class Magnoliopsida; order Ranunculales; family Papaveraceae; genus Papaver; species Papaver atlanticum. The sequence goes on from JAJJMB010012081.1 coordinate 2,385,180, forward strand.
TTGGATAAAGTAAAATATTACGAAGCAATCGATGCGAGTAACAAGCTATGTATCCAATTGCATGATTCATCAACTGCATAAATCATACACGAACCTTGCATCAGTTAAGTGTTTCTTATAAGGTGTTCGCGTTCGTTCGTCAACTTTCTCCGAAGATGATTATCCTAAACGAATAAGGACTAGTATTAAAGGTCTTTTGTATCACTGAATGGTTGGTTATAAGGCCACACCAAAGAGTAAATGCCATATTTCTCACGCAAACTGCTTGGTTGATCACTTTAGCGGAGGTTATTGGCTGCAACATGAGAAATGTTGGTTAGGTTTGCTTTGGAAATCAAGACCTTTAATAACAAGGATATTTGGTGCAGCATGAGAAACGAAGAAGATGCATCATGCGTTTAGCTAGTATCTATGAGCATTATTTAGTGAAACCTCAGTTTATCATTAAAAAATTGTGTCCAGTAAATGATAATTGTGAGCGTCAAAAAAAACTAACTTGTTAATCTCTATATAAATATCTACCAATAATAACTATCAAGAACCCTAATGTGTTTAAGTGTTAGGGATAGTTAGATTTTTGGAAAATTTAAAAATAAACAGGTTATGAACCGAGGCGGTGGAGGAAATTGAAAAAAACAAAATTATATATGAAACGGGAATTGCACTAGATATATGGCATGTTTGCCGGTTTATGGGAACCAGGGCCCTACATTTGGAATACTAGATGTAGGCTTATGGGCTCGCGTATATACGAAAGAAATTTACTTACTCTGTGAAACCAGGAATGCGCAACTCTGATTGGGTTTAGACACGAAGTATCTATTTCAAGTCATCATATTTAATCTACTACTATCTATTAGCATGTAGGGTACTAACACATTTTGTATTACTTCTTTGCAGCGTGAGGTGAGTCGAGTTACAGCCCCTGGTAGCCAGAGGAAACTATCATTCGTGCCGTTTACTCCAGAGTTGTCAGATTATGTCAAGGTTAACGCAGTCCGAAGACCACCTTCAAAACAGTTGAAGAACTTGAGTCCCTTGTGTTTATTTTCCCAACTCATGGCTTGGTAGCTACTAGGAAAAACACCTCTCGCAGACATGAATAACAACTTCATAATAGCATTGCAAATGACTGTATTTGAGCACCTTTGAGCAAAAGAGATATTTCCCTATTACCAGTAGAGGCATGAACATGTGTCTTCCCATTTTCTTCTTTTAAGTTGTTGTATAGATTTGTTGGCATCGGTGGTTGGCTACTTTTGACAGCGGTCTCGAAGAGGGTAGAGTAGGTAGTCTCTCCAAATTAAGAGGGAATAGGAGGAAACCGGGACCAAGTGCACATAACAATAACATACCATGTTACAATTACGTTTCAAGAAAGCTGGCTTTTTTTGAAGACAAAAATTAATTTTTAATTTAATAAAGGGAAGTGAATTCGTGTGAGTATAAAGAGATTCTACAATAAAAGACGGAGCAGGTAGGTAGTACATATTTAGATTGGGATTTCATTAAAATAAAATTGAGCTTTTCTTTTTTGGGTGCGTGTGGGGGATGTAGAAGCACATTCTTAGTTCACAATGAAGTTTTTATACTATTTTCGTCCAAATATGTTGGGGACTACTTGCTATCCGGTAACTTTTTATGTGCTTTGGAATTTCTTTCGTTGGACTGGAGTATGGAAGTCCCAAAATAATCTAAATGCGAAAAAATGACGGGTGTATATGAAAAGATGACAAATATAGGAGGGGGTTTGTGGTGCAGGTAAGGTAAGGTAAGGTAGCCGTTAAGAGGTTTCATCAATGTAGGACGGTGGGGTAAGGTACTTCTCCCTCGCGCTCTATCTCGGACTGTCCTGTATGTATACTAGTCAGTCTCAGACTCTCAAAGTGTCTAAAATTTGTTAAGAATAAGCTGTCCACGACTCTACAGACGTTTAATGACTCCATCTTTCCCCACTGGCATTACTAATGTGCATAGTCAATCAAATGTTACTTTTCTTTGCTCATTTTTAGTTTTTGCCTACATCCTCGCGTTTTTGTCGTCCCCTCTCCTTTTCTAATCCTGACTCCTCTACTCGTGTTTGCTTGTTTATACTCGTATATGGTGCGTGTTACCTTGGATGTATTGGTCTTCCGAGTTTTATTTATTTAGCAAATGTTGCACTGGTTAGAGAAAGACTGATGATTTTTTTTTAGCAATAAGTCCCGAAAAGATAAAGAATCTCGGGCGTCGTCCATATGAACATCCTTAATCCATGCCAGACAAACGCAAAGTTGAAGTATTCATGAGAAAGAAGTCATTTCCATGTACATGGCAGGGAAATCATCGAATTCATGGGGTGTCACTGTCATCTAAGGTGAATGACATGCCATTATTGTCTTTCTATACCTTATGAAAAATGAAATGAATTTTAGCCCACTTCCATTAATAACCATTCCATTCGCTCTTGTAAGTTTTGGATGGTCAACCTTTGGTCCAGGTACCTATCCCACAACCGGTCATTAATAGATACGAAAGGTCATCATTTGGGTGAAAAACCAGCCTAATGTGCAGTGATGACAGATTACACATTGTTTAAAAAATGAACAAAGCGAACTCTGTCATTGACGTGTGCTCTTAGTGAATTGAACATAGGCCAAACGTTTCCTTTGGTGCTCCAAGAAAATGGGTCAAGTAATTCTCAGTGGAAGAGCTAAACAAGAGCTAAACGAGCAAACTAATGCCACCTTTGGATCCCGGCCAAGATAACATTATACTACGTATAATTCTTGATTTCTCCGGCCAAACTGAATCAATTAGGTTTCCTTGTCATCGATTATGTTTCTCCTGCACCACCATTAACAAGTGTTTTTACTTTTTAGTGCCTGAAAGGGACTAGTTTATGTGTCTTGTCCAAGCCCAGAGCCAAAATGGAAATGGGCCACAACAAACACCGAGTCAGATGTTGTGTTTTCTTATATTTGTCATTCAAATTACGTAACAATCCGAAGTTTGCATGATTCGTGAACTACATAAACGATACAGGAAGTTTGCATCTGGTACCATTATTATTACCGCAGAGTTCCTTTTATACTGCCATACCAATGAGTAAGTGTAGGATCTTAAACAACTTCTAGCAGGGAAAGCTTTGAACCTTTTTGTATGACTTAATGCCAAGAACTTTTCCTCGTGATGTTTCCTTTTACGTAATGAATTGTACTTACGCTTCTTTTATTTTGTTTTTGTTTGTTTGAAACCGAGGTAAATCAAACCTTCTGATATGGAGTCAAATGACCCACCATTGCACCAGAGTTCCTGTCGTGTATAACTCAAAAACTCAGTAATAATAGTCTATTACAGTTTATAACGCCCGTCCTCAAGCCACAAAACACAAAAATATTTTGCTAGATGTGTTTGGACATCGTTTCTAAGATGAGGGTGATGTGACTCCTGCGTTTAGCTAGTATATGGGTATTATTTTGTGAAACCTCAAATTATCACACAAATTTCAACTAAATGATAAGTGAATTATTCGCATGTGATTGTGAGCGTCAACAAACGAACATGTTAATCCAATATAAATGTCCACCAATAACTATCAAGAACTCACGGAGTGTCTTTAAGTAGTAAAAAGGATAATTAGATGTTTGGAGGATTTAAAAATAAACAAATTATGAAGTGAGACGGTGGAGGAAATTGAATAGCACTAGTTTGTTGTTAATGGAGTCAAAAGTTATATTTCTTATGATCTTTGGTTTTGGATTAATTCAAAGTCTTCTTAGAATATGATGTCAGATGATAACAGTTATAGTAGGTGAAGGAATTCCACTATTTTTTTCGGACTTTATGATTCTACCAGGTAGTAAGCATTTACAACAAGAATGATGATTTGTCTCATGTAGGTAATACATATTGCTAGATTGGGATTTTATTAAAATAAATAAACTGAGATTGACCTAATTGAGGGATACTTAAACTAATTGGGGGATATAAATTACTTTCCCCAACCAATAGTGTATGCTAAGGGGTGTTTTTGGGGTGCGGAAATACTAAAATACCCTTTGGTTAATTAAGAACATTATGAAAAGACTATACTACCATTCCCGCAAAATAAAAAACTTAAAACTTCAAATCAAAAACCAAAATCAGTATCCCCCATTCATTCAGTCCCGGCACTATTTTTAGGCTAGGGTTTTGAAGAAAAAAAATCCTTCATGGTTCTTCATCGTCGATTTAAAAAAACTTCGTCGATTTCCCTATTCTATAACCATGCCTCCACAAAAGAAATCAAATGCGAATCGAAGTCAAAATCGATTGTTCAACAGAAACAAGAACAAAGGATTGCTTTGATTGCTCAAGAGCAAGAAGAAGAAGAAGAAGAAGAGGCTTCGGACAATCAACTTCTCGTAAACATGGCTTCTGTGAGAAGGTAAGTGTTTTTGAACTGTTCTATGAGTGTTTAAATCGATTTCAGGCATTGGGTTTAGGTTAGAATCGTGAATCCTAACTCAAACAGTTGAGTTACAGTCAATGCCGGCATTGAAATTAGTATGAATACAATGCCGGTACATAGTTACGGCATTGAAATTACTATGAATACCATGCCGGTAGTCAGTTTCGGCATTGAATTCAGTATGAATACTATGCCGGTTACAACACTAAAATCACCTGAAACTGAATGTTTAGTCCCGACATTGAAATTAGGATGAATACTATGCCGGTACAATGTTACGGCATTGTTTTGAATTTTTACATCTGTGTCGGCAGTGCTCTTTTGGTATACAGGAATAACCTAGGAATTACCTAAGAATACCGGCATTTTCGACATTTATTCGACTATGCCGGCTTTGTGTCCCGGCATATTTTTGTTAACTTACTATGCCGTTTTTAGTCTCGGCATGGATGCTATTTCGTTAACCAATACCGACACTGATGACTCTATGCCGTTATTCAACATATCTATGCCGGCATCAGATATGATTGTGAGCTGTCTTATATTAATTTTGTGTTTCTTTTGATATAGGGCTAAAGCCAAGGAAGCTAAGAAAGGAAAAGCTAAAGATGATGGAATTAAGAAAAGAAAGAAGAACGTTCTTGGTACTCCTGAGTCTCTGCCTCCTCGAGGGAAAGAACAAGGTCGTAACAAGCGTTTGGGAGCAGGCTCTACAAGAGTGAAAAATTGGGAGAGTGGTGGTGACCGTAGAAAACTTGTAATCCGTGAACCTACTGGAACAGTTGAGCACGATGAGCATGATGAAGAGGAAGCCGAGGAGGAACATAATGAGGTTGATCCTCGTCAATTAGCAACCCAAAGCGAAGTTTTAGAGGAAGATGGTGGGCCAAGTCTCAACAACCGACACAAGGTGAATATGAAGGGGTTCAAGAGAGGAATAAAGTGGTCAAAGTAAAAGGTTCGCACCTTCCTCATACTGATGCCATGATACATGATCTTGATCGTGGTAGAATTTGGGGTGAAGCTCTGGATCCGAAAATGCTATTTGGATAGAAGGACACGTGGGCTCGTACTATCTATCAAAACTATGTAAGAATTTTTATCTTGTGCATATGTATTGTTTTGTATTTATGTAAAATATTCTAATTGTATTGTCTCCTAATTGTAGGATCATTAGAAGGATATGCGTGTTTGCCGACACCAAGCCGCAACTCATTGGGATTTGGCTACGGAATGTGAAGAGGTCCAACAATTAGTAAAGAACTCTGAACCATATGCTTTGGTTTGAAATTATGTGAAGTATGATTTTGTGATAGTCAATTGCTTCGTCGAGAGGTACCATGATGAAACTGATACCATGCACTTCCCATTTGGGGAGATGACCTTGATCCCTGATGATGCTCAGAACATTCTAGGCATATGGGTTACCGGCAAATCAGTTGCAGAAGGAGCTAAGTGTCCGAACCTAGAATGGTCAAAGTTACACGCTCTGACTAACAAGCTATTTGGGTGGGACTACAAAACTTCTTTGGAAAGCTTCCATGTATCTAAGAATAGTAGGACAAAGACCATCAAGCTGAAGCTGCTTAAGGAGACCTTTCAAAAAACGGAGGAGAGACGAAAGAAGGATGGATGGGACCCCGCACAAATTCGTTATACTATCGCTGCGTAGCTGTTATTCATCTTGGGCACTAAGGTATTCCCTGACGCTAGTGGGAACAGGGTGAGTGCAAACCACCTATAATACTTGGATCCGTTGGAAGAGGACTTTGGCTATTCTTGGGGCACCGTGGTAATGACACATTTGATGGCGGAGATGAGAAAGGCCTCTAAGGCTGTTACCAACCAATTTGTCGGGAATTTCACTCTGCTCCAGGTAATTTTGTTTTTAAACTTATGTTCTTATATATTGTTCACATGTACCCTTATTATTATAAACAAAATTACTGCTTCTTATATTTTTCGTTCAACATTGGCATAGGTGTGGGCTTATGAACACTTCCCAACATTGTTCACCAACTACAAATGCTTGACGATAAAAAAAGCTGGAGACCCCGATGAGCCGAGGGCTCGGAGATACGAGATTAACAATACTCCGAAGCCCGGTAACAATCGTCGACTGATAGATATGAGATTGGCTCTGGACGCGATGACTACCAAAGAGGTTGTGTTCGACCCTTACAAAGAAGCTAGAGAAAACCGCCAAATTTTGAGGTATCCTAACGTTGCATTTTACAATAGACCGTTGTTCCACCCAAAGGGATACGTTATGGATGATCCCCGATGTGTTATGCGGCAACTTGGATATAAGCAATTACCTTATCCCGAGACAGCCTCTCCTAAAAGGTACGATGTTGACCATTCTCTGAGCATTTCAACTTCCTTAAGGTTGAGGGTGGAGTATACGCCAATTCCAGAACCAACACATCGGAGGGATAGAGAACCACGTCGTTTGGTAGATATTAGTAACTGGGAGCTTACGGAAAACGATGATGAAGCCCACCCCGACTACATGTTTTATTACCTGGAAGAGTCACATCCTTTTGTCGTGCGCCCGGATGACGTCAAAGTTCCACCCCAGAAAAACCCTTCTGTTCCAACTCCTACAGAGGCACCACCTACAATGGCCGGACTTGAGAAGACCGTTGGATTGATAGTAAGTATTGTTAATTGCTTAGTTGTTTAATGTCCACATAATCTTATATTAGTATATATATACTAATTATGTGTTGGATGTATGAAACTAGCAGCGTCCGCTTGGCAAGTTGAGGAGGATGTTTGGTTGCAAGAACGAGAAGGGAGAGATGCTATCCCGTGAAGAAATGAGGGAAGTTGAGGAAAAGCTTGATAAAATGGAAGACCCTAATGCAAAAGCTTTGTTCGGGGAAACGAGGAAGGTGCTCTCCAAGAAGCAAAAGACCAATTGATGAACTCTTTAGTTGTGTTTCTTCATTTGGATGGTGGTTGTTACGTTTTGAACAATTTGGAACTTGTTTTTGTTTGTAACTCATGATGAACTCTTTAGTTGTTTGGTTTACTTTTGGTTTATGATAGCTGGATTAATAACATTTAAGCACATTTCAGTTGTTTGGTTTATGTTGAACATATTTAGATTTCTAGAATATTTTTTTTTGTAAGTTTACTTTACACCAAAGGCGCCGGTATTGAAATGTTTAGGTTCAACAGCGCTGGAATTGTTTCAGGCGTGGATAAGTAATTATAATTCCATGCCGCAACTAATACCGGCATTGATTTTTTTTATTCTAAAACCATGCCGGAAAGTGGGGATGAAAAGGTCCAAGTTCCTGTATTTAATTTGGACCGTGCCGGCATGGAAATGTTTATTGAATCCATGCCGGAAATTTGATTTTTTTAAACTTGGATAATTTTCCAGGAAATCGGCATAGTAACTTAGATATCTGTTCATGCCGGCATTCTGTAAACCCTTCAGAAATTTAATTTTTCCAGAATTTCGGCATTGATTTGGATAAAACTACAATGCCGGGATTGATTATAGATCCGTTATGAATGTTCTTTTTATTTCATTCCTAGATAATCTATTACATTATATTTGAAACTTTAAATTAAAACATACTAAAAAACACGAAACTTTAAATTAAAACATGCTAAAAAACATGCGAATGGAGTACTTTTGGTTTAAGATGACTCCTAATATATTACCATCCCTTTTCAACAATTACGGTACCTTTGAGCCTTTCACGAATATCTTCGAAGACATCGTCTGGAAGCTCCGTGTCAAGGATCATCTTCATTGGTTCATCTTCTCTTTCAACATATTCTTTTCCCTTCATATAACACCCATCACACCCATCAATAGACTTGCATTGATCCTTGTGGTTTTCTCTTGATTCTGCTAGTGCAACAGCTATGTCAAACCATTGAAACTCATCGCACTTTGGGTGATTCAAACACCTTAGAAACATTCTTCCATTTTCAGCATCATCAGTTTTTGCAATCCAAAACCAGCGTGTCCCATCACATTTTCTACACTTCGAATAAATAGATGGACAGTCCATGACTAAATGAGAAGGTGACTTGCAAATTTGACAGCTGCAATGATGACTCTGTAACAGAAGATTATATTAGAGATATGTCCTAGTAGAGAAGATTTTAACTGTCCATATATTATTAGTAATGGTGAAACTACTTACTTTGAAAGTAGAGCGTGATGGTGGTTTGCAAATAGAGCTTGTGGATAAATCTCCCATCACTTGTGAAGCTTGAACCGTGCTTGCTTGATCTATTTTTTGAGGCTTGCTTTCTTGAGAGAAGGATTTTTGTTATTTTGTGGGTGCTTTCAGTAAATTTTTCCAAAGGAATGTAGGGGTATTATATAGAATGAAGCTCCAACGGTCTTATTTTTCAAAAAACTAGCCGTTTTTTATTTTTAAATTCCAGTATGCCGGCATGGTCACATAAATATAATCTCTGCCGGTAGTAAATGTCGGCGTTGTATGTTGGTGTTGAAACCATGCCGGCATTTACTTCAGATTGGGCCCAATCTCTGTATAAAAAAAATAAGTACCGGTATGGATATTCAATAGAAATCAATATCGGGACCAGATGCCGACGTTTATATTTATATTAACATCAATGCCGGCATTTGTGATTTCAAAAAAAATAGTCGTTGAGGTTTTTCTCTATATAAAGAGAGCTAATACTTGAACCCAATTGCCCAAAACTCGTGTGTTATATATATCCTTGAGACTCTTAACTTTTGAAACCCTAAACCCTAGAAGAGTCAACTATAAATAGATTACTATAGAACCTACTTCCACATATAACAAATGGCATCGTTTGACTCAGAGGAAGATTTAGCAATCACCCAAGCATGGTACGCCGCAACTCGAGTTGGAGTTATAGATAACAGTTCGGGAGAGAACATATGGTTGAAGATTTTTAACAAATTTCGGCATGATTATGGAAAACCGAAAGGAAGAACTGCTCAACAAATCGAGCAACGGCACGACATCATCCTAGATGCGGTGGTTGAGTTTTTAAAAATCAAACACCGGATCGCTCACGCTACCCACAATAGATTGTCCCCTCAACAACTCGTAAGTATCTTTATGATTAATTCGACACGATCCACTATGTTCAATTTTTATGTAATAAACTAAGTTTTTGTGTTGTTTTTGTAATACAAAGCCGTGAAAGCGCGTTACTTACAGGAAAAGAGGGAAGCATTCATGTTTGATGAAAACGTGAACCACATGGTAACCAAAGTCACGGAGTACCACCAGCTGGGTGAATCGGAGACGGATTCTTCGTAAGAAGATTGATAGGTTTAGTGTTTTTTGGTTAGGTTTTTAGGGTAGTTTATGGTAAGGTTTTGTGGGTATATCTCTATGTAAACCCTCACGAGACTATAACTCGTCCACTTGGGTCATCAAGTGGTTCAAAGGCTTGATGCATGTGCTAAGTGCATCCGTGCTTCCTGCGACAAGGATTACATTTGAAATAAATTATAGTTCCGGCATACTATGTTAACAAAATTCAATGCCGGCGTAGATAATATATATAACTCTATGCCGGGATAGAGTATCAAAATGTTATGGTTTCTGTGTACAATAAACCTTATTCCGGCATTGCTTTTATATACGAATCCAAACCGGCATTGAGTGTCGGCATGCTCGTTTTCCTTAGTTCAATGTCGGCATTGAATATTTTGAAAACTAATCATCTTCTATCCGAATTTCAATGCCCAACGGCTATTTTTTTTAAACCATAAACCAGTAAAGGGAATTTCCGGCGTGGATGTTAGGTTAATGACAATGCGGGCTTGATAAAGTGGAAAAAGAGCCGTTGTGTCCTCATTTATTTAAAGCAATGGATACACCCATTGCACTTGATACCTCAAAAAAAAAAAAAAAAAAAAAAAGCTCCACCACATATCTCCAATGGAAAATCCATCACCAACTATCGATTTCTTCGTTGCCATGGAAGAAGAAAAACTTAAGATAAACAAATTATCCACTCCGATAGGAAATCAATTATCATCCACCACCAACTTAATTGCCCTTATACAAGAAAAACTTAGAAGGAAGGAAGAAACCACCAAGTCAATTGCCCAAATGGAAGAAGAGGCAGCAATAGAAGAAAATTATCGCAAAGAAACTAAAGAAATATACGAACGTGTAAAACAAGCGAAGATAGAAGCGGATGTTGAGGAAGAAACCGAATGGATTAAAAATTTCTACATAGTATCGGATTTTCCAGAAGATCACCGCCCTTTGAACCTTTTTTGGGGTCTTGTTAGTAGTGGTCCTTATATGCCGAAGTTTGTGGACGGTAAGTGCAAGAAACGCAAAATGGATTAGGGGGATGAGTTTGTAGCGAATCGAACAACTGCCCTTATAAAATTATGTCACAAATACAATGAGTTTCTCACAAAATATAGAGGGAATAGGTATCAAGCTCAGGACGCATATACCAAGTGGAGAAAAGAGCCTTTTAGGCATTTCGAAGCTGCTTTGTTTATTGAATATCGTTCCAAGAAATGATGTTAGTTGCAATTATCTTAAGATCTTTCAATTTATGTATTTAATGTTTTAAATTTTATTTTCGTATGCGATTAATATGAAGGTCAGTTTGGGTCGGCTTGCTTTAATCCTTCCCGCTATTTCTTTTGGTGGTGTGTATACCGACATAGAATGTTAACTAAATAGCATACCGGAATAGCTCCTGGCATTGTAGTCTGATCAACATACAATGCCGGAATTATGGACTCAAATTAAACTGATCCTCAGAATTTCGGCATTGAATTGTACCATCTATCCATGCCGGCATTATGGACTCAAATTAAACTGGTCGTCACAATTTTGACATTGAATTGTACCATCCATCCATGCCGGCATTCTGACGGTTACAAACTCCTTTATTGTACTTAAGCGACAGTTAAAAACTCCTTTATTGTATTCAAGCGACGGTTACAAACTCCTTTATTCAATTTAAGGTACGATTACCAAATGGAAACTATTTCATCTTTCCATTTCTCTTTGTTTTTGCTTCTCGGCTACTCCAAAAGAACTTCCAAAACCACTTAACTCCTTTATTTTGTTTCATCTTCTATACTAACTTCAATAAATTCTTCAAACCCAAATAAGAATGGGTCGTCGCAAACCTCCTGAAAAACCTATACCTAATCCTTAAGGGTCTGATGATGATAGCGGTAAATCGAAATCAAAAGCGCAACAAGTGCACGAAGCAAGGATAAATCAAGCAACTCTTGAACAAGATGATGAAGAAATAACAAATTTGATGCGGTAAGTGATGTCTATGCTGAATTGAAGCATTTTTAGGGTTTATCCCATACTAGAAAACACAAATTGATAGTTGCATGTTTAATCTTTCTACTACACTAAAAGAAAAATTTGAAATTGCAATATAGTCAGTTGAAATTCAGTTACAATTTAGTTTCGCCGTGCTTTTCAATTTGAATACCATGCTGGATTATATGTCTTATATCCCCCTTTTATTGCATGAAAATACCGGCATAGAAATCGAATTGCATACAATGCCGAAACTAGATGTCGGCTTTGTATATTTAATAAATTCCATGCCGACTTTGATTTCCTTCTTTTGTTGAATCTCTGTACAAAATTCCTAACATTCCGGCATAGTTGGTCACTTAATTACTACGTCGGCACCGCTGCTGGTCGTGTTTTTATATTTACAATCCATACTGATTTTGATTTCCTTCTTTTATTAAATCTCTGTATAAATTTCCCCAAATTCTGGCATAGTTGATCACTAAATTACTGCACCGGCACTGCTGCCGGCAGTGTTTGTATGTTTACAATCCATGCCGGATTACTGTATATAACTCATCCCACATATTGTGTTTTTTAATTACCTGACGTAGATCTAAAGCAGCAAAAATCAAGAAAGGAAAGGGAAAAGTTGTTGAAAAAGGAAAACCTAAGTCTTCTCTGCCTCGACATAGTCCATCTGATCCGGAACGTGGTACGGTCATCATTCGGGAGATTATGGGGGACACAAGCAGCAGTGATGATGAAGAGTGAAAAACATTTGTATGTCCTGAACCATCCCGAGAAGGTGGCTCATCCCCACTAGGCTTAGGACAACCTGAAGTTGAAGCCGGTGAGAAAAGTGAAAAGAAACCCCCAGCCCACCTTCCTAAAAGATATGACATGCTTCTAGAACGCACAGACGGTAAACAGCGGGGTCAACCGAGAGATCCGCAACTCTATTTGACTACAAAGACTCTTGGGCTCGTTGGATCTATTCAACTTATGTAAGACATTTGCATCTTGTTAATATATATTTTTATAAGATCAGGTGAATTTAAGATAGTTTGGTGTGTTTTTATAGGACCACAAGAAAGCCTTCCGTGTTAGCCGCCATCAACCAATGGATATATGGCCTTTGGAGTGGGAGTGTGATGCCTAATAAAGTGGGGGTCTAACAACCACACCCAATATTTCGCTTAGCAATCTATATGGACTAACTCCAATATACTTTTAAGAGAATCAACTAGACAGTCAGACTCAATCTTAAGAAAAAGTATATCAAAGAGTTATATCTCAATTTCTCGATTCAATCCTCACTCAAACAAATAGAAATCTGCGAGCCTAATTGAATACAAGAGAAATAACTTGAACGGTACCAAAGACCAATGTTCAAGGATCAATCAATTTCAATCAACAACCAAAGGTTGGATTTACCAATTGATCGATTCAACGCACAACCTGTGATATTTCATTTATATACCAAAATATAATGCGGAAAAGAAATAACACAGACACCAGAAGTTTTATTAACGAGGAAACCGAAAATGCAGAAAAACCTCGGGACCTAGTCCAGATTCAACACTCACTGTATTAAGCCGCTACAGACACTAGCTTACTACAAACTAACTTCGGTATGGACTGTAGTTGAACCCCAATCAATCTCACACTGATCCAAGGTACAGTTGCGCTCCTTACGTCTCTGATCCCAGCAGGATACTACGCACTTGATTCCCTTAGCTGATCTCACCCACAACTAAGAGTTGCTACGACCCAAAGTCGAAGACTTTAATAAACAAATCTGTCTCACACAGAAAAGTCTACAGGAATAGATAAATTTGTCTCCAACAGAAATACCTACAAGTTTTGTTCCATCTTTTGATAAATCAAGGTGAACATGAACCAATCGATAACCCGGACTTATATTCCCGAAGAACAGCCTAGAATTATCAATCACCTCACAATAATCTTAATCGACTAGCGAAACAAGATATTGCGGAATCACAAACGATGAAACGGAGATGTTTGTGACTACTTTTCTATCTTTCCTATCGGAGAAATTAATCTCAAGCAAATCTTATGATTATACTCAAATACGATAGAAACATCAAGATCAGATCACGCAACTACAGAGAAAATAGTTGGGTCTGGCTTCATAATCTCAATGAAGTCTTCAAGTCGTTAACCTACAGGGTCTCGATAGAAACCTAAGGTTAAAGGAGAATCGACTCTATCTTATACAACTAGTATCACACATGAGGTGTGGGGATTAGGTTTCCCAGTTACTAGAGTTCTCCTTTATATAGTCTCCAAATCAGGGTTTGCAATCTAAGTTACCTTGGTAACAAAGCATTCAATATTCACCATTAGATGAAAACCTGATTAGATTCAAGCTAATATCTTTCAACCGTTAGATTGAACTTAGCTTGTCATACACAAATGAAATGCACGTTCATTTAAGTTTGGGTAACCGTACCTAAACGTGTACACCTAGTTCAAGTGACTCAAATGAACTAGTTAAAGAGTTGTTCAATTGCTTAGATCTCATAGAAGTATACAAGACACAATCGAAGCAAAAACGATTTTGATTCACTCGAATCGATTCATGAACATTATAGCCACGTTTTGCAAATAATTCGTTCCTTAATTTATAAATGTATTAGTTCACGAATAAACTGTTTTTAGAAAATAACCCACTTAAGTACACAAACTCTAGCAGAAATTCACGGGATGTGAACTTCCGACAGTACGCGTATAGGTACGCGGACTTAGCTCCGGTCATCTTAAACCAGTAAGGTACGCATACTTTGGTTCAAGGATTTTGAACTTACACAAGTATGAGTTTATATCCAAACATGGTTATATATTCTAAACTCTCATTTCAATCATTGAAACATTCTTAGAGGATGTTATATAGTTGTTATCCACAAACTATTTTTCAACAAAGCGATTTTAAAGAAATTGAAACGTTCAACATGGCTTCCGTCACGAGTAAAGATGAACTTGGCCAAACCGAAAGCTTACCAACACATATTTCGAGAATTAGATAAGTAGATAAACTCGGATCAAAATAGCAAATGTGTATAATCGAAGTCTATATAGAAATACGACTTTTGTCTCAAAATAGGAGATAGAGTAGATAGACTTTTGAGTGATAGATAAGTTAAAGTCTCCACATACCTTTTTGTCAATGAAGTTCCACCAGTTCCTTGAGTAGTTCTTCGTCTTTGTATGATGAACTCCGTGGAGTCCAGAGCTCAACTACACTTACTATCCTAGTCCGAGACTTAGCTATAAGTAGACTAGAAATCAAGATTTATATTTTTGGCAACTAAACTTGACAAACAAGCTTGAGATAGCAAAGCTTGCGAGTTCGACCGAGCAGTGCTCTAACAATCTCCCCCTTTGTCAATTTTAGTGACAAAACTATCAATACATATGGAATACAAAATAAATAAACTTTGCAGCTATTCATCCACATGCTTGATCTCCTTGATTCTTCAACATTACTTGAAATATTCGTCACTTCCATGTACTCCAATGATTCCAAAGATATTCAATTCAGCATCACCGTTGTTGAAGATCCGTATTCATAACAATGAGAAAACAATAGCTATCAATCATTGTTATACAGTGTCATAGTATTATTACACAACATCAAAGTTCAATTGTATCACAACTTCGACAACAATACTATGGTGATATGTATCACTCCCCCTTAGTCAATAGTCCATCTCACATGGAAACCACTCCCCCTTACATAATGATCCGAAAACCATATGCATTTGTAGTGTGAACTACACATTAATTCTCCCCCCTTTTGTCAATAAAATTGGCAAAGGTACGAAAACTGGTGGGATCCTAATGAAATTTCCATAGAGATACTTCATGACCAAAAGAAAGTACATATCAACTTTTTAGATGCAATCATATAATCGAAACTAAATGTATTCATCAAGGAGTTTATAAAGATACAAGATAACCCCTATAATATTCCACAGCCGCGCTCCCCACAAAGATTTGGCAATTAAGCACAAGTTCAACTAAGAACTCTCCCCCATAAAATGTCATTCCCGAAAGAACAACAAGAGCGACCTTACTTTCACAAGAAAATAAGGATTTCTTTGGACATTAACAAATTACATAGGAATATGAATTTGTATCCAAAAACTCAATTAAATTAACCACAAGAGAACCCATGATTAATTTAATAGGAAATACTCGCATAAGAGAACTTACGGAGCCGCACAGTATTTAGCATAAGAATATGGATCAGGGAAGATCAATACTGCGGAACAAACAAAGATTCATTCTATTCTTTATCACCATTTGCACAATGACATATAATAGACTTAATCTTTGTAAACAAAAGCTCATCCTATCTTCCATCAATATTTGCATAATGACATAATAGGCTTATCTTTTGTTTGTCAAAAGTTCATTCAAACTTTTATCAATACTTGCATACCGACATATGAAAGACTTAACTTTTGACCACGTATGGGACAATCACAGTTCACGGACGCAAACACACATATCCCATAACAAGTTGCAATATATAAAACCATAAAGATTAATACTGCAAAATCATCTTCCAAACCAACTTTAGAATTTAAACAAATAAATCTAAAAACATTGCAAGATGAAAATCATTGGAAATAGCTTATGTGTAATCACAAAAACGGTTATTCCAAACCCTAGTTATCCTTATTAAAACACAAGAATAAATTCTCATAATAAGTTTCCTAGACAATAAGAAATTTACAAGCTAAAGCGAAGATAAACTCCTAAACAACCAAAAACGGACATGAACTGACGTCAAATAGCTGTTTAGAAATCCTCATGAGCCTTGATATCTTTGAGCTTGTGATTGACAGCATCTACTGCTTCTTCAGAGAAGATATCCTCATTGAGAAGATCTTTAACATGTGTCTTTATGAGACCAAGGTCAGAAGTAACCTTTTTCAACTCAGTTCTTAACACATCTAGACTCTTCAAAGTATCAACGAGCTGCAGTTTTGCTTCCTCAAAATATTTAAGAAAATCATGAACCACTTCAGCAGAAACCATATCCTCATTCTCAACATCCTAATGTGTATAGGCATAGTAACATGAGGCATTAAGATGATCATTTTCTACTAGGGTTCTTTTCTTCCTCCCTTTGGACTCGAAACTAATACCTTTATCAAGAAAACCTCTTGCAAAATCACCAGAGCGTGAAGATGAAGACATTCTTGACAAAACACATAACCCAGAGTATGCGTACGTGACTCAAGGGTTTGGTATTTAAATGGATTCTTAGAGAAGGTAACTTTTAGGGTTTCCAAAATTGATTCGTGACAGTAACGTAGGTACCCGTACGAACACAACTTAACCAAAAAAAAAAAGACACACATGAAAACTTTTGCTACGTGAATATTTTCACAAAATTTTGGCTCAATAAATTTTATATCTCTGTAGAGAAGAAATTTAGAGCACAAGAGTATCAGGCAACATAGTTGCAAAGAAAATCTTCTTCGAAAATAAGGAAAAAAGAAAGCAAAACGAAGAACATCTTTAGACACAGCTAATACTTAAGCAAAGTTGTCTGCAGACAGTAGTTCAGCTATAAACGATAAAAAAATAGCTCAACTAAACAGAAACCAATTTTGCCAAAAGTATACCTGAATATTAACACGACTTACTCAACAGGATTTTTATGAGTAAGTTCTCAACCCTTGTGATTAATTAACACAAGAATGAGCTAAATGAACGATGTTTATGGTTGAGTCTCTTTTTCCTTTCAAATCTAGGAAAGAATCTCTTTTGATGTGAGAAATTATCATAAAACTTACTTTCATCAAAATACGAGACAAAGTTTGAGTTCTTACCATAAGAATTTTGACTAGAGGCGGTTGACAGCCTGTTGACGATTTCTTTATAACCTTCAATTATCACCTTTAGGTTATTTCTCATATCATAATTTTTGTTCCCTTCTCCTGACATTCTGTTCACATCAAAAGTAACATTATCTCCCTTTTTGACAGAAGAAGATTTCTGATCTTTTCTTAGATGATTTTTGTTAAGTCGTCTGTTATGCTTCTGAACATTTGAAGAACTCATCGAACTAACTTTCCTGGTAGAATACACAGGGTGAGCACTGAAACCAATTGGTTTAGACATACGAATGTCAGATACACCTTTGAGGATTAAATCTAAGGTGTGTTGTAGTCGAACAATGGAATTGTTATTCAACCTAGAGTTTCTCTTTTGCTTAACAGGCCCTTTTGAATCACAAAAGAGACATACTTTCTGATCACGAGGATGATTAGATAGTACATACTTAACATCATCGTTTGGAGATTTCTTCCTTCCATGTGATGTGGAACATCCTTGATTAGAGGAGGCTATAGGCACATCTTTTCCAATAGGAAGGGATTTCAGTTTTACTTCTGGAACTGGTACTCTTTCAGTTGTGATAGAAGTAGATGGTACAGTAGACTTTTTGGAACATCCTTGAACCGAGAGTTTACTCAAGCGATGTTCGATATCCAAAGCATCCTTTCTGAGGCTTTCCTCAAGTAAGATACGTGAAGACTGAACTTCAGCATTTTCTTTGCAAGGAGCTTTTCCTTTAGAGTCATAGTCTCTTACTATACCAAGAAGAACATTGACATTGTTTTTCAACAGATTAAATCTATCATCTTGGATTCTAACAAGGTTTAGAATCAATTCACTCTCTTCAGCTGCTTCCCATTCGTCGGAGATAAACTCTTTTGAAGGGTAATCGGGATAACACATGTCAGTGTCAGTCTGTTTCGTTGGAACACTAGGTTCGTCTATATTTGAGATTGGCGAATCTTTCTCTTTAATAGACATTGTTGAAACAGAATTTTTGTTTCTGGTGACGCGTTTGCTACAAACACATACTTATAAGGTCTTTAATGTGTTTTCCTGTTCTGATACCAATTGAAAAAGTGGGGGTTTAACAACCACACCCAATATTTCGCTTAGCAATCTGTATGGACTAACTCCAATATACTTTTAAGAGAATCAACTAGACAGTCAGACTCAATCTTAAGAAAAAGTATATCAAAGAGTTATATCTCAATTTCTCGATTCAATCCTCACTCAAACAAATAGAAATCTGCGAGCCTGATTGAATACAAGAGAAATAATTTGAACGGTACCAAAAACCAATGTTCAAGGATCAATCAATTTCAATCAACAACCAAAGGTTGGATTTACAAATTGATCGATTCAACGCACAACCTGTTATATTTCAATTATATAAAAAAATATAATGCGGAAAATAAATAACATAGACACCGGAAGTTCTGTTAACGAGGAAACCACAAATGCATAAAAACCCCGGGACCTAGTCCAGATTCAACACACACTGTATTAAGCCGCTACAGACACTAGCCTATTTAAAACTAACTTTGGTCTGGACTGTAGTAGAACCCCAATCAATCTCACACTGATCCAAGGTACAGTTGCGCTCCTTACGTCTCTGATCCCAGCAGGATACTACGCACTTGATTACCCTTGCTGATCTCACCCACAACTAAGAGTTGCTATGACCCAAAGTCGAACACTTTAATAAACAAATATATCTCACACAGAAAAGTCTACATGAATAGATAAATCTGTCTCCCACAGAAATACCTACAAGTTTTGTACCATCTTTTGATAAATCAAGGTGAACAGGAACCAATCGATAAAACAGACTTATATTCCCGAAGAACATCCTAGAATTATCAATCACCTCACAATAATCTTAATCGACTAGTGAAACAAGATATTGCGGAATCACAAACGATGAGACGAAGATGTTTGTGACTACTTTTCTATCTTGCCTATCGGAGAAATTAATCTCAAGCCAATCTTATGATTGTACTCAAATACGATAGAAATAGTAAGATCAGATCACGCAACTACAGAGAAAATAGTTGGGTCTGGATTCACAATCCCAATGATGTCTTCAAGTCGTTAACCTACAGGGTCTCGATAGAAACCTAAGGTTAAAGGAGAATCGGCTCTATCTTATACAACTAGTATCATACAGGAGGTGTGGGGATTAGGTTTCCCAGTTGATAGATTTCTCCTTTATATAGTCTCCAAATCAGGGTTGCAATCTAAGTTACCTTGGTAACAAAGCATTCAATATTCACCATTAGATGAAAACCTGATTAGATTCAAGCTAATATCTTTCAACCGTTAGATTGAACTTAGCTTGTCATACACAAATGAAATGCATGTTCATTTAAGTTTGGGTAAACGTACCTAAACATGTACACCTAGTTGGTTCAACAATAGTTAACCAATGGTTAGCCATATGAGCACTTTCATATCAACCTTATTTATCTTCACCATAACTAGTTCAAGTGACTCAAATGAACTAGTTAAAGAGTTGTTCAATTGCTTAGATCTCATAGAAGTATACAAGACACAATCGAAGCAAAAACGATTTTGATTCACTCGAATCGATTCATGAACATTTTAGCCACGGTTTGCAAATATTGCATTCCTTAATTATAAATGTATTAGTTCACGAATAAACCATTTTTAGAAAATAACCCACTTAAGTACGCATTCGGGTACGCATACTTAAGTACCCGGATTGAGCTTGTTTTTGGTTCATAAACTCCAGCAGAAATTCACGGGATGTGAACTTCCGATAGTACGCGTACAGGTATGCGGACTTAGCTCCGGTCATCCTAAACTAGTAAGGTACGCATACTTTGGTTCAAAGATTTTGGACTTACACAAGTATGAGTTAACATACAATGTTTATATCCAAACATGGTTATACATTCTAAACTCTCAAGATAAACTCGGCTCGAAATAGCAAATGTGTATAATCGAAGTCTATATAGCAATACGACTTTTGTCTCAAGATAGGAGATAGAGTAGATAGACTTTTGAGTGATAGATAAGTTCAAGTCTCCACATACCTTTTTTTCGATAAAGTTCCACCAGTTCCTTGAGTAGTTCTTCGTCTTTGTATGATGAACGCGGTGGAGTCTAAAGCTCAACTACACTTACTATCCTAGTCCGAGACTTAGCTATAAGTAGACTAAAAATCAAGACTTATAGTTTTGGCAACTAAACTTGACAAACAAGCTTAAGATAGCAACGCTTGTAAGTTCGACCGAGCAGTGCTCTAACAATGCCGTTCAAGCATTAGTCAGAGCATCTGGGTTGTATCCCGCGACGAATTGCTTCTTTGAGAGGTTTTTTGGTGAAACTGATAGCATGCATTTTCCTTTTGGTGAGATGACCATTATCCTTGAAGATGTCCAAAGAATACTTGGTCTAGAGGTTCTTGAGAAAGCCGTTAAGGAAGGAGATAACTATAGGGACCTATCTTGGACCAAGATATATGGGCTGACTAAAAAGTTGTTTGGGTGGGACGAGGAAACGACTAAAGAAAATATGTACGTGGGAAAGCATTCTCGGACAAAGACTATCAAACTCATCAAACCGAACAATTTTTTGGGCGTACGAAGGACAAGGAATTGAATCCCGAACAAATTCAGCAAACTGCCGTGGCTTATCTGTTATTCACCTTGGGCACCATAATATTCCCTGACGCTAGTGGTAACAAGGTGCATATAAACAACCTATAATACTTTGATCCCTTGGATAAGGTTTATGAGTATTCATGGGGCACTGCTTTCTTGGAGCATTTTTTGGCAGAGATGCGTAGAGCTTCTAAGGCAAACGCCTGTCAATTTATTGGGAATTTCACTGTAATTCAGGTATTTTTTTGTGATCACTGTCATTAATTTTGTTAGTTTCCAATTATTTTTTTTCTTATACATTTCATTGGAACGATCTTTCATTCTAAAGGTGTGGGCTTATGAACACTTCCTAACATTGTTCACGAACTACAAATCGTTGAAGTTGATGCGTGAATGGCAATCGCATCAGCCTCTAGCTCAGAAATATTTTTTCAACAATACTCCAACGCCCAATAACAAACGTCGGTTATTCGCCATGAGAGTGGCTTTGGACTCTGTCGCTGCCCAAGATGTTGTGTTTGACCCATATAGGAATGCCATAGGAGTTCACTTTGCAAGGCATGACAATGTTTCATTTTATAACGGACCATTTTTTCATCCAAAAGGATTTGTTATGAACAACCCTCGCCATGTAATGCGCCAACTTGGGTACAAGAAGAAAAGTCTTACGGATACATCTTATCAGAAATTTCCTCATGTCTTTCCTTAATTCCAAGCAAATAAGAAGCATACTCTGGTAGTTTACAGCCCAACTCCCCTTCCTGCACATTGGAGGGAAAGGGAACAATGACAACTTGTGTTGGATAGGGTTGGTTGGGAATTGGCGGAAAGCGGTTATGAGTCTGAACCATACTTCATTAGAGGTCATTTGAGGTACTCGCATCCTTATATTGTACGCCCGGCCACCGATGAAGTGCCTCCACAACAAGAACCTCCCTCCACCACTCCAGCTGAAACTACTATACCCGGAATTCAAAAGTCCCTTACGTTGTTGGTACGTAATTCTTGATCACTTCATATTCATTTAATCTAAATTTATGAACTTATATAAGTGTACATACTAAGTGCATGTTGAAAAATATGACAACATCGTAAGCGGCTAGGCAAATTGGGAAAGTTTTTTAAGTGCAAGAACAAGAAAGGAGATGTGCTGACCCCAGAAGAAATGAAGACAGTCGAGCAAAGGATAGACAAAATTGAAGATCCATAGGAAAAAGACTTGTGTGACGAAAGGAAGAAAAGGGTACATAAGAAGCCAAGGACCGAATGATCGAAGATGTTTGTTAATGTTTCTTCTATGGTATTAGTTAGGTATTGAACATTCTAGTGTTGGTTTATGTTTGTTTGTGTGTCTTGAACAATGTGGAACATGTGTTTGTTTGTGTGTCTTGCTAAACTCTTTGCTTGTTTTGGTTTATGTTTGATTTGTTTTCTGTTTGGAACATCTTAACTTTGGAGATGGTTTTTTTAAACAATCTAGTGTTGTTATTTGATTTATTATGTTGGTAAACCTGTGTCAAATTACGCCTTTGCCGGCATATTTTTGGAATGACGGTAATGTCGAAAAATGCCGAATTTAATGATTTTTTGACTGTTTCGGCATGGTCGAAAATCATAAAAATAATGCAGGTACACTGATTTTTCAAAATCACAGAAATTTCAGAGTTTCGGCATTGAAAAGTTTTCGGCAACCATGCCGGTAGTATGCATATTCCAGACGCAAAATATTATTGCCAGAGTACCGGCACGGTTTGTAATTTAATTTCAATGCCGGCATATGTACTAATTTCTATGGATATGTTTTCTGGAATGCCGGCACTGTTTCAAAAGTTAAGTTATACGCCGGTACAAACTCACGGCATTGTAGTATTGAAATATAATCATGCCGGCATTGACATCAAAATATCATTTAAAGATTACAATTCAAACTTCCAAAAAACCCAAATGTTGCGTATTAGTGAACCACATATATCCAAATTACTCATCAACGCCATCACATAAATTAACTAGTACCTTCTCTCGAGTAATTGATAGGGCAAACGCATCCCAAAGTTGGTGATTCTCCTCATACAATTTCATCCATTCTGCTGAGTGAATGGGAGCTATATCCTTGTTTTTAGTCAGCGCACAAACCGGTGGCAATGGACAATTTCCCTAACTTTCAGAATAATGAAATGATTCCCGTTCACGAACGCCAAAACAATTCTTCTCTTCTTAAGAGATCCTTCGCACTTTTGTCACTTTGGTGTATATGTTGCTTGTATCGTGGGGGTAAAATAATAAACAACACAATTAAATGTGTCCGCCACTAGATGCACACAAACCGGCATTCTCATCCAATATTGAGTAGGGAGGAACTTCATCTCATTCTCTGGCCCTTACACTTGAGCATACAAACTATCAAACCCTTCTACATCACTAAGAAATTGCTCATAAAAGCTCTTCTTATTCATAATTTGTGCGGCCATCCTCGTTCTAGCATATCGGCATGGTGTCATCCCTCTACTAACCGTCGCCTCAACGATTCCTAAATATTCAGTCACGGCATGATAACCACAAATTCCATCTCCATCGACATCATCCGTATATACAATATACTCGCGAATATTCTCGTGAAGTTGCTCTATATAAGACTCTATTTTGGTATGGTAAGTTCTAATGGTCCTACCTGTTTTTGGATCCTTATACATCTTCATATTACCATTTTTTAGCTTCAATATCTCCAATCCATCCTCTGCATACTCCAAACTTTCAATGGATACAATATGTGATGGGAGTGGGTCACCATCGTGTTGTTGTTGACTAGACATGGGTCGCTTACCTTTGCTATCACTTATATTTGGCATGGCTTCGGAATTTTCACCTTCATGTGCTTGAATTAATGTAGGTTCCTTATTCGTCCTTCCCTTTTTGTTTGGCACCGCCGCTGCATCAACTATGGGTGTGGCTTCGGAATGCTCGCCTTGTTGTTCCTTGTCACTTGATGTTGGTACCTTCGTCGGCCTACCCCTTTTCTTTGCAACCGCCACTCCATCAACCATGGGTGTGGCTTCGGAATGCTCACCTTGTGTTTCTTGTTCAATCGATGTGGGTACCTTCTTCGGCCTACCCCTTTTCTTTGGTACCTCCGCTCCATCGATTTTTGGTGTGGATACGGAATTCGCCGTTTATTTTTGACTTGATAGCGGTTCATTCCTCGGTCTACCCCTTTTGTTTGGAACCGGTGCTTCTGTGAACCTTGCTTCTGAAATCTCACTTGCGGTTGGATCTCGTTTCTTACTTGCCTCGAGTTCACATTCACGTTGACTCATTTCTTTCAATTCTTTTCTTTGTCTTCACCTTGTCGTTTTGGTTTGTGGTCTACCGGGAGGATCTCCCTTTGTTGGATCTTCACTTTGTGCTGTCCATGGGCGAGTAATTAGCCTTAGTTGGCTCAACAAGACTTGCCGGCTAGCCGAGTTACCACGTGAGTAAGCTTCGAAGAATTCCTTTGCTTCATTCATATCCCATGGTGATTGCCCGGGAGCTTCCATAGGGGGAGGGGTGAAAGATAGTTTCTTCCAAAACGGATCGATAACCTCAATAGGTATCACTTCTTCATACTTCACAAGCATATGACGACAAGGAAGCCCCAACGAAGACATGTCGGGACAAATACACACATCACCTGGTTTGCCGTAGTTTATCTCCTTTTGCATTTCTCTCATCATATGTTTTACTTCCCACTAAGACACGTTGAATTGTATTCCTCGGAGCAACTTACCTTATTAAAGATGTCGAGTCATCCTTTTCATTGAGCTTTTCTCAAAAGCCTTCTTGATCCTATCGATATCACTCTTGAAGTATTGCTCCATTGCATCGGTGACCGTAACCACGTCTCCTTGGTTAGACTCAGGGAGCTCTTTAAATCTCCCATGAGCGGACTCCGTCACACTAGTTGCTTCATTCTTGTAGTGTCTATACCGGTTTGTCCATGCACGCCAAAATTTTTCCTTGTACTTATCCAACTATTGCTTCCGGCAATACGAGACGACACTTGGATACACTTTGTTCCAATTGGCAATAAACTTGTCCAAATTATTTTCGTACGTATCCTCGGTAAGAGACCAATAAACTTTATCCCAATCTCTTAGAAATTCCAACCACTGCTCTTTGATCTTGCCTCTTTCATCTTCTTCTTCTTCGGGTGATAGTTTGTTCTTGCGAACGTCTTCCTCTAGTTGAACAATCATTCTCTTCTTAATATCCGCCTTAGGGGGTTCAAACAAAGCATAACAAGATTTTATCACATTTTGACGTATATGATATGTACATAGGAAATTTTGTGCATCCGGGAAGATGTCGGATATTGCATTCATTAATGCATCATCGTTATCGGTTATGATGACCCTCGGAAGATGATTTTCCCAGAAGAGTAATTTCAATTGTCGTAATGCCCAATTATAATTATAATCCTTCTCGTTTTCCATTAAACACCAAGCCAATGTGAATGATACCTTGTCCGATGTTTGCCACACGATGTTGAACAACGACATATTGTATTTGTTTGTCTTGCAGGTGCAGTCCATGATAAGAACAACAAAACATGTATGAGCCAATTTTGCAAGAAAAGGATGCGAAATGAATATTTGAAGGGGCTTGTTGTCCGTCCCTTTTTTAATGATACGCATGTAGTTGTGATCCCAAGCTATCTTCTCAAATTCTTGCATAACGCTCATACCTTCCCATTTCACCTTTCTAATAGTTGCTTGTGCGCTATAAATTGTACTTAGAGAAGAAACGTTCGTCCGATCCTTAAAGCCTCTGAGAATTTGTCTTGGTTTGATACATACTTTGGTCAATCTCTTTACATCCTCCATTTCATGAGGTTTTAGCTTCGCAACTAGGGAGTGACCAACAAAATCTTCCGGATCCGGGTGGTTATGACGGCCGAACCACACCGCACAATCCCATTCTTTGTCTCTTAAATGGAATACAAGCTTAAAGGGGCAATTATCCTTCCTCGTACGAGTCTTGTATACCCTATTAGTCTTCTTTGGATATACATAACCCTTTTTCTTGTGGCTATTCTTCTCCTTGTATTTCCCACTTCTCTCGCAAGCCATATCAAAACGAATCTTTGAACCTTGGGTATTCCTCACCAACACACACATGTTCTTAAGAGCCGTCTCTTTTGCCCAAGCAATTGCTTCCTTTTTAGATTTTATTCCCTATATAAGGACAACAATAGGAGATGATAAGGTTCATTATAAGCAATCCATTAGTAAAGTTCAAGATACTAGGTGAAAAGTATTCTTTGGTAACATATCGGAGGCATTTTATAGTATTCCGACGTATCCCGACCAAGCGGTCTTGCATTTGTTGGATCAATGTATGTCATAACCTAAGGAACGAATGAAAATAAAATTAAATTAGTTCCAAAAAAGTTTAAAATACTATGTCGGACCAAGGTTCCGGCATGCTCGACCAAAATTCCGGCATGGTCGAACTGAACCGAAACTGAAGACCAAATTTGAAACACTTCCTGCATAAAAATTTCATTTGAAATCAATGCCGGAAACATAAGTGTCGGCATGCTCGTTATCTATGGTTCTACGCCGGTACATTGTGCCGGCGTGGTCGATAATGAATGAACCATGCCGGTGTTTAGCTTTGGAAGACACTGCTTCCTGTATGTTTTTTTCCCGGTACCGGCATGGTAACGTTAGAATTGAACCATGCCGATAGCGTATTCCGTAGAATATTCCGTGGTAGGTAAAAAGTAACTTTACCGGCATGGTCTTTGTTGAATACAATGCCGGCTTGCATTTCAAAATGGGGGATATTGTTGGCCGGCATGGACGGAGTATGAATACTATGCCGGTAATAGTGCTGCCGACATTGTATTCATACTACGTCCATGCCGGCACCGATCTTTTTCAGCTGCAACAATGGTGAATTCAGAGAGAAAAAATCAAATTTTCAACACATTGGCACCTGTACCTGAGTATTGGGAGTGCTTGTATGTTGAACTAGTGTACTCTCTTGGGTTGGTTCTTCAAGAAACTCTCCATGCTCATAAAAATCATGATCTAAGGGTTTTGGTTCCACAAATACTTGCAATTGTGAGTTGTTGTCATTAACAGAAGATTCAAGATATACTCCTTGTTGTAGTTGAGCTAAAGATTCAGCAGCAATTCTCTCTTCAAAATCATCCACCATTTTCACCAAATAAAGTTCTCTCTCAATTCCCCCCCTCCCCCTTCTACTCTCACCTCACTCAAATATACATACTAATCATTTATCAAATAATCTTATGATTTTCCTAATTATAATTAACCACTCAACCTGATTAGTGAGGGGTAGATTAGGAATTACATAAAATACTTAGATAAGGGATGACCCTGATTTGATATTTAAATCCAGGTTTTGTCCCTTTTCTCTATCCCCCAATTAATTTAAGTATCCCAATTACGCGTTTTTTTTTTTTGGGAACTACCAACTAAATTATATTGTTTTGGCTCACAATGAAGTTTTTATATTGTTTTCAAATACGATGGGATCATGGGAAAGCTATTTTATGTGCCTTGGAATTTCCTTCAATTGACTCGATTGTGTATGGTCTGGAAGTCTTAAAATATTCTAAATGTGAAAATGACAATAAAGGAGGGGGTTGGGGACCTTGGGGTGCAGTTAAGTTAGCCGTAAAGAGGTTTCATCAATGCAGGACAGTGGGGTAAGGGTGGGTGTGGACTCGGTTTCTTCTTCTTCTTCCTTGCGCATATAGATACATACTACTCCCCATCTGTTCATTCATCCATTCATCTCTCTCCATGTATTCCATGTAAAATGTCTAAAATTTGTTAAGAATAAGCTGTCCACAGACGTTTAATGACTCCATCATTCCCAAAGTTTGGACGGAAGAAAATTTAAATCCAGGACTATTTTCAGCTCAACCCCCATAGCCATTATTATTGTGCCAGCGGACTTGATTTTTTTTTTTTTTTTTTTTTTGGAAGCATGCAGACTTGAATGTTAGTTTCTCTTTGCAACGTATTGTGCCAGCGGACTTGATTTTTTTTTTCTTTGTTTTTTTTGGAAGCATGCAGACTTGAATGTTAGTTTCTCTTTGCAACAAGGATTTTGAGTTTCATTTTTCACTTAGAATTTGGCTCTCGACTTTTTTTGCCTGAACCGCCCTCATGTTTATATTTTGAATAAAAACTCTGGGTATATACGAATCAGTGTATATTAGTTCGTGTTTCCCTTGTATTGAGCAAATGTGCTTGCACAGGTTAGAAAATGAAAGACTGATGAAAAATCTTGTTGAGGGTGGTGAAGAATGCATGATCGTTAAGTCCCCCAAAAACTAAGAACATCCATATTCCATCCGATGCCATGCCAGATAAGGAAAATGAGAAAGAAGTCATTTCTTACACATGCTTATGTACATTGCAGGGTAATCGTCGAAGTCAGATGTCATCTATTAGGTGAGCGAGAGACATGCCACTATTGTATTTCTATACTTAAATCAATAAATCACCCCAAAATAGTTTTGGAGATGCTCCTTCAGTTGTGTGACATGCATTGGGACAGGCGGCAACCCTTCCTTTAAATTCGAGGTTCACCGGGATAAAGCAATCCCGCTCTGATATGCTTTTTTTTTTTTTTTTGATCGGTCAAGTAGAAATTTTATTAAAAAAAGGCACTTAAGGGGTACCTTAACCCAGTGATTACAATTGAACAAAAAAAGGGGAATCAAAAGGGGATTCGGCTACCCAAGTAAAAAAACACAAAAAACTACGGAGGCCGGTAAAATGAATCCCATAAAGAAATCACAATATTTGCCGTAAGCCCTAACATTCTTGTGTTCGATTCCGCCCAAAAGAACGCTTGTAATTTGATTTCTCTAATGAGGCTTGCCAAAGTTTTCTTTTTGTTATCAAAGGTTCTTGCATTTCACTCTTTCCATATACACCACCATATAGCAATCGGGATGTTATTCCATATTCGACTAAGTCTTTCGTCTCCCCAATTAAACTTCTAAGTCGTCATAGATGTAATGATATTAGGTTCGTGTGACCATCCAAAGTGGCACCCTTCAACAAAGTAATCCAATATTCTCTGGATTCTCCAACAACCATAAAACAAGTGTGAGCACGATTCATCGTCTTCCTCACAAAAACGACAAACACTAGAGACATCCATACCTCTTCTTAAAAGTTTACCCGCCGTCATTACCCGATCATGAGAGAGAAGCCAAAGAATGAAATTGATTTTGTGAGGGTACTCATTGCTCCAAACAACATTGATTGGATAATCTGGCTCACCTTGATCGTCGTTGTCTCTAATTCCAACCTTGACCGTATATTGACCATGATCACTACCAACCAAAATTCGGGTATCCATAACCCATTCTTCAATAGAGATGGAAGAAAGAAGATTTGATATAGATAACACTTCATTTGTAATGGTTTGAGACTATCTTTGCCTAGACATAAACTCCCACCTTACACCACCTTCCCTAACTTCATACATACTAGCTGATAGGTGTCTAAAACACCTTGATATTTATCTATTGTTTATGCTTTCTTCATTGCGAAGTTTTCTTGTAAATTATGTATCTTATGTTTAATTTTGAGTTTTAGGTACTTTGGAGCAAAAGAAGAAGAAACGTTGCTTAAAAGAGCTAAAGTGTCATTTCATGTGCAACTGCTGTTGGAGGAGAATTATTTCTCATTATTTGCTTTTATTTCTTCATCTCTATCTGAAAAGCATGTCGGCTTTAGTGATGCAAGTTATGTCGGAAAAGCATGGCAACTTTAGTGATGAAGAGCAATTGAAGAAAAGAAGTGGATCTGAGAGGTAAGAGACGGCTGCTGGTTGAAGAATTCAAAAAGTGTTGTTTAAACCTCCGGAGAAAAGTACTAAAGGCACCCGAAGGAGTTGATAAAGGCATGCGGAGGAGTTTTTGCTATTCACAGCCAAAAATTACTCCTTATACCTCACAAATTGCTATTCGCACCCCAAAGATTGCTAAATACACCCCAAATGCTAAAGAAACCCCCGGACTGGATAAGGGGTAGTCATCTTCAACCTTTTGAATTTGAAATTTTTGCGGGAATATTGGATTTTTATGCAACAGGATTAGGGTTGAAGATTTGAAGGTGTTTTGCTGAGATTCAAACGCTGAAACTTTTTGGGTTTGCTCCCTTGAGCTTAACAGGGATGGTAGTGGTCTTTGATTCAGTTATAATTGGCCAGATAATAGAAATTTCAAGAACAGAAAATTCACGGTTTGAAAATATTTTGGCGGGAAAACTGGTTTTAATGACTGCAGATTAGGGTTTGGATTTTGGAGGTTTTAGAGAGAGGCTAAATCGTTGAAATCAGTTGGGTTTTCTCCAATAAGCTTAACAGAGATGATGATGGATTTTGTTTTGGTTATATTTGGTTGGAATTACGAATTTGAAGCAATTATGATTCTCGGGTTTATTTTTCCCGGGAAAGTTCTGTTAGCGATTTGGACGAGTTTCTGTTGGACTCTCTCATGGTTTCGGGTTGGATTGGTCCTGTTTCGATCAAACAGGGTTGGTATGGAAGTTGGTTGCATTAAAAAGGGAAATCTCATTCTCTTCTCGACAAAACAGGGGTGGAGTTATATTCTCGAATATTTTATGGAATGTTAGAAGAATTTTGGGAGAGAATAGCTCTGTTTTTTAACAAAGAGGGAAGTGTGACGTGTTGGGACTAAAACCAAGGAATCAAATCTTCGTATACTGAGTAGTTAATTAAAACAGGAAAGGAGATGCTATACAATGAAACAAGGAAACAATATCGGCTCTGTAAGGAAGTTATGTGCAAGATTTATAGGAGAAAATATCTTGAGATTTTTATTCTGGGAGATTCGGAAAGATTGGGCAGCTGAAAGATGTACAGAAAAGATAAGAAAAGAAATTTATCGTGACTTGAAGAGAAAAGTTCGAATCTTCCTTTCGAAAAAAAAGAGAAGATTTCTAGGAGATTTAAGCGGCCTATTATGTATATATAAGTTGATTCGAGTCCCAGGAATAGTTACGGAGACTTTGGAGAAGAAATATAGGCTTAGAATCGACAAAAGATAAGTTAGAAAAATTCTTCCTGCTGCTGCTCAACCAAGAATACGAAGAACATCAGCCGTTCAAAACAGTCGCAGTAGCAGTCTTTTATTCAACCACAGAATCAGTGTATCGTATCCATTTATGGTTGCAATAGATCTTTCACAACTGAGCTATTGTAACAGCTTCCTGGCTAAACGCTTTTAGCGACTGGAAATCATTGTAAGCAGATTTTTAATTATTTTTAATACAATGATTAATCAAGTTTTCTCCACTTCTCGATTCATGAGTAGCTAAGTTTCTTGTCTAGGGTTTTGGAAGAAGTTATTTTTGATGCGTAATTTTCAGTAATTATTTTCTTTGACAAAAATACTCCAATATTATGCTTTTTAAATTATTAAAAAATATCTCTTCTTTATATGCTTCGTGAAAATTGTTTTGGGTAGTTTAGACACCGTTCTTTTATAAGCGATGGAAAATTAGGCCTTAGAATAGCGACGAGAGTCATAAAAAGAGAGCTCGTAATGTTATATCTTCTAAAGCATGAGATTGGGTTCGAAATTGTTTTGAGTAAAGTAGGAGTATTTTGTCAAAGAAATTGTTATTAAGTTACAAATATTGGAAGTAGTGGAATCCAAAACCCTAGAATCATCTCTCCTTGATAAACAAAAAAAAAATCAAATATAATTAGTTTGTCTTAGTATTTTCTTTTAGTAATCAAAAACCAAATCTTCATAAAAGTCCGAGAATCGAATCTTTCTTACCACTTGTAAAAACTGCATCACTAGCCACCACGAACTCCTTTGTCCTTGAAGCTTCATAATCCAGAGGAAACATATCACATAATCTCCCTTCACCAAGCCAAGAGTCTTCCCAAAATCTAGTTTCCTTACCCGCTCCAATCTTGAATCTAATATTTTTATTGAAATCTTCAAGCTCTTTATAGATATTAAAGCAAAAGGTACCACCTTTCGCTCCTATGGGTTGGAGAGTTTCCCAACCGGTAAATGTTTCGCCAAATTTTTCAACTATGATCTTCCTCTACAATGCTTCTTTCTCTACTCCAAAGCGCCACCACCATTTTTTTAACAAAGCCGAGTTCACTTGCTTAACTCTTCTTATACCAAGACCACCTTTTTCTTTTGGTTTTGAAGACAATTTCCAACCAATATTGTGAATTCTTTTCCTATTTTCATCATCCCACAAGAAATTTCTCACAACTCTATCAATTTTCTTAGTTATGGAGCAAGGAGCAAGAAAAATATAGAGATAATAAATGGGTAGACTAGCTAAAACACTTTTGATGAGAGTTAACTTACCTCCTCTTGCTATTGTTTTTCCATTCCAAGAAGTAACTCTTTTTCCACATATTTCAAGTGTTTTATCCCATTTTTGAGTGCCTCCTACCTTGTCTCCCAAAGGTAGGCCAAGATATATGCTAGGAAAACTCGCATACTTGCATCCTAGCATGTTAGCATAATTTTCAACTTCCTCCTCGACCGCAACTCCAAATAAGCTACTTTTAGAGAAATTTATCTTCAAAGCCGAAGTTGATTCGAAACAAAGAAGAAGGTAACGAAGGGCATCAACTTGTTCTCTCTTATCATAAAGAAAAATGATAGTATCATTGGCAAATTGCAAGTGATTTATCTTTGTCCCCCCTCCTTGACGGAAAAACCAAAGATTTAACCATGTTCTTGTGCTTTGCTTAACATACATCTTAAGACTTCACCAACGATAGTAAAAAGAAAAGGAGAAAGGGGGTCTCCTTGACGAAGTCCTTTTTCACTACCGAAGTAACCGAAAGACAATCCATTGACGAGAACCGAGAACTTTGAGAATGTTAAACAATTTCTAATCCAAGCCCTCCAAACACCACCAAACCCCATTTTGAACAAAACTTCATTTAAAAAATTCCAATTCACATTATCAAACGCCTTTTTGAAATCAAGCTTGCAAACAAACCCCGGTAATTTTTGACGAAGTCTAGAATCCACACATTCGTTTGCTATCAATACTCCATCAAGGATTTGTTTTCCTTTAATAAAACTAGATTGAGTTGTTGAGATTAGAGTAGGAAGGTATACCTTTAAACGCCAAAACTTTTGATATGATTTTGTAAACACTCCAAATA
Source organism: Papaver atlanticum (assembly GCA_023531105.1). Taxonomy (NCBI): domain Eukaryota; kingdom Viridiplantae; phylum Streptophyta; class Magnoliopsida; order Ranunculales; family Papaveraceae; genus Papaver; species Papaver atlanticum. Next base: position 2,418,599 of record JAJJMB010012081.1, read on the forward strand.
AGACTAATAGGCCGAAAATCTGTTACTTCTTCTACACCCGCCTTCTTAGGGATAAGCGCAATAAAATTGTTTTTCAAAGAGGAATGAAGAACATTATGGTCATGAAATTCTTCGAAAACCTTCATCAAATCTTCTTTTAGAAATTCCCAACAAACAAGAAAGAACTTCATAGGAAATCCATCCGGACCCGGAGAACGATTAATTCCCAAATCTTTAATTGCATTCTTAACTTCTTCTTCATTAAAAGATCTCTCTAACCATATACTTGCATTCTCATCAATACGCTTTAGACACATATTTTTGATTCTTGGACGATTGTTTGAAATTTCTTTAAACGCTAACTCAAAATGGTTTGCGATACCCAACTTGATTTCTTCTTTGTTTCCGGTTCATCGACCATTGATACGAAGGCTATTGATGTTGTTAAAATCTCTATGACCCCTCACTACTCGATGAAAATGTTTGGTGTTTCTATCTCCATCTCGAAAGTATCTAATTCTTTACTTTTGCCTCATTATTATGCTTTGACGACGATGAGACACATCAAACTCCACTTTAGCCGTCACAAGCATGTATTCTTCACCTTCGATAAGGCCGTTTTCATCATCTATTTCATCTAACTCTTTCATCTTGGTAAGTGCCAAGTCAATCTCCCTATCAATGTTCCCAAAGACGTCTCGATTCCGCACCTTCAATTTCTCCTTTAAAGCATGTAACTTCTTTGAAAAACATTCACCCGTCGTGCCTACAAAAGAAAAAGATTCCCACCATTCTTTCATTAAAGAAATTATGTTAGTTCCTTTAAGCCAAGCTAATTGAAATTGAAAAGGACAAGCACCCCAATCCGAGTCCTTTGAGCATAACTCAATGGGAAAATGATCCGAAAAAGGTCTTGCAAGACACTTGAAGTTGATATTTGGAAAATGATCTTCCCAATCCGACGAGAAAAGAAAATGGTCAATTTTGCTCTTCTTGTTAGGTTTTATACTCCAAGTATACTTCGCACCGGAAAGAGGCAAGTCGATAAGGCCCAACTCATTACATAGGTCATCAAAGAATTTCATTGAATTCAAAGCTCTACGACAATCCCTTCTCTCCACCATGTATCTTATCTCATTGAAGTCTCCACCGAAGCACAAAGGAATTCCATTCCAATAACCATACAAGGTAGCTAGCTCCATACGAAATCTTTTTTTTCTCGTTCACAATGCAAGGACCATAAACACCAATCAATACCCAACGGAAGTTATCCTCCAAACTACGACAAGAGATACTTATAGTATAAAATCCCTTCAAGAAAGTCATCAACTTCAATCATATCCGAATTCCATATCAACAAAATTCCGCCCGAACTTCCATAAGAATTTAAAGCAACCCACCTACACGGAGTCGCACCCCAACATTGACGCACAATCGTGTCGTTACAAGCACTAATCTTAGTCTCTTGAATCATAAGAATAGTAGGCTTCCACCGTTTCACAAGATTTTTTAGCTTCGATCGTTTATTCGGGTCATTAAGACCATTAACATTCCAAGATATAATGTTAAACATTAAACAAATTACAAGCCCGTAAAAACCAAACCTTCAAACAAGGGCAATCAAGATGCTTCCATTTATCCCATCACAAGCACATCTTTGAATGCATTAGCATGAGCCAAACTTGAAATTTTAACAAAAGAGATTATTTTTTTTGGAGAATACAATACCCGAAGAATGACCGGAATCTTTAAGTTTGCCGTAGTATGTATTAAATTTATCTGATGTACCTTTAGGCTCCTTAGAAGAATCACCATATGCATTATGAAAACTTCTCACATTACCACTAGTATGCGACGATGCATCATCACTGTCTTCATTTAATGGGACAGTTTTCTTGCCAATATTTCCCAATTATAATGACACACCAACTTCCTTAATAACTTCATCTTCAGGAGCATTTCCACTGTTTACATCATTATTTATGGAATCAGAAAAAGAGTTTGAGGTTGACTGCTCTTTGGACATTTTAGACTTTAATTGCTTTTTTAAACTTCTTAATGAAGAAGAGTCCAGACTAACTGATCTGGAGAGATGAGCACCAGGCCCAAAACCTGGAGCAATAGATAAAGAACGATTTTTTGGGGACCATGGTTCTATTTTTAGGATATTTAAAAGTAAAGTGAAGACACCCCTTATCCAAATATCTATATTAATACCAAAATTACCTTTCCTAATTAAGTTTGTGTAATGATTAGTTAGTGTAATCATTAGTTAGTGTAATTAAGTTATGTTAGAGCACTGCTCGGTCAAACTCGCAAGCGTTGCTATCTCAAGCTTGTTGTCAAGTTTAGTTGCCAAAACAATAAGTCTTGATTTCTAGTCTACTTATAGCTAAGTCTCGGACTAGGATAGAAAGTGTAGTTGAGCTCTAGACTCCACGACGTTCATCATACAAAGACGAAGAACTACTCAAGGAACTGGTGGAACTTCATCGACTAAAAGGTATGTGGAGACTTGAACTTATCTATCACTAAAAAAGTCTATCTACCCTATCTCCTATCTTGAGACAAAAGTCGTATTGCTATATAGACTTCGATTATACACATTTGCTATTTCGAGCCGAGTTTATCTCGCTTATCTTTTTCTCGAAATATGTGTTGGTAAGCTTTCGCTTTGGCCAAGTTCATCTTTACAAGTGATGAAATCCATGTTGATTATTTCAATATCTTGAAAATTGCTTTGATGAAAAATAGTGTGTGAATAACCTATATTTAACATCCTCTAAGAAAGTTTCAATGATTGAAATAAAGAGTTTAGAACATGTAACCATCTTTGGATATAAGCATATAATGTGTTCGTGCATTAGTGTATAAGTCCAAAATTGGGAACCAAATGTATGCATACTTGTGTGTGTACTAAATGGTTGATGGAGACGGGGTAAGTATGCGTACCCGTACGCATACTGGCGGAAGTTCACGTCCGTGAATTTCTGCTGAGTTTGGAAATCAAAACCAACTCAATCCGGTTACCTAAGTATGCGTACCCGTACGCATACTGGCGGAAAGTTCACGTCCGTGAATTTCTGTTGAGTTTGGAAACCAAAACAAACTCAAATCCGGTTACTTAAGTACGCATATCCGTACGCATATTTAAGTGTGTTACTTTCTAAAATTGGTTGTGCGTTGAATCGATCAATTTGTAAATCCAACCTTTGGTTGTTGATTGAAATTTATTGATACTTGAACATTGGTCTTTGGTACCGTTCAAGTTAATTTCTCTTGTATTCAATTAGACTTGCAGATTTCTATTTGCTCGAGTAAGGATTGAATCGAGAAATTGAGATATAACTCTTTTATATACTTTTTATTAAGATTGAGTCTGACTGTTTAGTTGATTCTCTTAAAAGTATATTGGAGTTAGTCCATACAGATTGCTAAGCGAATTATTGGGTGAGGTTTTTGTACTCCCACTTTTTCAATTGGTATCAGAGCAGGCAAACACATTAAAGACCTCATAAGTCTGTGTTTTTAGCGATCTGATTATGGACGAGTCTATCTCTAACAACGTACCAGTTCAGAAATTACCAGATGATTTTCGAAGCTTGGATTCACCTGAGAGAACTGTAACATCTAGGTCAGTATCTAAACATTCTCTTAATGTAGAACCTGTTGAATTCTGGAAAACACACCTAGAAGAACAGTTGGAAGAACTTTCTGATGAAGGTGATTCAGATATTGATAGAGATGTTAATGAGGAAGTCTCAGAGTATGTGAAGGTTTTGAATTCATTGGAAAATAAGAAGATGACAACTTCTCATGTCACACCTCTTCTGACTCCTCTCTGTCGAGAAAACAAGAAATTGAGAAGATGTTACGCAGGTGTTTATGTTTTGAATCTCTCTAACGAATCGATCCTCAAGGATTCTGAGGAAAACCTACTTATGAAGTCAAGTGAATGTGATAATGTTTATCAAAAATATTTCTTGTTGGAAGAGAAACTTGCAGAACAGCTATCAAGTTTTGATGACAGAGAAAGCGCTTATCTCGCTCGAGAAAAACGTCTTGATGCTGATTTAGCTGCTGCTCTTGATAAAATCAAGATGTTGGAAGATGACTTGAAAAAGTTCAACACTAGTTTAAGCAAATAAACCACTATGCTAGGAGCAAGTAAAAATCATCGTGATACACGAGGATTAGGCTATAAGGGAATAGATGCTCCAAGTATTAGCAAAGAGGTAAAATTTGTCAAGGCTAGTGATTCTTCTCAACAAAAGGTTTCTACTGATGGTAAAAGTGAAATACCATCACCGATAGTTAAGGTTCGAAAGAGCAATGTATATCAACCTCCAAAGCAGCACATACAGATCGAGGTAAGAACATTCCTTATGTTTGCCATTATTGCGGAAATAAAGGTCACCTGGAAAGCAGATGTCGTTTTCATATAAGGAATGAGAAACTTCATGATGTTCTTGTTTGGGCATCACAATAAGTTGTGAAACCAAGATCATATGCTAAGGCTAATCCCCTTAACATTACAGGTTGTAACTTTCCAACCTTTAGGCAAAGGAATCATTGTTGTGATGAACATAGATTTGCCTATAAACGTCATACGAAGCCTTTTCACAATCGTAATGGTTATCAAAAGGATAACTTCGTAAAGACGAAGACAAGATCCGATGCTCCCAATTGGAGAAAGACTAACTTGCAAAAGAATAGTCAATCCAATTCTCTTTCGAGAAATCTTGAAGAGAGTAATGGGAAGAAGGTTCCGGTTGTTTCTAAATGCACTCATAAGTGGGTTCCAAAGAAAGTCAATGATGCGATCTCTTTCATGATAATCCAAAAGTCACTTGTGGTGAGCAAGACATTATTCACCTCAACACAACTTGAGTGTGTTGTAAGTGCATCCTCACCAAGGAATGCCCTGCTATTTATACGGTGAGGGAAGCACGAGAATTGGGGCGCACATATTATGTTTGGTAAGGCTGTAGAATTCGATTGGATTCATATAAAAAGGTATGTCTATAAACTTGAGCAAGATTGGTGCTTATATTTATTTGCTTAGAGTACTTATAATGATCCACGTACCTTTCTTATCGTTCATTTCTACCTAACTTGATTTGTGTTTAAGGTTTGAAAATAGTAGTTGGGATGGTTGGACTTCATGGTACACATACCAGGTATGCATACCATCATTTAAAATAAAAATCCAGGGGTTTTAGTACGCATACCCGTTTGCATACTGCTCCAGTTCACGAAAATTCGTTTGCAAACCCGTATGCATACTGGCCTGTAGATGTCGATTTTTGGTAAATTTATTTTGGCCGTAACTTCTTCGTACGAACTCGGAACGACCTCATTCTTTTTGCATTCTATTCCTATTTGAATTTTATTGAAAATGGAGATGATAATTACTGAATTTGGAAGAGTTAAGATTGGTATTTGTCCCGACTCTTATTTTTAAGTGTTTTGCTCCGTTTCGTCGTTGTTGTTCCACTTCTCTTGGACTTGGTCACTTGGATTCTTGGAGTAATTCTCTTCTAAGATCATTTGTAGCTTTTACAAGAATGTTGTTGGTGAATCGCAAAGAAGGAAGTTCAAGAATGGGCAGTAGTACATATTGCTATGGGATTCTTGAATGTTCACAATCATCTTTTGTGAACTATGGTGCATGGTCAGTAATGACTTTGTATGTTCTTCTTTGTTGAGAAAATCTTTTTATATGCCTTTGGTAGCTATTCTTGGTGTAAATCCGTGCGAAAAAGATTGATTCTACCCTCTAAGGACAAATCATCTTGTATGTGCATTACGAGTTTGTCTTATTGTCTAGGAAACTTCTTATGAGAATTTTATTCTTGTGTTTTTAAGAAGAATAACTAGAGTTTGGAATAGCCATTATTGTGATTACACATAGCTATGTCCAACGTTTTCATCTTCAATGTTTTTAGATTTATTTGTGTAAATTCTAAAGTTTGTTTGGAAGATGATTTTTGCAGTATTAATCTTTATGGTTTTATATATTACAATTTGTTATGGGATATGTGTGTTTGCGTCTGTGAACTATAATTGTCCCATACGTTGTCAAAAGTTAAGTCCTTCGTATGTCGATATGCAAGTATTGATAAAAGAATGAATGAACTTTTGAGAAAAACAAAAGTTAAGCCCTTTATGTCATTATGCAAATATTGATGGAAGAAAGGATGAGCTTTTGTTTACAAAGATTAAGTCTATTGTATGTCATTGTGCAAATAGTGATGGAAGATAAAATGAATATTTGTTTATTCCGCAGTATTGATCTTCCCTGATCCATATCTTTTATGTATATACTGTGTGGCTCCATAAGTTCTCTTATGTTGAGCATTTCCAATTAGATTAATCATGGGTTCTCTTATGGTTAGTTTAGTTGAGTATTCCGGTTGAATTAATCATGGGTTCCTTTGTGGTTAATTCAGTTGAGTACTTTGGATACAAATTCATATTCTTATATGATTTGTTGTTATCCAAAGAAATCCTTCTTTTCTTGTGAAAGTAAGATCGCTCTTGTTGTTCTTTCGGGAATGACATTATATGGGGGAGAGTTCTTAATTGAACTTGTGCTTTATTGCCAAATCTTTGTGGGGAAAGCGACTATGGAATATTATAGTGGTTATTTTGTATCTTTATAAACTCCTTGATGAATGCATTTAGTTTCGACTATATGATTGCATCTAAAAAGTTGATATGTGCTTTCTTTTGGTCATGAAATGTCTCTATGGAAATTTCATTAGGATCCCACTAGTTTTCGTACTTTTGCCAATTTTATTGACAAAAAGGGGGAGAATTAATGTGTAGTTCACACTACAAATACATATGGTTTTCGGATCATTATGTAAGGGTGAGTGGTTTCCATGTGAGATGAAGTATTGACTAAGGGGGAGTGATACATATCACCATCGTATTGTTGTCGAAGTTGTGATATAGTTGAACTTTGATGTTGTGTAATAATACTATGACACTGTGTAACAATGATTGAGAGCTTTTGTTTTCTCATTGTTATGGCTATGGATTTTCAACAACGATGATACTGAACTTACAACCTTTGGAATCATTATAGTACTTGGAAGTGACGGAGATTTCGAGTAATGTTGAATAACCAAGGAGATCAAGCATGTGGAAGAGAAGATGCAAAGTTTATTTTTTGGATTCCATATGTATTGATAGTTTTGTCACTAAAATTGACAAAGGGGGAGATTGTTACAGCACTGCTCGGTCGAACTCGCAAGCGTTGCTATCTCAAGCTTGTTGTCAAGTTTAGTTGTCAAAACAATAAGTCTTGATTTCTAGTCTACTTATAGCTAAGTCTCGGACTAGGATAGAAAGTGTAGTTGAGCTCTAGACTCCCCGGCGTTCATCATACAAAGATGAAGAACTACTCAAGGAACTGGTGGAACTTCATCGACTAAAAGGTATGTGGAGACTTGAACTTATATATCACTCAAAAAGTCTATCTACTCTATCTCCTATCTTGAGACAAAAGTCGTATTGCTATATAGACTTCGATTATACACATTTGCTATTTCGAGCCGAGTTTATGTCGCTTATCTTTTTCTCGAAATATGTGTTCATAAGCTTTCGCTTTGGCCAAGTTCATCTTTACAAGTGACGAAAGTCATGTTGATTATTTCAATATCTTGAAAATTTCTTTGATGAAAAATAGTGTGTGAATAACCTCTATTTAACATCCTCTAAGAATGTTTCAATAATTGAATAAAGAGTTTAGAACATGTAACCATCTTTGGATATAAGCATATAA
>JAJJMB010012081.1:2426379-2580713 GCA_023531105.1 Papaver atlanticum
TGCGTACCCGTACGCATACTGGCGGAAAGTTCACGTCCGTGAATTTCCGCTGAGTTTGGAAACCAATACAAACTCAAATCCGGTTACTTAAGTACGCATACCCGTACGCATACTTAAGTGTGTTACTTTCTAAATTTGGTTTATTCGTGAACTTAAATATATATAAACTAAGGAATGCATATTTGCAAACCGTGGCTATAAAGTTCATGAATCGATTCGAGTGAATCAAAACCGATTTTACTTCGATTGTGTCTTGTATACTTCTATAAGATCTAAGCAATTGAACAACTCTTGAACTAGTTCATTTGAGTCATTTGGACTAGTTATGGTGAAGATGAATAAGGTTGATATGAAAGTGCTCATATGGCTAACCATTTGGTTAACTACAGTTGAACCAACTAAGTGTACCCGTTTAGGTACGGTTACTCAAACCTAAATGACGTATATTTCATTTGTGTATAACAAGCTAAGTTCGATCGAACGGTTGAAAGATATTAGATTGAATCTAATAAGGTTTTCATCTAACGGTGAATATTGAATGCTTTGTTACCAAGGTAACTTAGAGTGCAAACCCTGATTTGAAGACTATATAAAGGAGAACTCTAACAACTGGGAAAGTTAATCCCCACACCTCATGTGTGATACTAGTTGTATAAGCTAGAGTCGATTCTCCTATAACCTTAGGTTTCTACCGAGACCCTGTAGGTTAACGACTTGTAGACTTACTGGGATTGTGAAGCAAGGCCCCACTATTTTCTCTGTAGTTGCGTGATCTGATCTTGTTGTTTCTATCGTGATTGAGTGCAATCGTAAGATTGGCTTGAGATTAATTTCTCCGATAGGCAAGATAGAAAAGTAGTCACAAACATCTTCGTCTCATCGTTTGTGATTCCACAATATCTTGTTTCGCCAATCGATTAATATTATTGTGAGGTGATTGATAATTCTAGGCTATTCTTCGGGAATATAAGTCCGGGTTATCGATTGGTTCCTGTTCACCTTGATTTATCAAAAGACGGAACAAAACTTGTAGGTATTTCTGTGGGAGACATATTTATCTATTCTTGTAGACTTTTCTGTGTGATACAGATATTTTTATTAAAGTCTTCTACTTTGGGTTGTAGCAACTCTTAGTTGTGGGTGAGATCAGCTAAGTGAATCAAGTGCGTAGTATCCTGCTGGGATCAGAGATGTAAGGAGCGCAAATGTACCTTGGTTCAGTGTGAGATTGATTTGGGTTCCACTACAGTCCAGACCGAAGTTAGTTTGTAGTAGGCTAGTGTCTGTAGCGGCTTAATACAGTGTGTGTTTAATCTGGACTAGGTCCCGGGGTTTTTCTGCATTTGCGGTTTCCTCGTTAACAAAACTTCTGGTGTCTGTGTTATTTCTTTTCCGCATTATATTTTGTTATATAATTGAAATATCACAGATTGTGCGTTGAATCAATCAATTGGGAAATCCGACCTTTGGTTGTTGATTGAAATTTATTGATACTTGAACATTGGTCTTTGGTACCGTTCAAGTTAATTTCTCTTGTATTCAATTAGACTCGCAGATTTCTATTTGCTTGAGTAAGGGTTAAATTGAGAAATTGAGATATAACTCTTTGATATACTTTTTATTAAGATTAAGTCTGGCTGTCTAGTTGATTCTCTTAAAAGTATATTGGAGTTGGTCCATACAGACTGCTAAGAGAATTGTTGGGTGAGGTTGTTGTACCCCCACTTTTTCAAGTTAGGTTAACTAGTGATTAGTGTAAGATTAAATCAATATTATTTTTCTTAAAATTAAGTTATTGAGAGGGAAGAAGAATGAGAATATAAGAGTTGGAAAAACTCAATTACTTTTATAATTTTTTAATCCGAACCTTCAAACCACCCCAAGCATACTTCAAGTTTAGTTTTTTGTTGCTTGTATTGGCCAAAATTTTCTGAAAATGAGAAATTTTATAGATTGATTTGGGCTAACTCAAGCAAGTTCGGCTACAAGATTTGAAGAACAGGTAGCCGAACTTATCTGCTAATGTAGTTCGGCTAATGTTCATGAAAACGCAGGTAGCCGAACTTTTAATGGAGTTTTTTGCTTTCAGAGAAAAGTTGACGTAACTGAACTTTTTGCGACATAGCCGATCTAAAAGTTCGGCCAGGACATTTTTTGTGACGTAACTGAATTTTTTGCGACGTAACCGAACTAAAAGTTCGGCTGAGACTTTTTTTTTGCGACGTAACCGAACTTTTCTCTGGAAAAAAAAAACCTCCATTAAAGTTGAGTCCGGCTAGTTCGACAAAGTTTTTCACATAATTCCTAGCCCAACTTCTCTCTGCAACTTCCATTTTCTACTCATTTTGATGATTACTTCTCATTTTTTCAACATAAACGAATGACAATAAATGGGTTTGTGAGAATATCTTTGTTAATGATTTAAATTAAGTTATATATATATATAGGTTGTGGTGGTTGGTGGTAGTGGTAGTCAGAGGTGGTAGGTGATGGTCGGTGGTGGTGGGCGCCGGTAGTGGGAGGAGGTGGTGGTTATATATATAGGTGGTTATTAGGTTAAGGGTATGTTAGTCATTTCCACACTTTAGGACACCCTTATAACTATAGAGTGATATTCTTATCACATTATGGTCCCCACCAAAAAAGGGTGGTGTCCGAAAAACGCTTCTAGATAAACTAGAGCTTGACATTGAGGGCTGATTGGGCTTGGCATCCCAAAGAAGGCCCACTATTTACATTTTCCATCAGATTTGAGGTAACCACGTCAATATGAATCATGTCCTCGGCATTCCTGACGTCAACACTTGGAGGATTCAAATTTAAATTGCTTTTGACACACGTCACCGGCACATTTGTTAAATCTTCTAATGTTGATGGCCAACCCAGCTGAGGGAACCCCACTTTTGCAGACACGTGATTAGTAAAGACAGTACAACTAGTGAAGTGGTGAAGGATAAGGAGTAATGCAGTGTAGGATAAGATGTCCTTGTATACTGTCACACAAGTGCTTAACACGTGTGATTGTTTTATTAGTTGTATCTTACTATCAGTGTAACTGTCTGTATAAAAGGATGTCCTAACTGCCTTGTCTGTGTAATTGTTTTCTCTGATAATCATTAATCTTTTCAGATTGTTTTGATCACCATTACTGCCATGTTATCATGGTATCATATAGGTTAGGGTTTTAAAATCATTGATCCTGTAACCTAAAGCTTCATCACTCTAATCCGCTGCACTCATCTGGATCTTTCAGCTTCTCTTATGCTTTACTGGTGATCTTCTATCTTTTTACAATCAGAGATTTCATTGTTTCTTTTGTTTCGTACATTCTTCCGTTGAATCAATAAGTTTTACTTCGTTTTTCGTCTTCAGTTCTTCTTGAAATTCTTTGTTTAAGTACAACTCACAATTCTATGATTTTCTTTCAAATCTTGATTTGAATCTCAGATCCATTTTTTTCTTCATTCAAGAATTTTCTTGTTTTTCCAATGGAAAATCCAATAGCGAATTTGTTTTCTCGTGTCCAGCTCAATCAAATTACTAATTTTGTTACTCTGAAACTAAAAGAAGACAATTATTATACATGGAGGAATTTAATGAATCCTGTGATTCAAAGATACAAGCTACAGAAATATCTGAATGGTACATATCCATGTCTACCTCAATATACATCGCCAAGAAATGAAGCCAATGGAGTTGAAAAGCAGGCCTACTCAGATTGGATTGAAGAAGGTTCTACCATCATAATGTGGATAAATTCTACAATATCTGAATCTGTAATTCCTTATTTCTCCAGATGCACTACTTCACATCAACTTTGGCTGAGTATTGAAGACAGATTCTCTCGTGCATCATCAACACATTCAATTCAACTCAGAACAAAACTGTTGTCTCTTACTCAAGGTGATAAATCAATTCCTGCACTTATTGATAGACGCATTTATGTGTCTATTTTCATCTCTTTTGTGTATATTATTAGTACCCATTTTTGTACTTATTTTGGTATTTTATCTCTTTGTAGGTATTTTTGGAGAAATAAGCTTTTGCGGCGAAATTGGCTCGAAAAGTTGTTAAAGGCACCTGGGAGGACATTTTCTATTCGGACTCTCACTTTGGATAAGGGGTAACCCATTTCCAAGCAGCTACTAAACACAGACCGGGACTGGATAGGGGGAGGTCACTTTCTTCTCAAAATTCAAAACAGAAAATTGGCGGGAAAACATGGTTCTCACGGACAGAATTAGGGTTGGAGTTTGATCGATTTTTATGGAGATTAAAGGGCTGAAATTGATTGGGTTTACTCCTTAGGCCTAAACAGGCCTGTTAAAGTCTTTGGATTGAACCCAAATTGGCTAGAGATCGAATTAGAGCAAAATAGAGGGATGAGTTTACACGGGTCTGTGATGAATTATTTTTGGAATTTTAGGGAGACTAAAGGCAAGATTTTCTTTCCAAAGATACGTTTATATCTAAGGAAGAGTTTGTGATAAGTTGGAAAGCTCAGAAACGCGTGAAACAAGTAAAACAAGAAATTGCCGCAACTTGGCCGTAAAGAGAAAGGAGGAGATTTTGGAAGATTTTGGAGAGATTTAATCGGTATTTTTGATATAAATAGATTGGTTGGGTCATATAGAAGGGGTGTCGAGAGTTTGGGGACTTTAGGAGGGCTTAGGAGTGAGAAATCAAGACGAACAGCAAGCTTCCTGCTGCTGTTTTCTGCTGGTGCAGGGAAGAAGAAGCCGAAGAACATTGACCCACAAAGAACAGTCGCAGACGGGTATCGTTCTTCAACAGCAGACCACAGTTATCGTTTATAAACAGCACCTGATTGTAACGGTGATTTCTGTAACGACCATTAAGTGTTGCAGATTCGTTGTATTATTATTTCTCTTCAAAAAAACACCTTTTGAGCCATGTTTCAATCTTTTGAGTGTGTTTTTGATATGAGGAGCTAAACCCAAACATTGGGACGACGGAGGGAGTCGATTTTCATCATATGGTAAATTTAATTTATTATTTTTATGACTTTTGCATTAATTTAAAATTGAAATATGATTTGAATTAATTAGTTGTCATTTAATTTGATGATGTATGCTTAGCTTAAATGTTTTGATACATCATGCTTAGGATTTACAACTAATATTTTGAGAATCTACTTAGGAAAAAATAAGAGTCACCATATCATATTTTATTTGGGTTATAATTGTTGAGAATAAATAAATTGAACCACATGCATGAGAATTGGCCAAATCCTTAGTCCCAATACCTCTCGCCCATTGTTTATAATTTTTGTTTATATATTTTTATTAAATTTATAAAACTCGAATCTTCACAAGTCCGAGAGTTTGAACTCATTTACTACAACAACTTTAAAATCACATCACTTATAAATGAAATCAAACTTTTGTCAGATCAATTAGCTGTAGCTGGTGAAATAGTTTCTGATAGAGAATTAGTGGTTATAACCCTCAAAGAACTAAATTCATAGTATATCCCATTTGCAACCTATATGAGACACAGAAATCCTCCAATAACTAGCATAGAATTGCACAACAATCTTCTGAGTGAAGAAACTGTGGCTAGTGAAAGACTCAAAACTACCAAGCATGAGCTAGATGCCAAAGCCTTCATGGCTAATAACTATAGGAATTCTTTTAGAGGATCTTCAAGCAGGGGAAGTTACAGGGAAAGACACTCAAATAGTGTAAGGCATCATAATCCTGATATTTTCTCAAGAAACAATTATGGAAGAGGCACTGCAGCTAGTGAAACACAACCTTGTCAGATTTGTCTATCAGATAGCCATGAAGCTCCTAACTGTACTCATAGATTGAATTTATCCTACAAAGGAAGACCACCACCAGCAAATATAAGTGCAATGCTTGCAGCAGCTGACATATTTGATAAAGATGAATGGATTGTTGATAGTGGTGCAAACAATCATATTACCTCTTACACTTCAGCTCTACATGAAGCTACACCTTATGTTGGAACTGAACTCATTCACACAGCAAATGGTGGAGGTATGTCCATAACACACACTGGTTACACTAGTAGAACTTTTAATGATCATTCTTTCATGCTTAATGATGTTCTTCTAGTCCCTCAGGCCTCGCAAAATCCTCTATCTGCACATAAATTCACTTCAGATAATAATTGTTCTCTAACTCTTGATTCTCATGACTTCTCTGTGAAGGATCAGACCTCTGGGAAGATTCTTTTCCAAGGGCCACATAGAAATGGTCTATATCCTATCAAATTCACCTCAACTCATCATGCCTACACATCAAAAATAAGTGATACAGCTCTTCTTCACAAGAGATTTGGACATCCCTCATTTCAGACAGTTCAGAAAATTTGTCACATCTTAAAAATTCCAAATATCTCAAATAAGCCATACTTCTGTAATGAATGTAAATTGTGTAGGTCACAAAAACTGCCTTTTCAACTGTCAACTTCTGTATCTCAGCAACCATTAGAATTGTTACACATGGATCTCTGGGGTCCTTGTTCTGTTGCTTCTGTGTCTGACAGTCTGTACTATGCAAATATTATAGATGAATGCACTAAATATTGTTGGGTCATTCCTTTATCTTCCAAATTTGATTTTAAACATGCTTTTGTTTCTTTTGTCACAAGAATTGAGAAACTTCTTACTCATTCTGTAATCAAAATCAGAACTGACAATGGAGGTGAATTATTAAATACTTTTCTTGTTCAATATTGTCAATCTAGAGGCATTACCCATGAAATGAGCTGTCCTCATACTACTGAACAGAATGGAGTAGCAGAAGTTAAGCACAAACACTTGTTAGGAGTCACAAGAACTCTCTTACTTCAAGCTGGCCTACCAAATACTTACTGGGTAGAAGCTCTTCAAACAGCAAATTATCTCATCAATAGATTACCTACCAGATCTCTTGAGTTTCAAACTCCATTTGAAGTTCTTTTTCATAAAAATCCAGATTACAATTTTTTTAAAGTTTTTGGATGTGCATGTTTTCCATGGTTAAAACAATATACTTCCAATAAACTAGTGTTGATGGTGGTTTTTAGTTCAGGGCTAAAATTGTAAAATCCTATATTCAATGCGCCATCGCTCTGCAAAGAGGTTGAGCCATTTAAAAGTGATGAGTGCTCAAACCTGTCAACTTACATATGTATTGGGCAATTCAGTATATTCAATGCGCCATCGCTCTACAAAGAGGTTGAGCCATTTAAAAGTGATGAGTGCTCAAACCTCTCAACTTACATATGTATTGAGCAATTCAGTATATTCAATGCTCCATTGCTCTGCAAAAAGGTTGAGCCATTTAAAAGTGATGAGTGCTCAAACCTCTCAACTTACATATGTATTGAGCAATTCAGTATATTCAATGAAATTTATCCAGAATGGTGCGTGTAGCAGCAATCCCAAATATTCTGTGAATTTTATTCCCCACCGGCATTATTCACTAATGCATTGACTGCCTAGTATTTTCCTATGCAATGTTCCCAGCCGAACTCTCAATATTGGCATGACATGACGATTAATGTTCACTCGCAGCGGAGTAGCATGAATCTCCCGAAGTGTCAGTATTGAGACCTGCATGAAAACACTCACATAGGCTACACCACCCTCTGACAAAGAGATCAGCGTGTTTACACACTTTTTAATTAAAAGTGAGTGCGATCGAACGCGTTTAAATTCCTTAAGGAAAATCTAGACTGTCCATATTAGTCTTAAAAAACGATCACGGCCACACGATTTGGCCACACGATTCTACAAGCTTAGCCTCTTCCCAATCAAACTAGGCGATCTCCATGATGTTCACCGGCGGGCCCACTAGCATCCCTGCCGATCGGATTCACTTTAGTTCACCCACAATGCCCTTGAACGTTAGCCAGAACATGGGTGATCGCGCTGTTCAAAAGGGAGCTCAAACAAGCAAAGACCGACCATAACGGTCTCAAATTCATCACATCCGCCCAACTTAGCTAGCCTAGTTGGACGGTTTAGATCTTTCTTCGAACGATCCAAGAGGTGTTGGTGTATTCACCGGCGACCCAACTACATCCCTAGTTGATCGACCTGTCCATGGCAAGCCAAGAGCACATCAAACCGATCGCTCAAAGTAGGGTGAACGCGCTGTTTCAGAAACCCTACAATCGCATTGCGGCGCGCTTCTGTCACAAATCGATCACGTCCGTCCATCTTCGCCAGCCAAGTTGAATGGCTTAGATCTAATTTTAGGCGCCCCAAAAGATATTAGCGTGCTCATTGGCAACCCGCCTTTACATTTGGCCAATCGGCCTGCTCAAACTAGCACCTAGTGCTTTCAATCGTTTGCCCAAAGTAGGGTGATCACACACTCTTTAAACCCTAAATTGAGTCAGCGGCATTACAAAACTACCGCAAATTGATCATGACTGCCCATCTTCACCAGCCTAGTCGGACGACCTAGATCCAATTTCAGGCGGCCAATGAGATGCTGGCAAGCTCGCCAGTAACCCATCTTTATGTATACTCAATCGACTTGTCCAAACCAGTGACGAACACCCCAAAACGTTTGTCCAAAGATAGGTTGGTCGGGCGGCTTTAAACCCTAAAAATCAATCAGCGGCAATGTACAACTGCCGTAAATCATCTCGTCCATCCAACTTCGCTAGCCTAGTCGGATGGTTCAGATTTATTTTCAGGAGGCCAACAGGGTAATGATGTGATCATCGGCCACCCCCTTCCACAGGGAGCATTCGACCAAGTGGTAGCTCACCCATAGGGTTCCCAAAACGATCGCCCAAAGGTGGACGGTCATACTACCTTTTTAAAACGTTCAATTCGCGACTAATTTGAACGAGCTCTAAAATAACGATGTTTTCTGCACATCGATTATTTTCAGCTGCTTGTTTAAAAGCGATGCTTTATATACATCGATCATAAGCGATGTTTTATAAATTTCACAGATAATTTATTATTTGACCTAAAAGCACTATGTGCTGCTTTTAGCGGCGAGTCTCACGACTTCACCCATTTACTCGAGACATCAAACATGTCACAAACTGGGGGATGCTCACTGGGGTATTGGTCTGGCGGTTTACAGCATGCGGCGTGCAACGCGCCCATTACGAGAAAGTGTCAGGAAAGGACGGACGGTTAACATCAATGGGAGTAGTGGGTAAAAGTGTGCCCAGTTTTCCTCATAATGGAAACGTGGTGATCACCACTCTTTACACAACCCCCACTTCTCCACTACTTAACTGCCTCCACTTCCTACGAGATCAGGGGTGCGCTCAATGACTTGTATAAATAGGATTTCAACCTATTTCAACACGACACAAGTGTTATCAACACAAGTATCTAGAAACCATATTCTGATACAAGCCATAAAACAGCCACACCTTCATTATTCAACATTTTGATCTCAAACACCTTCTTCGCTTCCCTCCCTAAGATCAACCCTTCTCCTTCACTTTGTGACCGAATTGAATCTGGAACGTCCATTTCTTGGTTTAGGCAAGAGTCTTACAGATTGATCTCTCGAATCTAAAAGTACTCCCATGCAGTGCATTGTTTAGGGTACTAATTCGTTTCTCATCAATACACACAAATTTACCAAAAAATAGCAGAACCAGTTTTTACCCTCAAACAACTAGAACCTAGAAGTAATCTATGTATCTTTTTGGGTTATAGTTTGCAGCATAAAGGGTATAGATGCTTAGAGTCAATCACTTGTACCATTTATATTTCCAGGCATGTATCATTCAATGAGACTTCTTTTCCTTGTCACACTATTGCTTCTTCTCCCTCTCCATCATCTTCAACTGTCACATTCCCTTCACCTGAAGATTCCAATCTTACTCCATCATCTTCAACTGTCAAATTTCCTTCACCTGTAGATTTATTATCTTCCAATTCTATTACAGTTGTTAAGAATGATCATAACATGACTACTAGGGGTAAAAATGGCATATACACACCAAAGTCTTATTTTGCTACCAAGCATCCTTTGCAAACAGCTCTAATGTGTCATATTCCTAAGACTATTGTAGCTGCTGACAAGAATGGAGATTTTCTTCTATAGAGGAATACAATGCACTCATGCAAGCAGGTACTTGGTCACTAGTACCACCAGATGCTGCACAGAATGTAGTAGGTTGTAAGTGGGTCTTTAGACTCAAACACAATCCAGATGGCAGCATCAACAAATTCAAAGCTAGATTGGTAGCTAAAGGCTATCATCAGCAACCTGGTTTGGATTATGAGGAGACTTTCAGTCCAGTAGCCAAGCCAACAACAATCAAAATTGTTCTTTCCATGGATGTTCATTTTAATTGAAAAATTCATCAGCTAGATGTCAGTAATGCTTTTCTCCATGGTGATTTACAAGAAGATGTCTATATGGTGCAGCCACCAGGTTTTGTAGATCCATCTAAGCCTTCTCATGTCTGTAAGTTGCATAAAGCTATATATGGTCTTAAGCAAGCACCCAGGGCATGGTATGATAAACTCAATGCTGCTTTGAAATATTTAAACTTCATCAATTCTACAGCTGATGCTTCACTATTTGTTCATAAAGAAGGTCCCCATATTACAGTTGCACTTGTATATGTAGATGACATATTACTCACTGGCTCATCTCCAACATTTCTACAACATGTTATCACTTATCTACAACAAATTTTTCCTATAAAGGATTTGGGAGACTTGAATTACTTTCTGGGTTTGAAGATCAAGAGAACATCTGACACTTTGTTTCTTAGTCAAACTAAATATGCATTAGATCTTCTGCACAAATTTCACATGGAGGGAGCTAATCCTTGTCAGACACCTATTGTTGTTTCTACCAAGCTCACTACTACATCTGGCAATTTATTAGATAATCCTACAAAGTACAGATCACTTGTTGGGGCCCTGCAATATCTAACTTGGATAAGAACAGATATAGCATTTGAAGTTAATTTGGTTTTCCAATATATGCAACATCCAAGAACTGAGCATTTTGCAGCAGCTAAGAGGATTCTGAGATATCTCAAAGGTACTCTGGATTATGGACTTACTTTCACTAAAGGTAGTTCCTTCTTGTTAAGGTTTTCTGATGCTGATTGGGAAGGCAGCATTGAAGATAGAAGATCCACATGAGGGTACTGTGTTTTCTTAGGTTCCAATATTATTTCTTGGTCCTCCAAAAAGAAAACTACTGTTGCAAGGTCTAGTGCCGAAGAAGAATACAGGACTCTAGCTCTTAGTGCTGCAGAAACGGTGTGGATTTGTTATATTTTACAGGATCTTCACTTCATTATTCCACAGATACCTAAACTAGGCTGTGACAATATCAGTTCAATCTCTCTGGCAGCAAACCCAGTTATGCATTCAAGGATGAAGCATGTTCACTTGGATTATCACTTCATAAGAGAGTTAGTTCAGTCAAAATCTCTTGATGTGTTTTATGTTCATACTTTGGATCAACTTGCAGACATCTTTACTAAAGGCTTACACTGTCCAAGATTTCTTACTTTGAGAGCCAAACTCAGAGGAGTTGAGGGGTGATAAAGACAGTACAACTAGTGAAGTGGTGAAGGATAAGGAGTAATGCAGTGTAGGATAAGATGTCTTACACTTTCACACACGTGCTTAACACGTGTGATTGTTTTATTAGCTGTATCTTACTGTCAGTGTAACTGTCTGTATAAAAGTCTGTCTTAACTGCCTTGTCTGTGTAATTGTTTTCTCTGATAATCATTAATCTTTTCAGATTGTTTTGATCACCATTACTGCCATGTTATCAATTAGTCTCCCGTTGGGATTGATCCACCACTCCCATACTGCCACGCAACAACACTTCATCTTCTTTGTTGCAGACCTCCGGCTGAGTTTTCCGACGCCAACAAGAACCAAGGGGAGGCTCCATTCGATCAGCAGCTATGAAGACAGGTTTCATATCGTATATGGAAGGATCCAAAGTATCACCAATAGATCTTATCTCAACCCACACTTTTTTATTGACAATAAATATATCCTCACACCAAATACCATTACTTACAGGGCCAGCAACTAGAATCCTTAATTTAGACAAATCTGTTGACATTGATGATTCAGGGATGACATCGATCAAACCCCCAAATTTATCTCCAATAAATTTAAAAGTAGAGTAATTCCAAAGATTATAGGGGACTCCTTTTACTCCAACCCACTGCTTCATATTACTCTCCGGAGTTGGTTTAAGAATTGCATTAATGTCAGCAAACCAAGGATAAATTCGAATACCAAATTCTCCTACCTTCCAGTTTTCATTTTTTCTGACCCTTGTGAGTTCGGCAAAAGTGTTAACAGTGAAGACATCTTTGAATTCATCGATTGGCTGAAGCTCAAATCCAATACTCCAATTAAACTTAGCCATTATCCATTTTCCCACTTCTTTCTAATTAAAATCAAGGCCTACTGATGCAATTTCCACCACTAGAGTTCTTTGCCAATAAGAATTTAGACCCAGATCAGAATTTGGCTTATAAGACAATATTTGAGTTGGATCTTTCGATTGCCGAGGATAGATTTTTCTTTTTGTATCAAACCAAGCATTTGTAGCTGTCTTTGATGATATCTCTTCCTTCCGTTTCCTTTCTTTTGGCTGAGAAACACTAGAAATTAGATCCTCCAAGAAAATCCTTGTATCCAACCATCCATCTCCATTGTTTCCGGCTGGGAAGAACAGTGTATCCGGGTATGCCTTATTATGAGAAACTTGCAAACGAATAAATTCCCCATACACATTTTCTTCTCTTACAGCTAACATCCAATCTTCATCTTCTCTAAAATTCCATTTAGATATTTTCCGATCACCACCATTTGCCTCCATCTTTAGTAGTCGTACTAACCAGATTCCAGCCTTGAAACTAAGCAAGCAAAACCTTCTTTCGATACCTGACCAAACTGCAATATGAATGATATCTTTCCACCCTTTTTTCCCCATGGAGGCACCAATAATTTTTCTTTCAACCTTGATATTTTTTCTTCCTCTTAACTTCTTGTCAGATCTCATCTTGATAATCTCTCCATGAACATTGAATGATTTATGCTCAGTAGGTCTTGATGTCCTTCTTGATTGGGTCATGAAACCATCCTTATCGACCTCTCTGTTGAAGTTAACCATTTTTTCCGGCAACAAAATCGACTGTAAAAACCTTCTCACTCCTTCCGTTCTATGTAGCCTTATCTTGTGTAAGTCTCATTGTTTTATTGCACCTCTTTTGCTAGATTGATATGCGAGGGGATTTGTTTGGATTATTGGCCTCGCATCCGCTAGCACCTTTCCCGCTCTGATATGCTAAGGTAGTCCGTTAGTATGTGATGTAGTGCACGAGATAGCCTTATGTTGGCATGAAGAAAGGGTACGTCGAGCACACGCTCGCAACTAATATTGGTTGTTCAGTCCAAGTTGGTATGTTTCCAGTTATTTTTAGCTAGAGAATAAGGAGTGTGTCCCGGCTTTTGGCATGAACTTATATTATTTTTATTAGTTTAGATATTTTAAGTGTTATTTCCTTTATTTGGTTAGATTTATTTATTTCCTATGGTTCTGTCAAGATAAGTTGTAAGCCTTTATAAAGGTAACGATGGTTTTAGTTGGAGGCGGTGAATTAGAGATTATGAAAATCACTTCCAACTGAGAAGTTTTATAAGGTGTGTTGTTGTTTTCGTTTACCAGTACTTGCATCATACACCAGTATGTACCTGCATATTTCGATTGTGTGGGGAACTTCGCTTAGACTAGCAACATGAAACAAAAGTAGACAGATACGGCAAATGATGGTATCGGTATCGTCACACCCGTTATAGCTAAAACTAAGATATTCTGTCTGATTAGGTGGTATTATCGGTTGACTATTGAGCTTGCATATGATATATCAATAAATAATAAATTAAACTAGGTCACCGCTGCCAGGGTGGGACGGCCGACCGAAGAAATCAGCGTGAAAATATCATTTTCCTGACACGGCGCAAAAGTATCATTTTTCCTGACACGGCGCGAAAGTATCATTTTTCCTGACACGGGGTGAAAATATCACTTTTCCTGAAACGGAAAATTAGCCGTTGCATAAACCAATATATGGCTGCATAATGTGTTATAAATCCTTTGTGGTGGTTTGCATAATGGCTATGCATTCAATTTTCGAAAATTGTGCCTAAACTGAAAGTATCACTTTTTTTGCGAGGGAGTACATCGTTTTATTAGTTGCAACGGAAAATAAGTTGATGCATAAACCAAAATATGGCTACATAAAGTATTATGTATCATTTGTGGTGGTTTGCATAATGAATATACATTTAATTTTCGAAAATGTGCCTAAAATGATAAACACCTCCGAATTTTTGGTAAAAACTTTAAATTTGATATTGTTGTTTGTACTCATTGCATAGAATTTTTTAAGAACATTCCAACGAGATAAAATTTGTAAAATTCTAAGGCACGGATTTTTAAATATGTTATATTAAAGTTTGGTTGCCAATTATACCCCTGAGAAAATATGATACATAAGGAGTTATAGTAATTGGAATAAAAGGGAGGGACAATTTGGAAATTTCCAGGGTATGACACCGAACCACCCAAATCCAATCTTTTTGTGTTAAATTGGAGAGAGAAAAGTCATGCTTAACATTGACACAAAGTCACCATATATAGAGTCCTCCCTCGCTTCGCTCGGTCGACCTAATAAGAACCGTCAAACTTTAGTTACTAAATTATTAAATTAGGACTAAGCATATTTCACCGGTAGAACCCAAAATAAATGTGAATAGTCTCTAACAAAAAGATCAACTGAGAAGTATCAGATAGAGGAAACAGATGAAGATTCCCAAAAGCATCCACCGGATACCAACGGTGAGTACGAAGTGGAGAAGATAATAGGAATATGTTACGGAAATCCAAAGACAAACGGGTTACTTTTCATTCTTGGTTGGGGTACTTAACATATCCTATAATCTTCTCACAACATACTCACCATTGGCATGGACGCTTTTAGGCACATCTTCTTCTGTTTCTTTTATCTCATTATTCACAGTTGGTCTTTTTGTTTGGTGGCCGTAAACAACCCAAAACTATTTTATTATGTAGTACGTTCCCTTATTTATTTTGATCGTTGTGTACAACTTTGATAGAAACTCCCATTGAAAGCAATTTTCATCATGACAGAACATACGATGAGATAAAAATACTTGTATATTAGATGATTTAAGATGAGAGAGGCTATAAACTTGTATGGGAAAATTGGGGATATGCCCCAAAATCGACTGTCATATTGGGGATATGCCCAGGATTCTAATTTTTGGGAATATGTCAAAGCCATCCAAAACCGTTAAGTAGTCAACATTCACACACACTTGGGATTATATATGCAAATTAAAAGACAGATATACCATATACTAACACCTTTACAAGGTTCAGGAACATATTCAGAGAGAGAAAACCTCAAAGAAATTAGAGAAAAATTTAGACACATTTACTATAAATTGACTATTTAACGGTTCCTTGACGGAAACCGTTACTTTGGGGCATATTCCCGAAAACTGGAATCTTGGGGCATATCCCTAAGATGACGGTCGATTTTGGGGTATATCCCCAATTTTCCCAACCTTATATAGGCAGAATGGGTTAAAAACCCTAATACAAGAAAGTCAACAAAGGCAAAGATGAGTTAAAAACCCTAATACAAGAAAGTCAAGAAAGGCAAAGATAAACTAGCACTCCTCAATGGTCGGGATCCTGGGACGCGTAATTTTGACAAAAAAATATTTTAACCATTCATCACTTTCCATCCAATGGCTTCGTACACATGAGAATTTCACTTGATAAATGAAATAAATATATTCCTCTAACCTTAGTTAGTAAATAATCTTAACTTTACATCGCTCTTGCAGGTTTTGGATGGTCAACCATTGGTGTAGGTATCAATCACTAAACGGGTGTCATCATTAATAAATATACCAAAAGGCGGGGACAGAGCTAGGAGTTATATGTTATGGGGTCAAATAAGTTATGAATTTTTTTGATCCATATTTAAGCTATATAAAGGGTACAAGTGAGAGGCGACCAGTGCAACTCTGTATAAGCGTATCATACCGTTGAATATTAATGGATCTTGATGCCAGTTTAAGTAGCCAAGCAAGAAACTGGAAGTGAAGCTCAGTATTTATAGCGCCTTCCCCATCAGGGGCATCTTTGCTGCCTCTGTATCCATCGAGATCTGATGTATCTTTCGTGCAAGTTGTACCTTTTTTCGCCGCGTATCTTCGCCAGTCAGACTATGCCAGCTCAGCTTCCTCCATGTGCCATCATGAATGAACTGTGAACCCTCCATACCAGTTGTACCTTCGTTGGACGTGAACCTTCCCTAGTCAAACTATGCCACCTCATCTTCTTCCGTGTGCCTTGAGACCACACGCCTAGGTAGATGAGACGGACCGGAAAATTACGCTCGGCGCGCCTGGGCGCGCAGGCCATAACTCCCCTGGTGCGCCATGATGAAGCTACAGTCCGGGCCTTAAAGCTAGGAAAATGCACGTCCATCTTCCCTTGCAAGCATGCTCGTGGAGCTTGATGCAACTAAATTAGCTTCCACATCGTTCCAACTCACCCTTGATCCGCAAATGGTTTGTTAAGAAAACAAAAACTTTCTTAAAACAGGAAAAACGTAAACAAAAACTTTATTAAAACAGGAAAAATGTCCTTTTGAGGCCCTAAACAATAGAATTTGGTTAAAATCCCAAGACCGTGATACATAGGATCACGTCTTGATCATTGGTATGTTTCCAATCAATTTAGACCCGTCTTGAGATAAATTACGACAATCGGGTTTTTAGCCTCCAGATAGGCTGTAGCTTGCTCATCTGCATCAACTTGATAGGCAATATGAGCATCCAGTGAATGAAATGCAACTCGCCTCATCAAGTATTGCCACAATCATCTCTTGCATCGCAATACCGAGATAGATGATATGAGAGGCCAGTATGCCGCAATCATCTCATAATTAGATGATATGAGCGACAAAGTGCTGGACCGGCAATGCTGCAACTCATTGCGGCTGCCTACGTACCCTTGCCTACTCTAAAGGGATCAAGCACAGACCGTAGTTCATCCTCGAAGGGACAAGCAACTTAAACCAACTCGTTTTG
Organism: Papaver atlanticum; assembly: GCA_023531105.1. Classification (NCBI taxonomy): domain Eukaryota; kingdom Viridiplantae; phylum Streptophyta; class Magnoliopsida; order Ranunculales; family Papaveraceae; genus Papaver; species Papaver atlanticum. The sequence continues at coordinate 2,443,526 of JAJJMB010012081.1, forward strand.
CGAGGCTATGGCCTAGCAATAATAGTAATATCCTAGTCCGTATAGGCCGTTCCGTCAAAATGCATAAGGAATATGCATCATCGAGTCTGTGGCACGGCATAGTAATGCACATGCTTAACTTGCTCCATTGGAAAGGCTACGCAGCTATAAATGAGGCTTACGCATCATTTATACCATTCCGGCTAAGCTATGAAGCTTATTTGGTGCATGGTCCGCATATGCACCTTCAACCTACTACCCCTCCCTATATATGTTTTAAAGACATTTCTATAACTTTGATTAGGGGAGCAAAATGACTTCACCAAGTCCCAAGGCCGTGATGATCGTTCATTTCCAATGCCAACCCGATGTCCAGTCGTGATGGTTGTCCACTACCAACCCGATGTGAAGCTGTTATGGCTATGCACTGCCAACCCGATGTTCAGCCATGATGGCTGTCCACTGCCAACCTGATGTGCAGCCATGATGGTTGTGCACTGCCAACCCGGTGTTCAACCATAATGGATGTACATTGTTAAGGCCAGTATGCTATGGCCTATTGCACATGGTAAAACCACATTGGTACTAGGCCAGTGACCTGCATAATGCCCCTTTTTGGCGTCGTATTGGCCTAGGCCTCTTAATGCAACAGAAGCTTTGGATGAAGCTTCATCTCAGGTCATGGCGAATCTTCAGCTTGCGCCATGCTAAAAACAATGGGTGTTACATTATTCACCCCTTTAAAGAATTTTGTCCCCGAAATTCAAAACAAAACTATTGTGGACAAACTCTTCGGTTTGGATTCCTAAGCAAAAGTCCCATATCAGATGCTCAGAAATCACTGGTTTCTTCAAGTTGTTATGGAGCATCAATTTGGACCTTCTGATCAAACGTCCCATACCGCATACTCAGGAATCCAAAATGAGTCCACAATATCACCAAGAATCTCAATTGGCTGGTTGCCAAAAGGATATCTCAACAAGGTATCCTAAATGTTCATCCCATACTACACACTCAGGAGCCCCTAAAGTTCACAAGGTTGGTGCCAACAACATGTAGTTTGTGCGGAATAGGATCTAGTTGCCCACCGTCCCTGACGGTCATCCAGGTTGCCACTTGTAAGTGGGATGCTAGTTGGGCCTGACTACACACACCATTGGCCAGTTGCCAACGTGTGGGGATGATCAGTCCCATTGTCTACCTACCGTCCCAGACGGTTTTCCGGATATCCACTCGTAAGTGGAGTGCCACTTAGGCCAGGCAAACTCACAGCACTTGTACAAGATCAACTCGATTCACAAAGTAACTGGCATAGCAGTTACAAACTATTACCGCGTAAAATTTGGCATACTCTCCAACTTTAAGTTTCCATTAAGGAAAGTACTCGCTTGACGAGTCCATTACTCACAGTCCCTAGAGTTTTCTCGGAATTTGCTCTGATACCAACTGTGACGGACCGAAAAATTACGTTCGGCGCGCCTAAGCTCGCAGGCCATAACTCCCCCGTGTGCCATGATGAAGCTACAGTCCGGGCCTTAAAGCTAGGAAAATGCACGTCCATCTGCCCTTGGAAGCATGCTCGTGGAGCATGATGCAACTAAATTAGCTTCCACATCGTTCCAACTCACCCTTGATCCGCCAAGGGTTTGTTAAGAAAACAAAAACTTTCTTAAAACAGGAAAGATGTCCTTTTGAGGCCCTAAACAATGAAATTTGGTTAAAATCCCAAGACCATGATACATAGGATCACGTCTTGATCATTGGTCCGTTTCCAATCAATTTAGACCCGTCTTGAGTTAAATTACGACAATCCGGTTTTTAGCCTCCAGATAGGCTGTAGCTTTCTCATCTGCATCAACTTGATAGGCGGTATGAGCATCCCACTAGTACAAATCTTCACATAGGCCACACTTGATCACCGTGTCCATAGGCTTTTGGTCATGGATTTTTTTCACTCCAAAAATGTGGCATCAGGTGCGGTGACAAAGAGGTATCTTTATGGCTACATAAATTTTGAGTGACTATAAAATGTGATTTACCATGACCATACCTCTATAACCGTGTCTATATAGTACTCATTATTATTTTTTGTAGTTAGGAATTTTCACTATCACCATGGCCATAGGATCATTATAGACACACAATTTGACTTATACGTGGCTAAACTTTATCATAAAGTCACATGAATTTTATTTTAGCCATGGCCTTTGTTATCCACTAGATACGTAAAATATGTTTTATCGTGGCCAATTCATTACTTACAACTACGTTAGACTTATAGCACCATGGCAATAAACTTTCTAAGGACACACAACTTTTTTAACGTGGCAGTAAAACCATGGTGATAAAAAATTTATGGACACACAATAAGATTTCAACGTGGATAATGTGTACCTTAAGGCCACATGGATTCATTTCAACGGTGGCAGAATATATGTTAACGTGGCCCATTGACAACGAACAGTTACGGGTGATATTTGAACTGCCATGGCTTAAACCTCAAAATTACGCAACAGATATGCAAATCTAAGGAACAGCTATTTCCGTCCCCACAAAATGAACGATTAAAATAGAAAATATTCAAAACATTTTTTATTGTGGGAATTAAGTGTTTGACCCTCTCCTTACTCTTTCTTACTCTCTTGGCCTTGAGCTTGAGATGGATTCGGATTTTTCAAGCCCATCTGAAAGAGAGGGCCAAAACAATAACATGTAGGGTTATTTTAAATAAATGTTTTTGCTGACGTCAACGTTAATAAAAAATCATTCCGAAAATAGCCTTTTAAATCGAGAAGACTATTTCCTCTTCCTTTTTTCTTCAGTTGTTTTATTTTTTCGATCCACCACTAGGTGCTGAGATTTTACTTCTGCAAATTCAAAAAACGACGATACTCGTTGTAACACAACCATTGATTAGATCCACCACCATAAATCTAATAATAATCACAACAGAATATCGATCCTGACGATGTTGTTGATGATGATATATGAAATTGATTAGAAAAATCAGGCATTGAAGTTTATGATTCAATTCGATTGACAGAAGGTTTCATTTGCCAGAGCTTTACACTCATCGAAGTTCTTAGGTATGTTTCGTTTTTTAATCTGCTTTCTGTTTAGAATGTTTTTCATCGAAGTTTTTAGGTATGTTTTTCGATTCGCAAGTGGAGTTTGATTCTGATGAAAAATTAGTATTTATTCAAGAGAATTGTGTTTCGATTCATTAAATTAGGATTCTAGAGTATCAATTTTCAATTTAATTAGTTATTGAGTTCATGTATACTTCCATTTTCGATTTAGTTAAGGCTACACCTTTTGTGATACTTATAGACCAGTTTTATCAGTTGTTTTTGTTTATAAAACTTTTACTTGTAGAGATAGTACACACTCATTCTAAAATCTGCTTCTTTTGTTGTTTAAACTTTCATCTGTGCAGATACTATACACTCATTTTAAAATCTGTTTTCTTATTGTTTAAATTTTTTACCTATGCAGATACTTTACACTCATTTAAAATCTAGCTAACATTTTTTTGTTTTGTGATTGTTTGCCATAAGTTTAAATCCAACTTAAACTAGGAGGATTTGATGGTAATAAGAAGAGTTCAAGAAAAGCTCCGATTAAGAGTTCGCATGGCAGCACTGTCTAGGTCTTCTCCCGTAAGTTCAATTTCATATTTCTGAATATTATTATTTTCATAAACCAATTTCGTTATTTGAGTGAGTTGTGATGTTTTGATTTAAATTTAGTGTGTGGATATTGGGATTTATTAGAGATAATAGATTAGGTATATAAACAATAATCTATTAGAAAAGACATGAGTGTGAAGAATATATTTTTAGTTTATCATTTTAATCATTTTCAGGAGGGAGTCAGTAGCCAACTAATTGCCGATATGAATTAGTTAGGGTTTCGAATATTGGATCCAAGTGATGATAGGAATAGAGCAGCAAATTGAATATTTTTGCAATACATTTTTTGACTGTTTTGTGACATGATTTCAATCTATGGAATTTTGTGATTTTAGTATTGGATACTCAAAACTACATGTTGACTATCAGGGAATTATTCGAAAATAATTCTTCCTCTTCCTTGTCCTTGTAATCAAACTGCAGAACTATAATGATTCTACCGAAACTACCATACCGACTGTTAAAGATCACTTGGTTACTATTGTTGAGGTAATTTTAAAAGTCGGTGCTAGTCGGCCCTGACAAAGGTTTCTCTACTCATTTCGCAAGAAGGTTGCAAGTTTCGAATATTTGCACACCATCAGTCTATGATACATTATCGTTTTTTTTCTTCTTGAGCCTTATTTTTTCCAATGGTGGATATTTTATGCATAATAAACTGTGGATATATATATATATATTGAACATAATATTGTCTCTTGGTATTTGTGTGATTTGTTTCATGTTTAATTTAAACTTGCGCAAACCAAATTTGTTGATATTTTTCCAGCACAAAATGAAATATCGTGGATAATTTCTGCACATATCAAACTTTGTGGATATTTTCTGCACACAGTAAATTCTAGAAAGTTCCATGTATTTGCTTATAAAAGCTTGGTATCACTCATGTACGTTGTATTATGTAGAGATTAGAGATTGATTAAATTATTACACTTTTATGCAGGTGTTACTGTAACTGCAGATAGCTAATCCATTAATGACAAGTCGAGACAAAGGAAGACGTGAACAATCATCGGGAACTCTAATCAAAAGTTGTTGGTGACTAGTACAGGTGCTTATATCTTGTTTACTATATGCATAAGCGGACTCTAATCAAAAGTTGTTGGCACCTAGTGCTGGTGCTTCTTTTTTGTTTATTATACATGTAAGGAACACATTGATTTCATAAGTTTATGATCATTTTATTTAATTATTTTTCTATTATAAGTCCGGGTTATCGATTGGTTCCTGTTCACCTTGATTTTCAAAAGACGAAACAAAACTCATAGGTATTTCTGTGGGAGACAGATTTATCTATTCCTGTAGACTTTTCTGTGTGATACAGATTTGTTTATTAAAGTCTTCGACTTTGGGTCGTAGCAACTCTTATTTGTGGGTGAGATCAGCTAAGGGAATCAAGTACGTAGTATCCTGCTGGGATCAGAGACGTAAGGAGCGCAACTGTACCTTGGATCAGTGTGAGATTGATTGGGGTTCAACTACAGTCCAGACCGAAGTTAGTTTGTAGTACGCTAGTGTCTGTAGCGGCTTAATACAGTGTGTGTTCAATCTGGGCTAGGTCCCGGGGGTTTTCTGCATTTGCGGTTTCCTCGTTAACAAAACTTCTGGTGTCTGTGTTATTTCTATTCTGCATTATATTTTGTTATATAATTGAAATATCACAGGTTGTACGTTGAATCAATCAATTGGTAAATCCGACCTTTGGTTGTTGATTGAAATTGATTGATACTTGAACATTGGTCTTTGGTACCGTTCAAGTTAATTTCTCTTGTATTCAATTAGACTCGCAGATTTCTATTTGCTTGAGTAAGTATTGAATCGAGAAATTGAGATATAACTCCTTGATATACTTTTTATTAAGATTGAGTCTAACTGTCTAGTTGATTCTCTTAAAAGTATATTGGAGTTAGTCCATACACATTGCTAAGCGAATTATTGGGTGAGGTTGTTGTACCCCCACTTTTCAGGTACAACATGTGCCGTAACGGCACTACACAATAATAAGCAATTTTTTGTGTACTGATTTTGACTCATCGCGTTCATTTGTAGCTATTATATCGCGTGACATTCCGGTGTTTTTTTTTAAAATTTTCATGTATTTTAACCAAGTTTATTTTATTATTAGGACGGTCAACCACATCTTCATAATTTTATAATGTTATACATTTCATGGCAAAACGGAATTAACATAGTCTATTACTACTCATCAACATCCGCCACCACTACAAAACCACTTGCTACCACTCATTTTTCCACCACCAGCGCCGCCCACATCCCGTAGGTCCTTGGGCGCACTTTTAATTTTAATCACAAACATCATCTATAAAATTTAGGTTGAACAAACTTAAGTCGTCAATTAATTTATCTTTTTTTTCTTGTTGCGTCCTCTTTTATATTTCAATCAATTTATTCCTAACAGTAAAACCACGATTTATACGATCGGGTACTGAAGATAGCATGGGTACCATTTGGGTGATCCAACGGTCATGATTATTTTTCTTATATGATTTGTTATTATCCTTGAAATATTTGGTATATGCCTTTGTCAATCGAGCTAAAAACAACTAACTACATTTTTCACAATAAAATATTATTCGTGCTGTAAAGACAATGAACTAATATTGTTCATTGCTACTCACCGATACCCACCACCATAAAACCACGCATCAGCACTATTTCTTCCACCTGCACTAATGTTACCTCCTCAACCACTCCCTAAAACCGTCACCGCTTCTGCCATCCCTAGTTATTCCACTACCACTAATAATGTCTATTGATGTAATTTTTATTAAAATTATTTATTTATTAGATTAATTAAGGTAAAGGAAAATTGATAAATTATTCACTAATAGCAATTAATGAGATATCAATTAATAAAACACTTATACTAATATTTAAGTTGAACAAACCATGACCGTGGATTTATATTTTCTCTACACAAATCTGGACCACCACTTACACAGGCAAACTTATCCAAAATGTGTTTTGTACTCTTGACTAGTTACGAAAACATATCCAAAATTCAATAATTTATGACGGTTCAAATTCATTTTAAGATGCAAACAACGCCTGGTACTCAGATTTCAGAAAAGAATCAATCTCAAGACCTAAACTATGGATTTAAACTCAATAGGTTAACATGTATCTACAAAATCGAAACTCAATACTTAATGAGGGAGGATCCGTGGACACTCTTAGATGGACACTATCATACATGATTTGCGCCATTTTCTCCGCAAAGCCAAAACGATAATGAATTTGAATCTAATATTTAGATGATACGTTCCTCTAATAAGTTTCTATATTCCTACGAAAAATGAGCACAATTCGAGTTACCAAACCTTACCGTCTGCCGATCTTAATTTCAACCGTTAACTTTTAATGGCTGACATTCAAAATGGTAGATGGTGGTGTTATACGTCTCGAATTGTGCTCATTTTTGGTAGGAGTGTAAAGTCCTATGAGAGGAACATATCATCTAAATATTAGATTCAAATTCATTGTCATTTTGGTTTTAATGAGAAAATGGCACAAATCATGTATGATAGTGTCCATCTAAGAGTGTCCACGGATCCTCTAATAAGAATTGATAGAGCAAGAACAAACTTGCCTTTGGCTTGAACTCCAAATCCTCAAGAGTTCTCCCCTGATTTCCCCTCTGGTGGCTCTCCCAAACTCTATTCACGGCATACAACATGAAGCTAGGTTTTTATTTCTTTTTATTTCCTACAACTAACTTTTTAACCTAGGTTTATTTATTTATTTACTAACCCCATCGATTAAATTAATCTTGCAAAATCTGTTAGCATTAGAATTTAATTTTTCTCTTTGATATAAATTTTAAGGTTCCCAATTTACATAGATTTGTGTTTATTCAGTTTCCTAAAATCTATAATAATATTTAATTCTTTATCCATTTCTTTTCTTGTCTCTTTACCTATTATCATGAACTATTTCTCAAGCATGCATAATTACACGAAGTTGGGGAGAAATGATAAAAATAGAAATCATGACAACAAAAAAAAGGGAATAAAGAGAGATGTGAGAAACTGAATCGATTACAATTAATTCACGCGTAACCTTGCATAATCCCATGAAGTAGGGGAGAAATAATGACAGAAACAGAAACCATGACAAAAAAAAAAGGGAATAAAGAGAGATGTGAGAAACTGAACCGATTACAATTAATTCGCGCGTAGCCTTGTGTTTGGTCAATTTTTTTATAGGTATCATTTTTCTTCCTGCCCCTTACCCGACAAATCTTAAAATCACAACATCTTCTTTTTTGGAAAATCTGGTCTTTAAAAATTGTTTTAATTTAAAAAGATAAAAAAAAAAGTAATTTGAAAACTAAACTAAAATTAAAACAAAACAAATAAAATTAACCAAGGGTGACTAAATAATTTAGCTATCTTGGGATACCTTTTCTCACCCTAATACCACTACCTCTTCCACCTCCACATTACGGTCACCACTCCACCAGTTTCACCGATACCCACCACCATTATCCCCACCGCCGATCCACCACCATCACAACCACCATTAGTGCTTAATTTACCTATCTTAGGACCCCTTTTCTCACCCTACTACCACTACTTCTTCCACCAGTCTCACCAATACCCACCACCATTATCCCCACCACTGCCCACCATCACAACCACCATTAATGCTTACTGATATGGTTAATATCAAATAAATTTATTATGTATCAACAAAAATATATTCATTTGATTAATTAAAGAAACATTTATTATGAAATATCAATTGAACGTTTATTATTAAATTTTAATTAAACGTGATCATTTATTGCGGTAGATTTACGTTCTGCAAGTATAAATTTGATAGTTCTTTATCTAGCCTAACTTGTCCAAACTTTGTTTTGTATTCTGGAAATGTAATCAATTTTATTTTAATATTAAAAAACGTGATTTATTCGATCGGGTACTATAAATAGGTGGGATCCCATTTGGGTGATCCAGCGGTCATGATCATATTGTCTTATATGATTTAGTATCCTCCTCAAAATATTTGTGTTTTGTCCTTACCAGTTGTGCTAAAAATAGCCAACTACATCTATCACAATAAAATGTTGCCCATATTATAAAGACACAAAACTATTATTGTCCACTACTATTCGCTAACATCCACCACCGTACGTAAAAACCATCCACGCCCACTATTTTTTCCACCGCCAGTAATGTTACCACCTCCACCACTCACAAATACCCGCCGCTGTTTCGACCACCAACTGCTTCTTTCACTACCACCATTAAAAATTATTAATATAATTTTTAACCGGGGTCACTGTAGTACAGTGGTAAAGTCATTGGGTGATGATACCAGTTACCTGAGTTCGAAACTTGCCAACACCAAATTCTTTATCGATCAATATACATATATAGTTTTTAATAAACTTATTTATTAATAAAAATATGTATTTATTAGATTCATTAAATGAACATTTATCATGAAAAATAAATTAATCATTCATCATGAGCAATTAATAGGACACGAATTAATAAATTATTTATAATGGTTAGTTGAAAAAACCACGGCCGTAGATTTATCCCTCCTAGACAAATCTCGGCCGCTCTTTATCTAGCCAAGCTTTGTTTTGTATTCTAAATTAGTTCATGAACAAACCAATTTTAGAACATAACCTACTTAAGTATGCAAACGGGTACGCATACCTAAGTAGCCGGACTGAGTTTGGTTACGCCAGTACGCGTACGGGTACGCATACCATATTACACTTCCAAACTCCAGCAGAAATTCACGGGACTTGAACTTCCGTCAATACGCGTATGGGTACGCATACTTAGTTCCCAGACTTCCAACAACCAACCAGTACGCGTACGGGTATGCATACCATGGTTCCCAGTTTTGGACTTTACACAAATGTGAATACACACTATGTTTATATCCAATCATGGTTACATGTTCTAAACCCTCATTTCAATCATTGAAACATTCTCGGAAGATGACAATAGCTGTCTCACACAAACTATTAGCTTTAAAGCAATTCTCAAGTGATCGAATGATCAATACGAAACATTCCGAGTCTACACCAAATGACTATCTCACACAAATCATGTAAGATGTTACAAGGTGATTTTCACATGATCATCTTTTGACTTTCGTCAAGAATAAAAGATGAACTTGGTTAAAGCGAAAGCTTACCAACACATATTTCGAGAAACAGATAAGCAAGATAAACTCGGCTCGAAACACCAAATGTGTATAATTGAAGTCTATATAGCAATACGACTTTTTATCTCAAATAGGAGATAGAGTAGATAGACTTTTGAGTGATAGATGAGTTCAAGTCTCCACATACCTTTTGTTGATGAAATTCCACAAGTTCCCTTGAGTAGTTCTTCGTCTTCATTCGATGAACGTCGTGAAGTCTTAAGCAAAACTACACTTACTATCCTAATCCGAGACTTAGCTATAAGTAGACTAGAAATCAAGACTTGAGATAGCAACGCTTGCGAGTTCGACCGAGCAGTGCTCTAACACATATGAATTAAATCAAGTGGAGTTTTGGTGGCAGTGTCTTGTGATGACTTATGTGGAACTCTCGCTTTTTTACCTTTCTGACAAGCACCACAAACACCATCCACTTTGGAACTGATTTTGGGTACACCTCTGACAAGTTCTTTGTTAATGATCTTACCAAAGAGGCGATAATTAATGTAACCAAACGCTCATGCCAAAGTTGGGATGATTCCACCTTAGTCAAGTTGCAATAAAGATTATACTAATATCGAGAAGATAACAGATATTTTTGCCATGAATGCCATGAAAATCACATTTCCAGATTTATCTTCAATATCACATCCTTTTGCATTGAAGATAAATTTATGGCCTTTGTCATAGATATGACTAACAGAAAGTAGATTAACAGACATACCTTGGACGTAAACAACATCATGGATTTCAGGAACTCCCAGAAGTTTGATCTTCCCCTTTTTATAATATAACAACAAATCCCATCTCCAAAGGTCACGGGTCCACCTTTAAACTCATCCGCGTTCACCAACCATGAAAGGTCACCTGTCATATGTCGGCTACATCCACTGTCAAGAAACCATTGAAAGGGTAAGGTTGACTTTAAGGAAAAAGCTCCCAGGCCATTACTTTTTATTGGATTAGAATCTCTTGTCATGCCTCTTGTAAACTTTTCAAAAAGTTTTTTAGCATTCCTATGTAAAACATTGGCAACTTTTAACTTTTATCTAAAAAGTTTACATGTATGTTGATAATGATTATGTGAACCACAAAACATACAGGAGACTACAGAAGTGATGGATACATCAACAGATCATTTCGAAGAAGTCTGAGTCATATTAGGTTTAACAAAGCAAAGACCTCGTTTATCTCCTGATTTACGACAATTCTTAAGACAAGAGTCAAGAGGACTTAGATTCTTCAAGAAGCTAGATTTTTTCTTTTCAGTCTTCAAATCCTCAAGGATTTTTTCTAAGATAGCTTTTGAGGCAGCTAACATAGCAACATAATCCTTGTTGATACGAATTTGATTTTCCAACTTCCTTTGAAGAACCTTTTCTCTTTAAGATACTCTCGAAGGTCAGAATTCTTGATATATAGTTCACAATGAAATCCATCAATTTTCCTTATCAATCTTTGTTTCTCATGACAAAGCTCATCAATGACTTTATTCAAATCAATATTCAGACCAACACTGATGGTTTTTAGAACACACTCAGGATCTATAAATTGACTGTTCCTATCAAAGCAAGTGATCGTCATGTTGGTTGTTACACCGAATACACGAACTTGCTCTAATACCAATTGAAAACGCAGGAGATACCAAATACACCCAACTTTTTCGTTTTGACAGGAGTATGAACATATGTAGTACTTTTAACGATCAAAAGATGCGAAAAATTAAAAAGCACACACACACAAGAATTTTGTTGACGAGGAAACCGCAATAGCAGAAAAATCCCGGGACCTCGTCCAGATTGAACATCACATTGTATTAAGTCGTTACAGACACTAGCCTATTATCAGACTTCGAACTGGAATGTAGTTGAGACAAAATACACCTTCCAAGCGATTCAGTTACAGACGCGCTCCTTACGTCTCTTGAACCTCACAAGGTTCAACGCACTTGATTCCCTTAGATGGCGTTATTTACATCCTAAGAGTTACTTCAGCCGAAGTGAAGACTTTTGATACCAATCTGCCTCTAACAGATAATCCAATTTGATTTCTACTTAGATCAAGGTGTGGGAACATGTTTGCAACAACAAGTTATTAAACCTCACAAATTTGAAACTTACGACTCCCGGAGAGCAACCTAGATTTTAACCACCTCTCAAGAAAAATCGTTGAAAGATCAACTAAGATCAGTCTTTAGATATCTATCTTGAGGAATCACAAAGTCAGAGACGAATAAACTTTGTGACTACTATCTATCTTGCCTAAAAGAGATTACAAAAACCTCGATAACAGAAAAGCAAGATCAGGATTCACGAACTATCAAGGTAAAGATAGTCGAACCTGGCTTCACGAATCCCCAAGTGAAGTCTTTTTAGTCGTAGACCTAAAAGGTCAATAGAGGCGACATTATAATCAACTAGGACACAAAGTTTCAGGGATTAATTTTCCCAGTTGACAAAGATGCTCCATTTATAGTTTTCAAAGACCAAGGTTAGCTTGGAATCCAAGCTAAGATAACTTGAGAATCAAACAAACAAAATAGGTCTTCAAACTACAGTAGAAGACTATACACATAGGTTCGGTTAGACCGGGTTCAGTAACCGTGTATAATGACTTTCGGTTTGGCAAGTTAGCCGAAGAACTAAAAGCTACTTGATGTTCATTTAAACACTTAAGAATTTGATCATGATTCAAACACCTAAGTGTTTTAATGAAGTCTTAGAAGTGTTTAAGAGAGTTCTAGCAATGCTAAACATATTAAAATAATAAGTCTTTGAGAATCTGCTAAACATTGTCAGGACAGTTGGTACAACGGTTCGCGAACCGCAAGGCTTATTCACGAGTCAGGGTGCAACGGTTCGTGAACCGAGTTCGCCAACCCTACTAGACTCCGGAACTCAGTTGACCATAGTTCGCCAACTGCTAGCCAATTAATCCAACCTATAAAATTCAGTTCACCAAGGTTCACCAACCAGTTTCGTGAACTGTTCCCGACTGAACTTATGGTTTGTGAACTGGTTCGCCAACCTTCCTGTATTTTTGAATCTCAGAAATCTATGGTTTGCAAACTAAGTTCGCCAACCTACCCTGAGTAGAAATTCACTAAGTTCATATATCTCTCTTTTAATGATTGAAACATTCCCAAGTGATATTATCATTTGCATGGGCATTTTTCAATTGATCCACAAATTATTTCATAGAACTAATATTTTTAAGGACCTCTGAACATCCAATCGCTAAATCATATTTCGAGATTTTTCACAAGACGAGCTTGACTCGAAACATCTTCTTTGTTAATCTACTATAAGTCATATGACATAGTCTCAATAGATAGAATGATGGTATAGTGAGTAAAATAGAATGGTTCAGTATTCACATACTTGATACAGAAGTTCTTCAAAATGTCTTTGTCAATCTTCAGTCTTCAAGGGTGATCTCTGATACTCAACTACAATTTTAACCTATCCGAAACTTGACTTAGTAGACTAGAAATCGATATATAGTTTTGATCACCTAACATTGACAACAAGCTTGAGATAACAAAACTTGTAGGTTCAACCGAGCAATGCTCTAACATGCTGCCATATTCCTGCCGGTTATTTTCATGTGTGGCTCATTTCTTATTTCGGCTATTTTGCTCATAACTTCTTCGTCCGACGTCGGAATTACCTCATTATTTCTGCGTAGGCCCCGCCTTTTTGTTCTTGTAGAATTCTGAATTAGAATGAATTACACTAGGTGTTTGATTTTTTTTCACGAAAGAGTATACGTATGTATGCGATCCTTTTTGTGTCACAAGTTTCTCCATCACATATTACTCAATCAAAGTGATCTACTACTCAATGAATTTGAATCTAGGATACTCAATCATATCATAATTCTAAGTTGTCATCCTGAGATATATACTAGAGACGAGCTTCCCTGTGATCCCGTACTAGCGCTACATAATCATATTATGTCTCGATGTTAACAAAGAAACGCCACTTATAGAACACTCTGTTATCTGGTTATCAATTGATGCAGAAAGACGAAAACATATAGTAAAGGGTGCTTTAAGGTCAGCGAAAGATTACAAGCAAGCATCAATCAATTTTCAAAAACAAACTCACAGCTAAATTAAATAAAGAGTTTTTAATTGAATATTATGGCTAGATAACTTTTTTCTTTTTAATCCTGTGTCGATGAGTTTCAAACTCAGATCATTGGTATTAACAACTTTAAGACTGTAAGACAGTAACATCGGCTAAATAACTATAATGAAATGAATTTCAATCCAATGCCTGATTCTATTCTCACACTTGTAATTTTTGAATGGTTAACCTTTGTTTTTAAGTACCTATCACTAAACTGCTCATTTGAGTGTAAAGTGAAACCAAGTCTAATGTTCAGTGATTAACGAACAAAGTGGGCTTTATCATTGACGATTGCCTTTACCGAATCCAACATTGGCCAAACATTTTCCTTGGATGCTTCAACAAAATGAGTTAAGCCTTTCTCAGTTGAAGAGCTAAACGAGCAAACTAGCGGCATAGTTGGATCGCAGCATACAAAATGCTAACAGATCCAATCCAAATCCAAAGTCTTTTCCAGTAACAAGTACCGGGTCGATTGGAGAATATCTCCCAAAAATATAACATAGTTTTTACGCCGGCCTGTCAAAGCCTTGCACAACTTGCACCAGGGCAAGCAAAATGCTACAACATCATAATATCATAGCATCGTTCTTGTTTTCCGGCCGGACGGACTCAATTAAGTTCCTTGACTTTGTATTTAGGGATGATCTCCATCATCATAAATATTTGTTATCAAAATAAATTTCTTTTACACCACCACCAGTTGTTAGTGCCTGGAGAAATATGAAATAATCGGTGGGATACCTTAATTTTGTTTTCATATGTAATCCAGAAAAGAACTGATAAGATGCCCAGTCTTTCCAACAGTTGTTAGAATGAGAGAGTTTGTAACAAGACAACTAGGCATGTGCATAATATAGCGTTTTCACTGTTATACAACTACAGCCAAGTCTTTTCAAAAACACATATTAAGAAGATATCAGTGAGGTGAGATTTGCTCTCTGCAACAGTATTTTTCTCGACTGACCAGCTAATAGCCAATTGCATGGTTCATCAACTACATAAACATTTGCATCAGTTAAGTGTTTCTTATACGGCATTCGTAAACTTTCTCCGGACAAGTAGAACTATTAAACTTTACTAAGATAAGATCCCATCAACGTCCTTCATCGTAGAATTCTTTTGCATCACTGAATGATTACAACTTATAAGGCCATACCAATGAGTAAAGCAAAGTACTTGGTTGGTCACTTTAGCGGAGGATATCGGCTACAACATGAGAAATGAAGAAACTCCTTGGTATCTGGCAGCAGTGATAACAGATATCATCACTCTAGCAGTAAAGCGTGCTGTTGGGAAGCAAATCAAGCAGCTCACAGCAGTCCACAATGATTTTACACAGCTTCTAGCAGGAAATGCTTAGGACCTCTTTTTAATGACTGAACCTTCCTCCTGCAATAAATCAAACAGGCAACCTTCTGATATGGAGTCAAATGCGCTACCATCAAACCACCGATCCGGTCGTTTATTACTCAAAACTCAGTAATAAAAAATCATTACCGTTTAACGAGTCTGTCCTCAAACGGAAAAGAGGTCAAAACTAGAAAGGGTCACCACCTCTTTACAGAAGTTGTGATTATTACATCTAGGAGGAAGCAGATAATAAGGTTCAACTTGTGGAATAATTCAAATCCAAGACTATTGAAGTCATCCCACTGGCGTTATCATGCAGAATCAAGGTGTATAGACAATGATATGTTGGTCTTATACTGTTGTTTCTTTGTTTTAGTCTTCAAGTCATCCCACTGGCATTCGGAATATGCTCATGAGCGCCTACCTAATCTTGAGTGATCACATGGAAGTAACTAACAAAGTCTAAACTTGATTAGTTACATGAACAAGCTCACTTAGCACTGCAGAGAACATAGTAGATAAAAAATTATTTTCAAAGATGAAAAGAATTGATAAGACATCCACTCTTTCCAACAGTTATTAGAATGAGAAAGTTTGAAACAAGACGACTGATAAGCTCACTTAATACAGAGTTTTCACTACTATTCAACTATACCAGTCTTCTTTCAACAAACTCTTTTCTGTCTTTTCAAAGTCGGTTTCGGTCTTTTCTGTGACAGTCTTTTTCTCTGACTAAAAGTTTCAGTCATTCCTACTGGGCAAAACAAGTCTTTCATTGAAGGAACAATTCTGGCAAATACCCACTCAGAATTTCATGGTATTCAAATGCCACCAATTAATAAGTATAACAATCAGATAAATAGAAGAGAGAAAATAAAGTTCAGATGTTGCTGCAAAGAAAGTTGAACGTCGTTTGACAAGTGACGCAAAGTTAGCACTATGCCACTACTGCAATGATACGTAATTATCTTAAGCCATGAATTCTCCCTCTTCTCTATCATAAAGAGTCCGAGTCCCAGCACTTACTCAGACTCGTCTCACCTAAGTGGATAAGCAAGTTGGGTGTTATAATGTAACTGGACCTAATGTCTGAAACCTCCACAGTTTCTTTGTAGCTTATCTTGTTTACCTCGAATAAAAAGAGCCATCATATCCTAATCAGTCATCCTAAAATACTTTGAGCTTCAATAGAATCCCTAAATACTTGTACAGACACTCTGTGATCTAATTATCCATTTATGCTGAAAAACGAATATGTAATGTAAAGGGTACTACAAGGGCAATGAAAGACAACAAGCATCAATCAATTTTCTAAATCAAACTGACGTGACGATCTCATATCCCAATAGTCATCTGCTTAGGGACCTAAACATTACAGAATCACCTTTAGAACAGATCAAACATACATGTATTAGAGCTGAAAAGAGGGGGGGAAATGTCAACCTCTTAAAATCCGTGTATCATTTCTAACTCCTAAACATAGATGAAAAGTTTAACAATGCAGTACTATCACAGACCAGTAGCAACAATTAGGGTATAAATGATATGGTGATCCATCAGAATGTTTTACCATCTACATCATGGACAGAAAGAACACATCCGAAGAACCAGAAGATAAAAACAGTCCATGATACAAGAAGAAAACACATTGAAACAAAAGACGTATTTAAATATCCCAATAGATGGTAAGGTTCCTACATGTTCATTACAGTAATTCAAAATAAATGACAATAAGGAAGTAAAATTAGAGGATCTCAGAGTTTCGCTCTCTCCCTAATTGCATACAGAAAATGAATGCTATAAGTAAGAACCATAAGCTCTAAGATCCTTGAAGATCACAATAAGAAAACTAAGAAACACACATCTAAAAGAGTGAAAATTTATAAAGATAGATAATACCCATATCGAAAACCTGCCTCCAAATCCATCTGAACGAGAGCTTGGAAATGGAACTAGAGAAACTGAGATAACCCATCTTCTGCCCACTCGGAAATCACACCTTTTACTCTATCTTGGTCTCGACATTGAACATTAAAATGAAATCCTCTCTAACATCGACACAAATTAAGCCTCATCGTCATCTTTCTTTCCAACTGCAGACCCTTCTCTCTCTTCCAACAACTTAGCATCCTCCTCATCAGCTGGTTGAACCTTCTTCTGTGCCTCTTTTGAGGTCATTGCTTGAAACTTCAAGTAGTTATAATACGTAACTCCCAAAAATGCAACTCCATATCCGAGCAAATTCACCATAGTCACAGTGTCTCTAATTACCCTCCATGAGAATCCAATTAATAACCAATCCTTCACAACTCCGGCAACATTCATTGTCAAAGCAGAAGTCTTACCCACCAACAAGAACACAGCAAGATTCAAAGCAAATGCACAGACCGAATTCGTTCCAAAAATCAACCAATCAAAGTGAAAACTGGAAGTCTCTTTCAGAATAGGGAATTCCACAAGAACCCATGGGAAAAACAAAAACACCAAACAACAAGGGGCAACATAATACAAGGAAGTAATCGGATTCAATGTGATTCCCTTTGAAGTGAGTAAGATCTGAATCAAAACCAATCTAGTAGCTTCAAAAGCAACAGCACTAAGTTGCAAAATGACACCCCACGAATCAAATTTAGCTTCACCATAAGCAGCAATCGCAACACCAAACGAGATCGAAAGCATATTGGCCATAGTCTTAGTCTTAAAAGACTCCTTTTTAAACATAACACTGATAGAATACACAGCAACAGGCATTAATGCTTTCAACATCTGAATAAAACTGACTGATAAATAGATATAAGCCGAATTAGAAAACCACAACGACAAGGAATAAAGAGCACCGATCGGAACAACTGATGAGATATAAAGCTCTTTAGACATTGATACTGGCTCAACCAGTTTCAAAACACGAACGAGAATAAAAGCCAACCCAGAACAGAAAGACATATGAATCATTGTTAGAGTGATTGGGTATGGCCAATTGTACATCTTCTTGTCTAGAATGTATTTGTTGTAAACAATTACAGTGAAACTTAAGAAGATCCATATACTTACATAAGCATATGATAATACAATCTTCTTTAAAACACTTTCATTCACACCTCCTTTCCCCATCTTTGATGATAATCAGATCAAAACCAAAACCCTAATCTCTGCTCCTAATTTGGGTTTAAGAAGAGAGGGAGAGAAAGAGAGATCTGGAGAAGAAGTGTTTGTGGAAATTCTTAAGAGAGAGGGTCTGAATTGAAGTTATTATAGATGGGGTTTTGTTTTTCAAAGTCTCTGAGATTAGATGTATTTGACTTTTATCTGTTTAACCCTCAGTGGGGTTGTGTTGTGGAGTTTGAGGGGGAGGAGGAGTTTGTGTTTGGGTTAGATTTAGATTTAGATTTAGGAGATGAAGAGGAAACTGGGACTGAAACGTATGTATTTTTTTGCACAACTACCGTTAAGTAGAAAGAGAAGAATCTTTTCACCTTGAAAGATTATTTTTATTTTTTTCCGCTAGGTAAACACACAGGTCACAGGCACAGCTTATTTTGATTTTTTAGGAAAAGGCTTAACACCCGAAAAAAAAAAATCTCGTTTTTCCTTTTGTATTGTTGTATGCTATGTATGCCATGACAACCTGCAACACCTACGGAGAAAAATTTAAATATTCGGATTTTGTTTGGGATGTGGTTTAATCTAGACGCTGAATGTTATGAATTAAAAGCATGTACCTCCGTATCTGGAAATCTAATCGCTGAATGTTATGAATTAAAGGCTTGTATCTCCATATCTAGAGTAAGATTTGGTAACTGAATGATATTGGATTAGCCGTAATCTTTTTTACATACAGAATATTCTCGGAAAAAAAAGACAATTTTGAATCTTTAGAATGTCACTTAGGGATGAATTAATATTGGGATTTAAGCTTTGAAAATTTGTAATGTCACCTCTAAATTTTTCATATGTAATTCGGATAATATTTTCTTTCAGACGGTAGCTCGTCGGAGATATAATCCATTTCAATTTTATCTTTTTAGTTAGTTATGAAGAAAAAAAATGATTCTACTGGCATTCTCAAAATAATATTATGGTGGGTTTGACTGTGGAATTCACAATTTCGAGGATTCATAATCCCTTGTGTGTTTGGTAGCTCGATTAAAATTCCTAGGATTCATAAAATTATTTTGCTTTAAAGTCTATATATTGTTTGGGATAATCTTAGAATCTTAAAATTGTATATATATGGGATTTAAAGTTAAAAAAATTAGGTCCATAAATCCCATGAGAAGTTTCCCAGCAAATCTTATGGGGAGGGGTCGGACTCCATATGGAGGATTTGCTAGAAAAGTAATTCCCATGGCCAGGGATTTGGACAACCAAACGTACTGAGAGAAACGTAATTCCACCAAATTCTCTGGGCTCATAAATCCCACCTTTAAAATTCAACATCCAAACCCACCATTGGTATCTTACTCTTTTCGTGTTAAATCTTTTTCATTTTTGTTATAAACTCTGGTATATGCTCTAGCAAATATGGAGTTCCCTCAGCAAAACTGGACGGAGATTTTAATTTAAATAAACCAAATATATACTTTATATTGATAAAGAGGTGCCGATGAGTTTTGAATTCACGCTATTAGCAACAAAATATACATTTGATAATGATTGTACACAGAAAAAGAAAAATTGTTGACGAATGCCGACCAGTTTTGAATGAACGCGCAATTGGGGGATATCAATACTAATTGGGGGATATAAATTACTTCCCCCAACCAATAGTGTCTGCTAATGGGTGTTTTTGGGGGGGGGGGGGAAATACTAAAATACCCTTCTCTCAAATTAAAATCAAAAAACAAAATCATATCCCCCATTTCCATCTTCACTTCTTATTAATCTCTTTAGGGTTGGGGCTTTGAAACCTAAATATTCCTCACTCCCTTTCAAATTCTAAATTTTCCCCACTCCCTTTCAAATTCTCTTCTCCTTCTCTGCCGGCTCCTCACTTTGAAAACGATTTTTTTTTTAACATTCGGAAATGATGAAGACCATGCCGGAAGTGATGAAGACCATGCCGGTATAGATGAAGACCATGCCGGTAGTGATGAAGACCATGCCGGAAGTGATGAAGACCATCTCGGAAATTATTATTTTTTACATCGCCGGAAGTGATGAAGACCATGCCGGAATTGATGAAGACCATGCCGTCACTAAATGCAGGCATGCTCGATAGAAATATATCAATGCTGGTAGTCAAGTGAAAAAAAAATCAATTTTCTGGATACTTTACATCATGTGTCGGCAAAGAAATTTAAGCAACATACTATGCCGTTAGTAGTACCGGCATGCTCGAGAATTAACTGACTGTGCCGGCAGTGGACTTTTCAAAACCAGAAAAAAATTCTACGGGACGTTGTCTCGCACTCTGCTAGAGGGCGCTGTCCCCTAGACCCCCGCGACCTGACCTGTCAGGTCGAACACAGCGGGGAGGGGTTATGCCCCCCGGATAGTGGCAAACATTTATGAAAATTTCCAACAAATGCCGGCATGGTTTTTTCGGTTGAATACAATGCCGGTAATGCTGCTGCCGGCATTGTATTCATACTATGTCCATGCCGGCACCGAGCTATTTCAGCTGCAACAATGGTGGATTCAAAGAAAACAAATTAAATTTTCAACACATTGACACCTTTACCTGAGTATTGAGAGTGCTTGTACAATCATCCTCCATTTTTACCAAAAAAGGTTCCCTCTCAATTTTTTCCCTCCTGCTCTCACATCACTCACCCAAATACAAATAAAAATACGCACTAATCATTTATCAAATAATCTTATGAATTTACTAATTATAATTAAGCACTAATCATTCATAGCAACAAAATATGCATTCGAATATAATGACTGTACACAAATATTTCTTTGCACCTATAAAAGTAAAATGAAGATAGATATAGTTGATTACATGGTATCACACAGTATGAATTTATGAAAGTGGTCCGGAAGAATTTAATGGAAATTGTGGTAAAATTGGAAAGTGAGATTGAAATCCGAACAACCAACCAAGAAGGGCGGATATTCATATGCTAATTGCTAGGCCGCAGGGGGTGCAAGTTTAGCGTGTTAATCACCAAAGTCGAGAGAGTTTGTCACATGGAGCTGCACACTTCGGCGTTTCTACAGTTCACGTGTCGCCCCTTTACTTATAGCTCACAAAACTTCCTCCAGTTTTAGTTTAATAAGAAGAAAAATAGTACGTTTTGCAACTAATTAAAGTGTGGATTAAGTAACTAAATCATTGATAAGTAATTATTTTATGGGATAGGATCCGATGACATGGTTATATTGACATAATCATGACATGGTTTGACCATTTTTACTACAAAATCCAAGTGACAACGAGTTTGAAGCTAATTTTTCTGGTGACATGTTCAATTTATATAGCTCTACATTCCTGCAAAAAATGAGAGTATTCCGATATGCAAAACTTCACCATCCACAAAATTTAATTTCAACCGTTAATATTCAACGGTTGATATTCAAAATGGTAGATAGTAGTCTTATACGTCTCGCAATGCTCTCATTTTTTGTAGGAATGTAGATCTATATAAGAGGAACATGTCACCAAAATATTAATTTCAAATACATTGTCACTAATTGTCATTAGGGTTTTTTTTAAAAAATGGCCAAACCATATCATGATTATGTCAATATAACCATGTCATTGTATCATTCCACTTATTTTATTACTGTTTGTGATAAGAGGTTATTTTACAGTGTAGATGTTGATTTTTGTTTTGATAGGAAACTACAAGTGTTGATCTGTTGAGGTGAGTAATAAGACTCCGTTACAACTTTCCAACTTTCTGGTTGGCATTACGTACATAAATACTATGTAATGTACGACAAAAGCAGGAAAGTTAACTGTTGTGCATAGGTTTTAACCTTTAACTTTTACTAGGTTGACACCTATTACGATCTGAAGATTCTGAACTGCGAGGATGGTGATTAGTTGTCTAGTTGAATGTACATTGTACACTGCTACACCAGACAGAGTATACCGTTAAGTTGCCCGTTAGCTGTTGCAGTTTGCACTGAAATACTCTTTCGCCTATATGGCAACAGGGAAGTGATTCATTTTCTTCGAAGGTTAAAAATGTTTTAAGAAGTTGGAAGTGAAAACAATTTGTTTCACAAAAGAAAATATATTTTGTGCTTTTATATAATTAACTTTTGAAAATGTGTTCCCAACCTAACTTCTAATAGGCCAAAAATATATTTATGAAGGCGTGTCCTGCCAAACTCTATATGTTCAATAATTATTATTATTCGATTTTGAGACTGATTAGATCGTGGAGTGATTTGCCAACTTATTGAGTAAATGGTGAAATAATTATTATTTTACTCGTAGTTGTAAAATTGTTGAGCATTGAGCTCCCATAGATTAACCATAAACCAGCAAAATCTAGATCAGACTGTCAAATACATGAAGAAGTTTTTACGAAGAAAATCTTTCAAAAGACAGAAACATTTAGATATGGATGGCCTAGGATCTCGAAATACCGATTATTATTTTTCACTGAATCCACCAACCTTATTTGTACATAATCTAGTTGGAAAATAAAATAAAATGTGAATTGATAGTTTTCATTTCCAGTAAGGACATTGGACATGAAATCTTGGGAAGAGAAGAAGGCTAATAGTTAATGGCAACACACAACATGTTCACCATACTTCGGAATTAAGGGTCTTGTTAGTACCTTTTTTTTTCCCTTACTCCTGGATCTAGTTTAAAAATCCGTGTGCATTACTTCAGATTTTTTTTTGTTTTTTCATCTCTGGTGTCTTTTTCCTTCCTACGTTAGCAATTAGCTTGCATACGGCAAAAGGTAGAGAGCGAGGAACATATTTTTACTGTTCATACTTTTACATTTCATTTACCGCTGATGTCGCTATGGTCATTTTTGGTATGGGTTTTGGTTTTATATGAATAGTGCTTCTATTGCTTTATCAATGGAAAAGGAAAATATACATAATGACAGATTACCTAACCAGGAAGACTACGTGCTGAATTATTCTTATGATGATTAGATGTGAGAGGCGTTAACGGAAAGTAGTAAAAAGGAGATCTGTGTTTCACAGTTTCCCTCGAACCGTTTGTTGGTTTGGAATGACTTCTCTGCGTTGCCAAATTCCCAAATTTCTATCTCATATATAGCATTTTATAAAGGCAAGTGATTGCTATAACTATACGCGGTTTAAATCATCGTTTCAGCCGAAACGGTATTATTAAAACAGTCTCAGTCCAACGGATTTTATAAAGGCGTTTCATATATAACGCCATTATAAATATCGTTCGGTGTAAGAAGTGATTATAAATTCCGTTTAGAGGTTCGACGCTATTTAAAATAACGTGTGTTCAAAAGAAACGCTATTGTAATTACCGTCATGCACCAGACGCTTATAATAAAAGCGTTTCATACAACACAATTTTGAAATCCGCCTCATACACACGTCTTATAAATTACGTTTCCTTTCCATCACGGTATTTGAAACCACGTCCGTTGTTTAACGATATTAAAAACAGCGTCCCAGTTTTACGGTGCTTATAATCGCATCTACCTATATATGAGAATTGCTAAAGAAAGTCTCGTATTTAGCAACTTCATTTGAGAATTTGGTATTATGGCAACTTTGGCAACGCAGAGTACGCCTGGTTTTATTGCTATATATGGCTTATAGCAACAACATTGCGGTTGCTCTAAGCCTGTTGAGCTTATAACTATGTTTGATTGATGATTAACTTGTATTTGTCTAGAATAATGACCCTACATTTTACTCCTTTCGTTAATCGGATGAAATACAAAAGTGATGATATCTCGAAGTAGTGTGATTTAATTATGTAGAATTTTGCAGTTTACTCCTTCCTTGTCTCTATGGTAGTTGTTATAGTAGCTAGTACTTCTCATAAATCTTCAATGAACTGCATTTTTATAGAGGAGGGTGAATCTAGTCGTGGTTGTCATTTCCTCAACTTCTATTTTCACCTTTGTGTGCTGCATCTCTTTGGCCCAACTAAAAGCTAGATTTTCCCCCCTACTGGTTCATTTGTTCCATGGTATCCTGAGTGGCTTCTATCTTTAATGCAATTTGCCTGCATAATCGGTAGTATTTATAGAGCCGTATAGAATAAGAGAAACTCAGGGTCTTGTTGGGTGCAGATTTTAATGATAACCCCAAAGGACCCTCTAGCAGAAATATGATCATATCTTTCCTTCCAAGTGAACTTCAAACAGCGTCGTAGGTCTCCTTCATATTCCTTCTGCCAGAATTTGATTCAAACCAAGAATTGAACCAATCCTGGAAAGATGGGATATTTTCCAAAATCCTCGTTTTGATGCCCATGCATATTTTTCCATACAGAGATAGCAAAAGGGCACATTATAAAAAGGTGAGTCATACTTTACTCAAAGCACTTATAAGATTTACACAAAGAGGCTAGCATAGTGAAGGATGCTGACACTTTTTGCATTGGCGGCAAGAATGTCATGAGCACACACTTCCAGGGGAAGATTTTTGTAGCTAGGGATGTTTGTTTTTCAAATTGTATTCCAGACAATCTGTCCTCCATTATTGTATTTGTTATCCATTTTAGTGTTGTATAGAGACTTCAAAGAGAAGTCCTTATCTTGAGTAAAGTTTCAAAGAATAGTATCCTCCTAATCAGCATTAAGTGTAGCATTGATAATAGCTTCGTGTTCCTCCTAACTGAAACAAGTATTCAACTTATGGACATCTCATTCTCTTCTCCCAGTTATAAGGTGCTTGACCATTGTTAGATTATTAGAACATTTAGTCGGTTTAGTAAGAGATCTACCAGTGTCAGCAATCCATATCTCAGATGTTAACATTGTGGACATTTATAGTTCTCAACGTGTTGTGATCTTGAATGTTCCTGATTTCTTTCAGAATATCCAAATCCATGAGCCTCCCACTTTTTGTTCAATATTTATGTTGACATTGTGGCCATTTCAGATACCTAGTTGTCATAATGGACGACGAAAGTTTTTTTTTAGTGGCAAGTTTCAATCAAATATTGGTTATCTTTGCATTGTTGAATAACTATATGTTCAAGAAGCCCATGTAGTTTAGCTCTTTTAGCTTGCAGATAGAGTCCTAGGCTCTTGGTAACACCATATTATTTTTCCAGCATATTTTACCCAGAAGAAGTCTATCTGGATTTGTCAAGTTGTTGGAAAGTTTTCTCGGGAAGCTTGGAAGTAACTCTTTCTGCTGATGTTAGCGTTTTGTATTTCCAACCTGACAATTTCTGTTTTAGCTTTTCCACACATGTCTTGAAGGATTCAATTTTGCTTTTGTTGGTGAAAACGGGTGACCCCTGTATTTGCCATCCATAAATATTATTTGGACTCTTAAGTGGTTGTCGATATAGATTCCCAGTTCTTCGTCAGTGTTCTTGCTGAAGAAAACCCGGATTTGTTGAAAATTATTAGCCGACCAGAAGCGGTGCTAAAAATCTTGAAGACATCCACCAAATTTTGCATTCAGTCATATTAGCTTTAAAGAAGACCAAATCGTCGTCGGCAAACAGAAGGTGGCTTATCGTAGGATCTTCCGTTAGTGCCGAATAATATGTCCAAAGTTTTAGCATGCAACATGGTTTTAGAAAGAGCTTTCATGCATAAAAGAAAAAGAAATGGAGATAGGAGGTCTCCATGCCATAACCCTCTAGATGGCTTGAAAATTTTCCTTGGGACACCATTTACCATAACAACCAAGTTTGTGGTAGCGATGCATTGTTGGATATTTTTGCACTATTTCTCATCAAACCCATTTTTCTCATGATAACAAGCAGAAAATTCAATCTACTCTGCCGAATGTCATTGCCATGTCAATTTTTATGCCCCTTGTATCATTTTCCCATTTTCTTCCCAACCTTGTCAGAGATTTGTCTTTATGGAACAAAAGCAGATTGGTAAAGGGATATAATTTTATCTATCAACTGTTTCATTCTCTGAGTTATGAGTTTAAATTTGATTCTATAGGTATTATTGCATAGACTGATGGGTCTAAAGTGAAAAGGGATGAAGGGTTTTTATTTTTAGGGTTACGGAAAATGAAAGTAGAGTTTAGCTCTTTGAGCATGAAACCAAAACTGAAGAAGTGTATGACCATTTTATCAATGTCGATTTCAATAATTTCCCAGTTGGCTTGGAAGAATGGGGAGAAACCACCAGGTTTTGGGGCTTTGTCTCCCACCATGATGAAATGGGTATTCATTACTTCCAAAGTGTCGATTGCGATATTCAAGATGAGATTGTATTGATAAAAGACTTACGTTGTCCAGTTTTTTTCCGACTTTATGCATTTAAAAACCAATAGATAATCCAGTTTTTATAGACTAACTATTGAGGTTGGTGGGACGAATTTTTGTTTCTTTTGTGAACTTGATTTGGCGTCTTTTGGTGAGGTAAACTCTTAGATGTCACGAATAGAGACATAGACATGAAAAAACTTTTAGAAGGTTTTATGGAAACAATGGTCAAACCAGAAGGCCTTATATTTGCCATGCATGGAAAATCTCACACATAAAGGTCAAACCAAGATCGTATATGACTTGTTGCACTATTAGGGATGCTCTCGTAAAACTAGTATCGTACCATATAATCATCCAACATTTGGGCTAAAGGAGGTACAATATAATTTTATTGCGTAAGGTAAGAAATTGTTATTCTTATAATATGTTTGGATACCATGTTAAAAATTACTTTTTGACTTCTGTGAGCAAAAAAATCAGAAGCTAGTTTGTATATACAATTTTAGAATGATTTCTAGAAACAAAAAAGTTAACTTTTTGTGAAGCATAAACATTTACCTCTAATTTCTTGTATCCAGACATGTTATAATTTTCCACATAAATTTTGAAAATTCTTTTAAATGATCACAATTCACATACACGAACGTGAGATGTGAATGATTTTTAGTATTCCACTCTTTATCACGTTTGGGGTACTAATATTTTCTTTTCATTTATTTTTATTTAAAGACCTATTTATTATGCAAGACGTCTTATTCCTTCACGCATATACATTTGAAGTTCATACAAGAAAAAATAATAATGCTTCAAAAAAATAAAAATAAAAATAATTGGGGTTTGGTAAGTGTGTGACACAATCAACACTAATGATACAGAAAGTAGGAGGCAACACACCACATATTAGGGATTAGGCATTACTTTGAACTTGAAGAAAGAAAAAGTCCAAATATCAATAGGAAAATGATTGGGTACTCCAATCGGAATCTCTTTAGTTTATTCTATTGGAAAATATAAAGTGAAATAGAACAACCAAATAAAACATCAAAGCTAAAGGTAATGCTTTTAAAAAAAATCGAAGAAAGGTACATTCTGTGTCTGTAATATGTTAAGGGCACCACATGTCGGCGATTTAGATTTGGCTAAGGAACACCATCAAAAACTTATTGTTAAATTTTCGTACCAATGTAATCCAATTTGATCATGACAATGCCGTAATGGGAACTACTCTGTAACTTGTCAAGGACACCACCTGCTTGCTTGTACATGATTCTCCTGGTGTTTTGGCCATCGTTTGTTTGTATTTGGTGTGTAACTCTTTTTTTCCACTGATCTAATCTAACAAAACAACTTATAACAAAGATACATGCATCTGAAGCAAAAATTGCGCAGGTTCTAACGTAATGTAACTTCAGGTTTATGCATCTATATATTATGTTGTTCTGTATAGTTGTGAAATTTGATGAGGATCTTGGAGATGATGCCATTTTCAGGCTCATTGGAGATACTGTCAGTATGAAAGTTATGCCAAAAACATCACATACACCTCAAGTTGAAAACCCGAGGTTGTTCAACAGCATTGTGGAGAAGTTCCGGTGTGGGGTGTCTTCTTCTTACCCCAATCGAAGAATCAATATAATTAGCATAATTAGTTAATGCTCATCTCTTAAAATTGAAATGAGAACCAAATTAAGCTACTACTTCTTAAGAGAAAAACGTATCAGACTAATGAGAGCATGACAGAGTTAGGCTTTTGGTTTGTTTTTAGTCTCTCCAACTGTGAACGATTATGGGAGAAAGAAAGTCAAAATAGAATTTTCTTTTGGGTTTGTTTTCTTTTGTGCTCAGGGGTGCAAGTGTTGAGATTTTAGGGCTGCAAACTTTGTTTTTTTTTGGCTTGAAAATACTGGACCTCCTATTGATGTTGAAAATCAAGGGGGTGCAACTTCACACAGTTGCAACATGTTGCCTCCGCCCCTGAACCCAATGCCATTAGAAAATGTATGGTGAGACCCATTGCATTTCTTTTTCTTCTTCAAACTAGTACGGTTTCTCTAGAATTTCTTAGTATAAGACCGCTCGTGACAAAAATATCCATATTGTTGTGAATATATTTGATTGGCAATTGAAAAATATTAAAAAAAACGTTTCATTAGTGACGATCTGACGTATTTTCATAGAAAAAGATGACTAGTATTGCCTTTAGCTTCGTTCAATGCAAAACCGTGCTTATACCTTGGGCAGACAATCAAAAAAAGACTAGTCTTCCTCCGTCTTTTTACATATAAAAGCTAGGTTGAGAAGTAGGACTAACTTTCTCCATGAGTTATGGAACAGTTTAGCTTCAAAGAAAAGAAAGAAAAAGACGCGAGGGATGTGTGTGGGTGCAAAATACCGCACACCTAATAGCAAGGCGAAGATATCATTAGCTAATGGGCGAATATGACGCATTTAATATATTTCTGATGACGGATTGGATGATGTCACCAGGTCACACCAAAAGTGTGAAGATCATCTCGGCGATTAAAGGAGAGCGCGACAGTTTTAATTAAGGGGGCAAAAATGACGCCCTCCCAGATCCGAAAATATGGGCTTTATTAGCTGTCCTCCACTATGTAACCCCTATAAAGGGGACCGGAAGCCATTGTAGGAAGGGGGAGTTTTTCTAGAGCTGAGGGAAGAAATTTAAGAGAGAAAAAGTTATTTTGCTTCCCAAGTTAGGGTTCTTATACATCATCTTGTACTTATTTTTATCTTTTAATGAAATAATTTAGAGTTTTTATCATAATGTCTTAGATTCATCTGGAGCATTGTAAGAGGTGTTACTTGTAAGAAATCGTGCAACTACGATGTGATAGAAAAAATGTGCAGTGCAATGCACACAAGTTAGATCAAGAATAAAAGGAAGAAAAAAAGGTACCAACAAAACCCTTACTATAAAAGTATGGTGAACATGTGCTGTACGTCCTAAGAGTATTTTATTTTCTTGAGAAATGTGCGTTGTTTGATTAACTATGAGCCTCCTCTTCCCAATATTTCATGTCCACTGTCCTTACTGAAACTACTCCAATTTGGACAGTCATTTTTTACTTCCAGCCAAGTAATTTCCTAAGACATACTCCAATTTGGAGTAGTACTTGCTCAATTGTCTTAAACTGTTACTGGAAATAAGGTTGGTGGATTCAGGCGGTAAAAAAGAAAATCAATATACTTCAAGATCCTAGGCAATCGATATCTAAATGTTTTTTCCGAAAAATCTTCTGACTGATACCGTTTTTAACATTTCGTCGTATATTATCCATTTTGGCAGTCTGATTCGGCTTCTGCGGTTTTATAGTAGTACACATAAAAGAGCGCTCCACATAAAATAACAGTTTGATTTTATTTTATTTTTTGATAGATTTTTATTTGTTTTTTTTGTGTAATTTTTTTTTTTTTTTTACACCCCTCTCTCAAAATCTTGACTCCGCTCCTGATTGGGTTCCACCATCATTTTAAGGCATATACGGTGTCATGGTGTTGTCCCTACGAACTACTACTTTTTATGAGGAAAATGGGAAGAAATAAACATATCGACACACTACCTAACCAAGAATTATACGAGCTGAATTATGAATACGTTGTCGTGTAGGTGGTGCAGATGATTCCATACACGTCTTGCACGACTCGAGTAGCATTTAAGGAAAATATTAGTAAAAATAGAATCAATGTTTTCACCGTTATCCTCGGAACCATATGTCGGATTGAAAGTGATTTTCCATGGCTCCAACCTTCAAGTATTTTCCATGACAATAGTCCAAATATTGGCCCTTTTCTTTTTCTTTTAGCCAGTAGCAAGCAAGTTTTGAGCAATTCTGTTCTTATACGCTTAAGCAATTCTATTTGGTACCACATTATGCCGTTTGGGGTTTTTGGATATCTAACACCTAATAAATCCTCCATGCAACCCTATTTCAAGATTAGCAAGGCAATGGGCTCAGATAGCGACTTACTTGCTAGTTGACACTAGCTACAAATAAATAAATAAATGCATATACGATTTTATCACATATGTTTTCTCCATCTCTTGAAAGGAAATATACCATTACTTTTTCATTTTCGCCTACAAAGGTAAGACATTAGTTATAATTTTTATCACAACCAAAAATAATGTTAACTAATTAAAAAAATGATTAAAATTTGAGCGAAGGTCAAGAAAATTTGACATTTTATGGAAAGGGGCGGTCCCAGTCCGAATCTTTAAAAAGGGGCAAATATGTGCGAGTCTAACTCAGTTCAACTCACCCAGTTACCAGAACCAGTTCATACCTAATATATCCTCCCTAGTTAGGACTCTGGTTAAGTTAGATTATATGGGTTGGCTTTATCCGTGGTTATAACATTCTCCTATTAATAAGTGCACAATTTCAGATCCATGATGACCCATTTCATACTAATTATAATTTTCAAGCCTTGAAGTTGTCTTGACACAAACGGTAAGCACACTGCTTGTTCCTTGACATTATGTACAACTTATATCTCTTCCTAGACCATATCCATGCTTCCAACCACAAAACAAAACACCAACAATTGACAACACATATATGGATTCCGTAAGGATATATAAGAAACTCACCTATCCTAACTTAATCATATAAAATTATACTCAAGAACGACAAACCAGCATGACATTTCCATCGTCCGCAGTACCCACACCATACAACTGGGATGCTACAAATTATTCAGTGTCGTGGTCTAAAACACTTCACATGGACGATATTAAGAATTACCTTATCACCAAACCTTCACTACTGTCCCAAAGGAATAAGACATCCACAATCTCGTGTAAGCAGTTCATTAACTCTATATCTTGGAATTAAAATGAAACAAGACGAACTAATTGTTCCTACCCGGTTGTGCAATGGTTTCTCTCATAAAGTATAAATCTCAACAAATAGACCAACATTTTATTCTATTTTAAAATCTTTGTTTATTCTGTTTTGACCAGAGAAAACGAGATAGGAAGACTTCGATCAAATGGAAAAAAAATCACTAGTTACTGTAATGCCAGGTACTTAGTTAAGGATACTAAGTACCTGTAAAGGTGTTGTCCCCTCCTTCCCTGATTCTTCGCTCTCTTTTTGTTTTGCCAGTTCCATCTTCTGCTCCTCCGTAGCATACGAGACCAATAAATTATCCAGGTCATCTTGCAATTTCTGTTCCCCAGCCTTGTCCCTGTCATCTGCATAATTCACCTTATCAACAAACAGGTTATGCAATTAACGAACAAAATAAGCGTCACAATAGAATACACAATCAATACATAATTAATACTTCTGATTATTATTTTTAACATAGAATATACTACATAAATGCAAAAGGAGTTTAAGGTACAAACATAGTTGAACTCTTCCGAAATAGGGTACCTCTCTAACACCGTAGCATAATATAAATTGGGTACCTCTTACAGGAGGTCTCGAATTATTTATTGGGTACTTCTTGAACATGGTCTAATAATATAAATTGGGTACCTATCAAACACAGCTGCATAGTATTAATTGGGTACTTCTTTAACAAGGTTGCATAAATTACAATGACATCTTATTTTTCATCTTGGAACACACATAGCTTAGATAAGTTGGTTTCATGGCGCCATCGCTGTTATCAAACTCCTACCAGCTTGGAACACACATAGCTTAGATAGTTGTCCAAATTGAGAATTTTTCACCAAAATACATGAGCTAAACAGAGAACAATATATATACTTTAAACTTTCAGATCCGAATTCGTCCCAACTCATGATGACACCACGATGCCACAAGGATCAAATGAGGACCTCATAGCCACCCATGCTTGAGACAGAAACCAATAGGTTTTGAGGATTTAATCTCAGGATTCAAGCAACAACATGTACACTCTATGAAAACATATTCTGGCTTTGGTTCAACCACTCTATTTCAGCAGGGAAAAAACAACATAATTATGAGTTTGAAAGATACCGCGCAGTTATATATGTAATCGTAATTAGCATCAACTTTAAACTGATCTTTTTAGATGATCGTATTATAAAAGCACATTCCCTCTTTCTTTCTTTTTTGTCGAAATTGTGCTAGCAGCTTACGAAAACTTAGTGATTGATCAGAATGCAGAAACAATAAACAGACCAGAATACCAAAAAAAAATAAACGAAAACTAAACCAATCAGCTATGAATGTAGAGGCCCCGACTGCAGCACGCACACGCATCACATACTATTCAATATCATTGATTGTTTAGTTGATAGCCCATGTAGGACTATTCGCACACACACATACTACCTGAGCAATATTATTTTTCAATTTGGGGGGTTGGCTGATAGCTCATGTAGAGCTATTAGGATGGGCATACAATTCATAGCTGATTGGCGATTTGTAGTGCAACTAATACTAGTCTTGATTTGTTGCATAAACCAGAGAAAACCCAACATCCTCCCACTTGGTTAAGAAACATTAACTTATACTAATCGTGACTATGGAGACCCACACCATGCTTTTAAGACTCAAAGGCCATGTCACCAATTATACGGCAGTATAGTGGAAACCAGAAAATTAGTGAGTTGTTTTCCATGAATAATCATTGCGACTAAATATATATATCATCCTTGATCTTTGAATTAAAATTGGTTTTAGTGCAAGATAGAAAAGCATAAGAACAAAGTGAATTCAGTATGCATCTGTAAAGCCAAACCGTAACCTCCATTCACATCTTGTTCAAAATATAGTAGCTGCAAAAAATCAAGCTGTAAATGAAAATTTTGTCTCCTTTTCATGACAACCGAGATATATGATTTTCACTTCGAAAGGATACAGGGTTAAGATGACGTTCCAGATAAAAAATAGCATACGGGTGTTTCAAACTCTAATACACAGCACCTTAAACTTGAGATGTTGAAGTAGCTCTAACAACAATTACAGCCTGTACCTGCTGCTCACTGATTGTCACGCCAAAAAAGTGGGCGCATTGCTTCTCAACCTCAACAATCGAATATGAGTAAAAAAGAAAATGAAAACAAGAGAATAATTTAAGACTTTCCTTTATTCGCCCTCCGGCGCGCTGTTTACTCCTCAGCCATCATGAGAATATGTAGCTGATCATTCATGATATTTATACTTTAGGCAGGCGTTTATATACACAAAAACTACCAAATATATCTTATATAAGGAGACCGGTACTACATACCATATGGTAGAGTTAGAGATGAAAGCTTATGATAGTGTTGCATCAAATTCTAGAACTGGAAATGTACAAGGAGAAGTGGTAGAGGACCCATGTTACAGTAAAAGGGGAGCTACAAGATAAAGTTGTTGTTACGAACTTGTCACTAGTTAGTTTCATTAATATAAGATAACGGGACCAAACATACATTAAATAAAACTACAAAACGTTGCCTTACACCAGAGGAATTATTATAAATAAATGTAGAAGCATGATAGGTTTTGAAACCAACTGACCAAGAGGCTCCACTGCATCATTCGGCAAATTCATAACTAATTGTGTGAAAGATTTATCTTTAAGACGGAACAACTAATACACCATCTTGGTAAATTCAACCACGGACATGGAATTCGACATTTTTTGGAACATATTCACACCACCGTTGTACCTGGGTTCATTGCCTGACCGATCAATAATTCTACCGCCAGACACAAAATAACGTTAACCACATCGTTGTCGTCAACACCTAACCATTCATAAAAATATTCTTCCAATATCTACTATATCAATATACTAATCAGAATACAACGCAGTGGCTTAATAATATGGGGTTTTTACAACCTAACTGCATAGACAAAAAGCCAAAAAAATGAAGGATGGGTTTCTGGTATGAGGGTTTTCAAAATTTTTTGTATCTAATTTCTTGCACCCTGTAGTCAATTGATATGGGGTTTTACAACCTAACTATACATACCAAAAACCAAACAAGGAGGATGGATTTCTGGTAAAATGTTATCAATTTCCTTGAAATACCATCATACTAACACAATATCAGTTTGACCTCTCCAAAATATAAATTAATTCTGTAGGAATAAATCAAATTTCTATTTCAGTTTCCAAAGAAGGAAAAATTAATTCGAGAAAAATTATTGAATTCGATTGAATTCCCTAATATCTAAATAAGAAGACGGAAATAAGGGTTTTAAACTGTAACAAGAGGGTTAGGGTTTCAAACATGAAACAATTGCTATCGGAAAATTAAATGAAAGTTTACTTATACCATCTGGATTTGATGCATTCATATCAGTAGATCTCTGCATCCTTGCATAAGATGAA
Organism: Papaver atlanticum; assembly: GCA_023531105.1. NCBI lineage: Eukaryota > Viridiplantae > Streptophyta > Magnoliopsida > Ranunculales > Papaveraceae > Papaver > Papaver atlanticum. The sequence continues at coordinate 2,478,478 of JAJJMB010012081.1, forward strand.
GAAGGTGAAGGAGAAACCGAGATGGGGAATGCATAAACTTCAACCCATTTTTTTACATCCATTTGTTGATGACCCATATAGTGTAACCTAACCCCACGGTACTCTATTAACTCTACGAGGGAGGATAAATTGGTAAATTTTGGATAACGCACTCGGCCGGTCCACGTCAATCTCCAACACGCACATTGTTGATGAGTTTATGAAGAGTCCAATGGTTTTTACACCTTTTCAGGGAATATATAATCTTCTTGACCTTTGCTCTTAAAATTTGGTGAGTGTTAAATAAAGTCAAACACTAATAATGCACAAAGTTGGAGGCAACCCCCACAAATTAGGCATTTTGAATAAACAAAATGTCCAAATATCACACTACTAGCTCGGGCAAATAAAAATGATTGGGGACTCCACTCCAATCAGGCAATCAGGATCAAAAGTCTTGAAAGTATGTATATTCTATTGGAACTTGTCTGTGATAACATGTTAAGGGCACCGCCACCTGTGACCTGTCGGTGATATAGCTCTGAGCCTCTGGCTAAGGGACAACCCGTCAAAAAATTGTTGCTGTGTACTGCTGTGTAGACTGAAAATATAAGAGGATTCGAACCTCTAGCCTTCACTGTGAGAGTAAATTCCAACTCCTATATCACAATTTCGTTTATATTAAAATTTACTGCCTACTGATCACTAGAAAAAGGTAAAAGTCACAAGAATGACAGTTAGGGCAATTCCTATGGCAATGTGCAAACCCAATTTTTTGTTGAGCCAGGTGGATGGCCAAACAGGTTTCTCCACTATGGGAACAAAGGTGGGCGGTTGACCATCAAGCGCCAAGACTGGGAACACCCGCCCGCGTTTGTAGGTTAAACTCGGCGTGTGTAGCACAACCGCGGGCGTGTGATACAAAAACGCGGGCGTGAGAAGCAAAAACGCCAACGGTCAAATCTCCAACGTCCATATTTCCAACGGTATAATTTTCAAAACCTATAAATTCCTTTAACTGAATTCATTTTCACTCACACCACTACTATCTCTTCTTCTAAGACTGTTCTTCTTCACTAATTTGCAAAACCTATAAATTTCCTTCTTCTAAAACTTTTCTAAACCAATTTTTTTGATACAATATGAGCAACTTCATAAGAAAAGCGGTCAATACTGTAAAGAAGAGAAGAGATCGAAGACATGAACCGGTACCGCGGCCTGCCACAGATGTAAATTATACTCAAAATCGAGAAACAGAGTTTGCTTTGTCAAGTGTCGTTGCTGCTCCATCTTTAGCCCAAGGTCATGTGTCGGGGCATTAAGAGCGATCTGAGAATTTTTATAGAATAAGAGGTTGATTTTATGAAATAAAGGTTATTTATGATGGTCTACCCCCTGCAGTCCGAGAAAGGGTTGACAAATATCGCTGGTGTGTACTTTATAGTGTGAATCCTAGAAGACACAACAACAAAATTATGACAGTATTGGTAGAAAGGTGGTGGTCGACGACGCACACGTTCCATTTTATGGATTTTGAAATTGGTAAGTTTGTTCAACTTAACTTAAATTTTATTTTTTAAATAATTATTAAATAATAGGAATTACTCCCCTTAATTTGTATTTCATTTGTGGGATCCCAAGTGGAGTGGGAGATCAAATACCATACAACCAAGACGAATGGATATCAAATAATAAATGGCAGACGCTTCTTCCCTCGTTTATGGAAGTAGGTATACGTGAAGATCATAAAGATTTGAAAGGAGGTGGGGTTCAATGTTCAGCGTTGAAGCTTTTCCTTAACCAAAACAGAAACTTAGAAAATGCAGATGACTATCCTGAACTCGAAAGGGTGTTTATCTTATGGGTACTGGGTCAAACGTTCTTTCCAAACTCAACTTCTGTTTCTCATGTTGGTTGGCTTGAAGCATTAGAAGATCTTGATAAAGCACCATATTATGACCCGGGCTATGCAATTTTAGCAGAAATTTACTGTGGGCTGGATCAAGCGTCCATTGGTATAGCTAACTTCACTGGTTTCTGGGGCATTATAGAGGTAAATATCAAAATTATTATTTTTAAATTTAAATAATTTTTATGAACAAATGTAGATTAATTCAAAATACTAAAATTATGAAGTAATTTGCAGTATTAGTGGTATACCTACTTCTGTGTTGGTAAACCAATCCTTAAAGACGATACCCATAGATTTCTAATGTTGGACATGTACCTGATAGACGCATTTATGTGTCTATTTTAATCTCTTATATGTATAGTGTTAGTACCCATTTTTGTACTAATTTTGGTATTTTATCTCTTGTAGGTGTTTTTGGAAAAATGGGCTTTTGCGGCGAATTTGGCTCAAAAAGTGGGTTTTGCACTCATGGGAGAAAATTACTAAGGGGCACCCAAATTACTAAGTGGTGACCACTTGCTATTCGCACCCCTGGTCCGGATAAGGGGAGGTCATCCCCTTCATTTTGAAAACGAAAAAGGCGGGAAAAATATTTTCAGAGAACATATTTTTTTGGTTGGAATTGTGGACGACTTTTAAGGAGATTCAAGGGATGATTTTCGTTGGGATAACCCTGTTAAGGATATACATGCGTGGTATGAGCTGTAGAATCGATAAAACAGGGATAAAGATTAAGTTTTTGTGAAACAGAGAGTTTCGTATTTTATCAAATATTTTGGTTGATAACTGGGGGTACCGGAGGATTTTACGTGATGTATTGAGTCCTTATTCAGTCTACTGGAGAGTTTAAAAACCAAGTGACGCGTAGAGAAGATTAAACAGGGAAGAAAAATCCCATAACTGGTGGAGAAAAGAAAACAGAGAATATTTGTGGATTAACTCGAGTGATTTTGGGTCTGGTGGCTATATATAGGTTGATTCGAGTCATATTTAGGGATACGAACAATTTGGGAGAGTTTGGAGAAGTTTAGAGCCTTAGAGAAGCGGAAAAAAATCAACTGAAGTCGATACAGAAACTTTTTTGCTACTGCGAAGAAGAAGAACATGAAGAACATAAGACCCTCAGAGTCAGTTGCAGAGGCATACTTATTTTCAGTGACAACGAGGTTCGGTCGCATCTTCCTGCAGTCACCGAAGCCCTTCAGCAACAATTACGACTTCTGTTTAGACCTTCAGCAACTACAGAATCCGCTGCTTTAACACTTCTCACACTTTTAATCAATTTTTGAACCATAAATATGTATTTTGAGAATATGATTAATATGAGGAGCTAAACCCCTTAGCCGAGGCGACGGAGGAAGCCATTGTTTCATGAAAATTGGTATAATTCTATTTTAATTAATTTTTGCAATTTATTATATGATTATTTGCATAGAACGAATATAGAAAAATCGATTTTTATTGAGTAGTTGTGAGTTGTTTTGATGGAACATGCTAGGTTTTAAAACTTTTGATGTTTCATGCTTTGTGATTACAACTACTACTTCAAAAATCTATTAGAGGCAAATATTAGAATCACTTTAAAGAAGAATATTGCATGAATATTGATTAGAGTTTATCAATTAATTGGTCAATGGTGGAATCCAGAGTCTCGGTATTTTCTTTATATTTTTGATATAATTTATTTGAATTGTTGAGTTTAATTTAAGTCTAATAAAAAATCCTTCACAAGTTCGAGAATCGAATCCTATTACCACTATTTTTACTACAACTAAAATTCACATCAGTACCTCTCAACCAACTGGGCGAAGGACACTGGTAGCAACGTCTCGGGTCCCAGTTTTGTTCAGAGGTTTCAACAGATAACTCGAAGCTACAAAAATGTTGTTGTTCACCCTTACATTGATTTCCTGAGTATGGTGGTAATGATGGTGAACGTATTCTTAATCATTCTCTCCATAGAGTTGTTTTTTACACTCCAGATTTGGATAAAGGGGTTTGGTACCTAGGAGAAAGACTCCATTACAAATTACAAGGTATATATGCAATTGCAAATAATCCTCCACCACAGATGCAAACCTCTGCATCATATTTTGATCGGCTGAGAATAATCCAGTGGGAGAGGTATGAACTAAATACAAAGAGGAATATTGATGAAGCGCAGTATGTCACCTGGTAAAGGTCGATTGCAAAGCCTGTAATTGGGACACACAATATGCACATCTATGGGTTTGATTTCCCAGGGTTATCATGCCTGGCTCATGATACAAATATCGTTCCTATCCAGCTGACTCCAAAAGAGCCATGCTTTATGACTTACCCCGCCAGGAGTGCAAGTTCTTCATCATCTTCGTCAAATATGCCTTGAAATTCATTGGGAGATGCCAAGTATTACTTCACAAGGTGAGCCAACCACTATCCCCATTGTTTCCCAAGCTATGGAACGTGATTATCCTTACTGCAATGTGAATGCCAGTAACGAAGAGTTGAAGACATAACTTAACGATATGTATTGGTTGAATCGGAAAATGGGGGCTATACACTTGAATGTGTGTCGCAAATGGCATATGGATACAATGTTTGGATTGAGTCAAACTGTAAATGATGATGGGCGTTCACAGTCTTCCGATTCCACCAGGAGCAACAGATCATGGCACGATAGTGATAATACAGTGGTGGGAGAAACTCAAGTACGACAGAGTACTTCACCACAAGTACGGCACTGTACTTCACCACAAAATGTGCATGTATCTCAACCTCAAGTAATTCATCCAGATCCTAGGCGCATTTCATCATCATTCTCGCCCTACAACCCAAATGATGCTTACTACTTTGTTACACCACCACCACAACATCAAATATCTTATATGCTTAAAGGACTGAGTGCTTTCCAACAACCGAGTGCTTTCCAATCGCCTAGGACTTTCCAATCCCCCAGTGTTCTTCAACCAGCTTTTTCACCTTATGGAAATTTAGCAAATATGTTGGCAAGTAGGGATATCACAGGCCTTGGAGAATGGCTGACTCCAGGACCCGAAGATAACTATGAGCGACGTTAGAGAGATTCTAATTTTTAATTCTGCTGTATTTGTAATTCTAGTTTTAATCAATTATAAAGTACGACGGTTTGTTTAAATGAAATTACATATGTTTAAAACTAAGAGTTTTACAATAGCTTCACTGAATTACATATGTTTAAAATTAAGCGATTTGCATTAGCTTCACTGAATTACGTTTTACATTAGCTTCACTGATGGGAAGTACTAGGTGGAACAACAACTACAAAGAAGGGGTTGAAATTTTTCAACACCTTAAGGATTTCGAAACGTAAAGCCACATTTTTCCATCTTCACCATTCATCCAAAGATCTTGTTACCATCTCAGCATCAGTTTCACCTCTCGGTCTATATCGATTGACTTGCATAGTTAAAGCTACAAACTCATTTACTTCTTTCTTAATTGTACGAAAACGATTTTATATTTCGCATATAGCACGACGACTCGGATTACGGGTGTCACTGCAGAACCCATCGTGAATAGCCACCCAGAAATTCACCCATGCATAGTTTGCTGAAGCAAGCTGAGTAAATAAAAAAACATAATTTTTGCAAATAGATTCATCTTCTTCTTCAGTATACGGAGCTCGACGAACTAACAAGGGACGAGACATCTTCTTTAGACAAATTTGTTGAATTGAAGAATTAAGGAATTTTTTTAAGCTCAGAGAAGAAGAGTAAAGAAAACTAGAGGTGTAGAATGTGTGAACTTGGAGTTGAAATGGGGAGTATTTATTGAAAAAGCGGGGGTCTAACAACCACACCCAATATTTCGTTTCGGCAATCTGTATGGACTAACTCCAATATGTTTTCAAGAGAATTAACTAGACAGTCAAACTCAATCAAGGAAAATACATCCAAGAGTTATATCTATGTTTCTCAATGTAATCAGCAAATCAAACAGATAGAAATCCGCGAGCCTGATTATTATGAGAAACAACTTGAACGGTACCAAAGACCAATGTTCAAGTGCCAATCAATTTATATCAACAACCAAAGGTTGGATTATATAATTGATTGAACTACGCACAACCTGTGATATTTCAATTATATAAAAATATAATGCGGAAAAGAAATAACACAGACACCAGAAATTTTGTTAACGAGGAAACCGCAAATGCAGGAAAAACCCCGGGACCTAGTCCAGATTTGAACACCACACTGTATTAATCCGCTACAGAATCTAGCCTACCACAAGTTAACTTCGGACTGGAATATAGTTGAGCCCTAACCAATCTCACACTGATTAAGGTACAGTTGCGTTCCTTACGCCTCTGAATCCCAGCAGGACTCTACGCACTTGATTCCCTTAGCTGATCTCACCCACAACTAAGATTTGCTACGACCCAAAGTCGAAGACTTGATAAACAAATCTGTCTCACACAAAAAGTATATTGAATAGATAAATCTGTCTCCCACAGAAATACCTACGAGTTTTTGTTCCGTCTTTTGATAAATCAAGTTGAACAGGAACCAATTGATACATCAGACTTATATTCCCGAAAAACAGCCTAGTAATATCAATCACCTAACAATAATATTAATCATATGGTAGCGAAACAAGATATTGTGGAATCACAAACGATGAGACGAAGATGTTTGTGACTACTTTTTATCTTACCTATCGGAGATTGAATCTCTAGCAAATCTTAGAGAAGATAGTTTCAATACGATAGAATAAAGTAAGATCAGAACACCCAACTACAGTGAAAATAGTTGGGTCTGGCTTCAGAATACCAATGAAGTCTTTAAGTCGTTAACCTATAAATGTTTTAGAAAAACCTAGGTTAAAGGAGAATCGACTCTAGTCGCAAATAGTATCACACGTTAGGTGTGGGGATTAGGTTTTCCAGTTGCTAGAGTTCTCCCTTATATAGTCTTCAAATCAGGGTTTGCAATCAACGCTACCTTGGTAACAAAACATTCAATATTCACCGTTAGATGAAAACCTGATTAGATTCAAGCTAATATCTTTCAACCGTTAGATCGAACTTAGCTTATTACACACAAATGAAAAGTGACTTCATTTAGATATGGGTAACCGTACCTAAACGTGTATACCTTGTTGGCTCAACAATAGTTAACCGAAGTTAGCCATATGAACACTTTCATATCAACCTTGTTCATCTCAATCACAACTAGTTCAAATGACTCAAATGAAACTAGTTCTAGAGTTGTTCAATTGTTTATATTCTCATATAAGTATACAAGACACAATTGAAGCAAAATCGATTTTGATTCACTCGAATCAATTCATGAACATTATAGCCACGGTTTTCCTAAGATTGCATTCCTTAATATATAAATGTATCAGTTCATGAACAAACTGATTTTAGAACATAACCTACTCAAGTATGCAAATGGGTACGCATACCTAAGTAGTCGGACTTGGTATGGGTTCGCCAATATGCGAACAGGTATGCATACTGTCGTACAACCAAACTTAGTTAAATTCCCAAACTTGAACTGTTACGCCGGTACGCATTCGGGTATGCATACTAAGTTCACGGACTTCAACTATCAAACCAGTACGCATACATGTATGCATACTATGGTTCCCGAACTTGGAATAACTTGCAACAGTTAGCATACAAGTACACACACTGTGCTATATCCAATCAATGGTTAATTGTTCGAAACTCCATTTTAATCATTGAAACATTCTTGGAAGACGGGAATAGCCGTCTCACACAAACTATTATCTTCAAAGCAATTTTCAAGTGATCAATAGATCAATACGAAACATTCCGAGTCTACATCAAATGACTGTCTCACATAAATCATGTAAGATGTTACCAGGCGATTTTCAAATGATCATCTTTTGACTTTCATCAAGAATATAAGATGAACTTGGTTAAAGCGAAAGCTTACCAACACATATTTCGAGAAATATGTAAGCGAGTTAAACTCAGCTCGAAATATCAAATGTGTATAACATAAAGTCTATATAGCTATACGACTTTTGTCTCAATAGGAGATAAAATAGAAATAGACTTTTGAGTGATAGATGAGTTCAATTCTCCACATAACTTTTGTTGATAAAGTTCCACAAGATCCCCTTAGTAGTTCTTCGTGTTCAATCGATGAACGCCATGAAGTCTAAAGCTCTACTACACATTCTATCCTAATCCGAGACATATATATAAGTAAACTAGAAATCAAGAATTATAGTTTTGGCAACTATTTTGACAAACAAGATTAAGATAGCAATGCTTACGAGTTCGACCGAGCAGTGCTCTAACAATCTCCTCATTTGTCAATTTTAGTGACAAAACTATCAATACATATGGATTACAAAATAGATAAACTTTGTAGCTTCTCATCCAAATGCTTGATTTCCTTGGTTCTTCAACATTCTCGAAATCTTCGTCACTTCCAAGTACTCCAGTGATTTTGAACGTGTTCAACTCAGCATCATAGTTGTTGAAGATCCATAGCCATAACAGTAAGAAAACTATTGCTCTCAATTATTGTTATACAGTGTCATAGTATTATTACACAGCATCAAAGTTCAATTATATCACAACTTTGACAATAATACTACGGTGATATGTATCACTCCCCCTTAGTCAATACTTCATCTTACATGAAAACTACTCCCCCTTACATAATGATCTGTAAACAATATGTATTTGTAGTGTGAACTACACAATAATTCTCCCCCTTTTTGTCAATATAAATTGGTAAAGGTACGAAAACTAGCGGGATCATAATGAAATTCTCGTAGAGATACTTCATGACTAAAAGAAAACATATCAACTTTGTTTCGATGATTTCACATAGTCGAAACTTAGTGTATTCATCAAGGAGTTTATAAAGATACAATAAAACTCATATAATATTCCACAACCGCACTCCCCACAAAGATTTGGCAACTAAGCACAAGTTCAATTAAAAATTGTCCCCCATAAAATGTCATTCCCAAAAGGAACAACAAGAGCGACCTTACTTTCACAAGAAAAGAAGGATTTCTTTGGACATTAACAATTTAAATGAGACATGAATTTGTATCCAGAAAACTCAATTAAATTAACCACAAGAGAACCCATGATTAATTTAATCGGAAATGCTCAGTATAAGAGAACTTACGGAGCCATACAATACTTTCACATAGAAGTGGATCAGGGAAAGATCTATACTGTGGAATATTCAAAGTATTTTTCATCAATATTTGCATAATGACACAATAGACTTAATATTTGTTATCAAAAGTTCATTCTATTTTCCATCACTATTTGCATAATGACATAATAAACTTAACTTTTCAAATATATGGGACAATAATAGTTCACGGACGCAAACACACATATTCCATAACATTTTTTTTTGTAATATATAAAACCAATAAAGATTGATACCGCAAAATCATCTTCCAAATAAACTTTAGAATTTAAATAAATAAATTCAAAAACATTGCAAGATGAAAATCGTTGGCAATGGCAATGTGTAATCACAATATAGGCTATTCCAAACCCTAGTTATCCTTCTTAAAACACAAGAATAAATTCTCATAAGAAGTTTCCTATACATTGTAGAGCTTTCTCGGGGCATCTACTGAGAATTCCTTCTCATTATTGAAGAACTCATTAATTATGGGATCATTTAATTCTTCCAAATCTTAAAAAATATCAGTTAACTCACTAAGTTTTCTTTTTAGTTCACACAAGGTGTTCTTTGTCAGAGATAACATTTGTTCATAGTGAGCTATCCTTTCCAAAGAGAACATGATTTGAGATTTTAAATCATTTCTTTTGCTGATGAAATCCTTCACCATAGACCTAAAGTTATTATCATCTAGAAAAATAGACAAAAAACAGTTAGAGGAAGAATCTTTTTCATCATTTGTAGATTTCTCCTTTTTCTTTCTTCAGGGTAGGATCCCTTCACAAAGATACACATTAACTGCTTCTATTGCATCCCTTTTTGTAGTTCCTCTAGTTACAGGAGCCATGAAACTGTATCTTTCAAAGAGAAAGGAGTGAAGGGCACTTTGATCACAAATGAATATAAATAGCATACCGGATAAGTAAACCCTAAACAAAAACTTTGACAAAGTCTTCATGGTTCACAATCCATTATCTATTTTTGATAAGAAAATATTCAATTGCAAACTTAACCTAAATAATCTTAAACTGCCAAGGATAAGAAATTAACAACTATACAAGACTTGAGCAACCTTGATGCAATCCTCATATTCTCAAGTTAATAATGAGGATGCAAACATCACTATAGTTAAATAGTGATTGAGTGAGCAGAATGTGCACATCTTGTGTCACCTGGTGACTTATCAAGGTTTGTTGCATAAATAGTTTTCTTACCTCGTTTGACTCTGGTTCTCTTAGACTTCTTCTTGTCTTCAGGAGTTTCATGTTGATTACCCAAAACCAGATTCATTCTTTGCATGTCATTCTAAAGTTTGGCAATTCGTTTGTTGTTCCTCTTTGAATTTCCAACACTTACTTTGAACCTGACTTGCATTTCCACAAAACATACACTTCAGAGATGAATTTTCGTTTTGCATATTTGACTCCTGTGTATCACAACTTTTAATATCCACAGTTCCAGAACCTGCCAAAACAAAGGAATTATTTGTGCTCACAGTCTTGCTTTTGAACCCTAAACCATTTGTGTTTCCAAAAGACTTCTGACCGAATAACATTGTTGAAATCTTTTCAGAACTTCATGACAACCTTGCAGGTCACACTTAAGAGTATTAATCATTTTTTCCTTTAACGATAGGGTTCTGGTGAATTCATCATTAAGACAGTCAATCTCAAGATTTTTCACTTGAAGTGATGATTCAAGTTTCTTCAACCTCATTTTTAGTTGAAGATTTTCTTAGTGAATATCTTCATTCTTATCCAAGAATTCAAAAATCTCAGTGTCAGACTCGCATTCTGAATCAGAATTTGAGTCAGAAGAAGTTTCTGCAGTAAAAACAGAAATTTCTATGCAAACTTTTGAAGTATGCGGATTGACCAACTGAATTGATTTTATTTATATTGAATCATCTGAAGCATTAGAGAGAGAAGGATGTTCCTCAGGTCTTTTGCTTCTTCTCACAATATCCTTGATCTTGTGTAAAATCAATGACCTGTCAGGGTCAATATGATTTGAGCAACATTCATCAGCCCAAGACAAGTATAACTACTTGAGTTGGTCATATCATTGAATGCGGATGTTCTGACTGTGTTTTGATCATGATAAAAAAAACTCTTAACTTTCCAATGAGTGAGTTCCTGGAAAGTGTTTCAAGGTTATTTCCTTCAACGATGGCATGCTTCTTATAATCGTATTTGGCTGGCAATGATCCGAGAATTTTCATCAATATGTCCTTTTCAGGAATAGTCTTACCCAATGCAAAAGATGTATTAACAATTTCAGACACTTTGTGATTAAACTCATTAAATGAATCTTTATCAGCCATATGAAGGTTTTCCCAATCATAATTTAGGTTTTGAAGCCTAGCTTGTTTCTCAGAGGAATTTCCTTCGAATACAGTTTATAAGATATCCCGGGCTTCTTTAGACTTAGTGCACGTAGTCACATGATGCTGAAGATCTGGGGTAATGGCATGGATGATAGCATTGAATCCATCATAATTTTTCTTTGCAACAAGAATCTCAGCAGAATCATAAGCACCAATATCCTTCATAACAGTTACATCGCCTTCTGCAACAACCGGATGATCATTGCCACTAACTACACGAACCCATGATTGAAAATCACGCGCTTGAAGAAACGCACGCATAGCAATTTTCCACCATAGATAATTCGAGCCATCGAGGTGGTACGTTTAAAGAGATAGCGTTTTTGTCCATATAGTCAGATTGCTACAAACACAGACTTATGAGGTCTTAAACGTGTTTGCCTTCTCTGATACCAATTGAAAAAGCGAGGGTCTAACAACCACACCCAATATTTCTTTTCGGCAATCTGTATGGACTAACACTAATATATTTTCAAGAGAATCAACTAGACATTCAGACTCAATCAAGGAAAATACATTCAAGAGTTATATCTTTGTTTCTTAATGTAATCAACAAATCAAACAGATAGAAATCCGTGAGCCTAATTATTATGAGAAACAACTTGAACGGTACCAAATACCAATGTTCAAGTGCCAATCAATTTATATCAACAACCAAAGGTTGGATTATCTGATTGATTGAACTACGCACAACTTGTGATATTTCAATTATATAAAAATATAATGCGGAAAAGAAATAACACAGACACAAGAAATTTTGTTAACGAGGAAACCGTAAATGCAGAAAACCCCCGGCACCTAGTCTAGATTTGTACACTACACTGTATTAAGCCGCTACAGACTCTAGCCTACTACAACTTAACTTCAGACTGGAATGTAGTTGAGCCCTAACCAATCTCACACTGATTAAGGTACAGTCACGTTCCTTACGTCTCTGAATCCCAGCAGGATTCTACGCACTTGATTCCCTTAACTGATCTCACCCACAACTAAGAGTTGCTAGGACCCAAAGTCGAAGACTTGATAAACAAATCTGTCTCACACAGAAAAGTATATTGAATAGATAAATCTGTCTCCCACAGAAATACCTACGAGTTTTTGTTCTGTCTTTTGATAAATCAAGGTGAACAGGAGCCAATTGATACACCAGACTTATATTCCCGAAGAACAGCCTAGTAATATCAATCACCTCACAATAATCTTAATCGTATGGTAACGAAACAAGATATTGTGGAATCACAAATGAGAGACGAAGATGTTTATGATTACTTTTTATCTTACCTATCAGAGATTGAATCTCGAGCAAATCTTAGAGAAGATAGTACTCAATACGATAAAACAAAGTAAGATCAGAACACGCAACTACAGATAACATAGTTGGGTGTGGCTTTAGAATCCCAATGAAGTCTTTAAGTCGTTAACCTATAATGGTTTTAGAAAAACCTAGGTTAAAGGAGAATCGACTCTAGTCGCAACTAGTATCACACATGAGGTATGGGGATTAGGTTTACCAGTTGCTAAAGTTCTGCCTTATATAGTCTTCAAATCAGGGTTTGTAATCAATGCTACCTTGGTAACAAAGCATTCAATATTCACCGTTAGATGAAAACCTGATTAGATTCAAGCTAATATCTTTCAACCGTTAGATCGAACTTAGCTTGTTACACACAAATGAAAAGTGACTTTATTTAGATATGGGTAACCGTACCTAAACGTGTACACCTTATTGGATCAACAATAGTTAACCGAAGTTAGCCATATGAACATTTTCATATCAACCTTGTTCATCTCAATCACAACTAGTTCAAATGACTCAAATGAAACTAGTTCTAGAGTTGCTCAATTGTTTATATTCTCATAGAAGTATACAAGACACAATTGAAGCAAAATCAATTTTGATTCACTCGAATCAATTCATGAACATTATACCCACAGTTTGTAAAAGATTCCATTCCTTATTATATAAATCTATTAGTTCATGAACATAACCTATTCAAGTATGCAAACGGATACGCATACTTAAGTAGTCGGACTTGGTCTTGGTTCGCCAGTATGCGAACGGGTACGCATACTATCGTACAACCAAACTCAGTTGAATTGCCGGACTTGAACTGTTACACCGGTACACAAACGGGTATGCATACTAAATTCCCAGATTTCAACTATCAAACCAGTATGCATACGGGTATGCATACTATGGTTCCCGGACTTGGAATAACTTGCAACAGTTAGCATACAAGTACACATACTGTGCCATATTTAATCAACGGTTAATTGTTCTAAACTCCATTTTAATCATTGAAACATTCTTGGAAGACATGAATAGATGTCTCACACAAACTATTAGCTTCAAAGCAATTTTCAAGTGATCAATAGATCAATACGAAACATTCCGAGTCTACATCAAATGACTGTCTCACACAAATCATGAAAGATGTTACCAAGCGATTTTCACATGATCATCTTTTGACTTTCGTCAAGAATATAAGATGAACTTGGTTAAAGCGAAAGGTTACCAACACATAATTTGAGAAATATGTAAGCGAGTTAAACTCATATCGAAATATCAAATGTGTATAATATAAAGTCTATATAGCTATACGACTTTTGTCTCAATAGGAGATATAATAGAAATAGACTTCTGAGTGATAGATGAGTTCAAGTCTCCACATTCCTTTTGTTGATGAAGTTCCACAAGATCCTCTTAGTAGTTCTTCGTCTTCAATCGATGAACGCCGTGAAGTCTAAAGCTCAACTACACATTCTATCCTAATCCGAGACATAGTTATAAGTAGACTAGAAATCAAGACTTATAGTTTTGGAAACTAAGCTTGACAAACAAGCTTGAGATAACAACGCTTGTGAGTTCGACTGAGCAGTGCTCTAACATTTATATAACTTAAAATACTAGCCGTTGGATGACAAGAGTTTTCAGCCGTCCATATTTAGTCGTTGGCGGTTTTGTGTCACACACTGGAGGGTTCACCACAGACGTTGGCGTGTGAAGGAAGAACTGGCGATTTTGGAACATACGCCAGCGTTTCTGGCTCACACACCAGTATGTTACGGCCAACCGCCCGATGTTCCATCAAGCACGCGTCTGTTCTTCCGTCTCACTCAACAAACCAACAATTTTGTTGGTTTGTCCATCCGTTTTTCATGTTTGTTGAGTCTCTAGTGGAAACAAAATGAACAAACTTGTAGTTTGTGGAGTCCATATGAACTGCTCTTAGAACCACTCAAGATCTAGCAAATACCATGTACTTCTCAACCCGTAATCAAATTTGGCTGGTGATAAATTCCCCCACTCCACAATGGAAGATATGATCGGCCGAGATTATGGCCCTCTTAAAGTCTCCGCTATCGCTCATCTGTATTATCTCTGACTTAAAAGTGGATCTTTCATTTTTCATGTCAAAATAGAAAAGTGATAAACATATTTTTTCTGAGACAGATAGGGTAAGATATAAGGATACGATCCATGCGTCCGAACAAACTAGAAAATTAATAAACTTGGGCTTTGCAAGCCAATTAACAGCTATCCCACCTGCTTGTTTGACTCTGTGGTTTTGGACAAGGTTTGCCGCTATTGGTGTGTAATTTTATTTTATTTTTCCTTCAAATCGTTGCTACACGTGTGATTAGGGCTGCCAACGGTTGCCCAATTACCCGGAACCGAACCGGGATCCGGATATATCGGGTCCGGTTCCGGGTCATAAGATTGGACCAATTAGCAAAATCACTACCCGACAGGTAGACCCGTTAAGAACCGATAAGCTTTTGGGTCCTAACGGGTATTACCCGCCGGGTACCCGAATATTTGTCTTTTACATGTTAATTTTACTAAAATGAAAAGATTTTGAATAGTTTTGCTCAATTTTTTTTTTTTCATTTTTCCTATATTTTCTTAGGTTTACTCTTAATTGGAACATTTAAACGGGTACCTAGCTCAGCTGGTCATCCCTGTTCCCCAAAGTTTCATGCGTTCCAGGAGGTCCCAGGTTCGAGCCCCCAATGGCGTAATATTGCAGAAATTAACATGTAAGGTAGAGTTAGTTTGCCCCCCTTGTGACACAATCTCAGCCCCCATCCGCTTCGGCTCCATTGGCTAGGTTACCCATGAGGCTCGCTGGTAGGCTAGCACAACAACCTGTTCAATTAATGTAGTAGTATGTTGTTGGAGCTTAGCTTGTTAGGCTTCCAACTAGTTCATTTAATACTCTTTATCCATTAATATGATTAAAAAAAGTTTTACATAGATATAATAATAATTTTATATGAAAAGTTATTAAAATCAAACCAACATAACGAAAGAAATAGTCCTTGTCCCAGTTGCGGCACTTTGATGGATGCTTTTGGAGACCATGCAATGCATTGTGCAAGCGATGTTGGGCTCAAGTTCAGGCACGACTTAGTTCGAGACGTACTAGCCGACATCTGTTTCAAATGTGGAGTTGCAGCTCGTAAAGAAGTTTCCTTGGGATTCCAGTCAGCCAATGACTCTAATTTGAGACCGGCGGATATTCTAGTATATAACTGGGAGAACGGTCGAGACACGTGCTTTGACATTACATGGATCTCGCCTTTTGCAGGTGGTGGTGCTCATAATTTTACACCAGGTGAAACCATCTCTAAAGCAATTACTCGTAAATGTATGAAGTACTTGGATAAATGCACTTCTCTTAGTTATGGCTTCTGTGTGTTTGCTTTTACCACATTAGGTGAACTTAGTGATGAGGCGATGGTTTTTATGAAGAGACTTGGGAATTGTTTTCTAACCATGATATAAATGACAGGGTAGGAAGATCTCTTATTCATAGGTTATGCATTGTTATTCAAAAAGGTGTGGGAGCTCAGCTTGTTACGAGACTCCCAACCAGCTTCTCGTAAAACTTTATTTTGTTCGTTCTTTATATATAAAGTTGTAAAAAAAACATAACGAATATAAAAATAGATTATCAAGAAAATATAGTTGATTTTAAAGGACCCAATAAATACCTGGACCTGACGGGTATTTAAGGTTTTTATCAGATCCGGTTCCGGGTCCATTAATTTAGGGACCGAACCCGAAACCGATTAAAATTACCGGTTCCGGTTCCGGGTAGTATACTATTTGGACCCGATAAGACCCGTTGGCACCCCTACATGTGAATGTAACAAAGCCTTGAATGCTCGACATAAATTTGATTAAATAAATACACATTTGAATGATTGAACGAAAAGTTTCATTTATATCGTAGTTTTGTCAAACAGATACGTGAATTTATTGGTATTAAAGGTAGCCTCTTCCCTTTTCTGGAGCATAATAGATATTTTGTGTATTTCGTTTGTTGTGGTAGGGGCCAAGCGGTTTGGTGGTTTCTCATTGACATATTCTTTGGAATTTAAAGGCTGCTGCCCGCTGCCTCTGCTTACCTCTTCTTCCATGACGGAGATATTTTGTGAAATAGAATAGGGAACCTCGTAGAAAAGGATAAGAATATTTGTTTTAGGATACTTTACTTCTCTGTTAGACAAGTAAAATAGTATCCAGTGACCTGACTTCGAAGCTCGTCAGAATTGAAGTTCGTACCGGTAGTTCCAAAATTGAAACCAATTACAGATACTTTTATCGGTAAGATGGCTTAATTATAACTAATTATTCATAGCCTAAGCACGGATCAAAATTTCTCAGAGTACAATAGAAAATGGTGATTTTAAGGCTAAGCAGTGACTGGTATCTTTTTCAGGGGAACAGCTATCAGCTATGTATGGACCGGTAAGATACGCACATTCTCACTCGCACTATGCCTCTAAACTTTTCCTTTTTAAGCGTGAACATTTTTTTTTTTTTTTTTTTTTTTGTTTACTCTAACGGACCACCACTACTCTCTCTATGTAAGAAGTGATCTAGGAAGTGCGAGTTAGCTAGGTGGCGAGTGGTGCGTCTCTCGTCCTGGATTCAACAGCCGAAGTGATTTTTTTTTGAAGTTGAGTTGTGGTCTTTGTGGTTTTTCCTTTTAAGTGGGCTTTTTTATTTTTCATTTAAAGGACAGAGACTTTAGTGGGCTCAACTCAATATTTGATTTATTCGTTCTATTTTTTTCAAGGTGTGTTGTTCCTTGTTCATTCATGTGCATCCAAATTTGATAGTGCATACAACTTACATGGAGGTAGTCAAATGAGATTTCTATAGATTTTCATTGACTTTTTATTTGAGTGATTTCTGGAGATTTTCTGAAAATCTAGAAACTTCTAGTGATTTTCTAAGAGTATACCAAAGAGTCTTTGTGACTTGTAGAGACAGAAAAATGAGACTTGTAAAGAGGCTTTCTGATTTGTAGAGACAAAAAATATAAAGTATGTGATCAAAAATTCAAAACTTCTACCAGTTACTTTATTACGTGCGTTTTAATGTTAATAAAGTATCATGAATATCTAGTAAAATATGTGATTATTATCAAAATAAATCTCACAGTTTTTAAGTTTTCATTCTCTTTAATCCATTCATCCCACATTTTATTTGCTATGCTATCTCGCTACTGGTTTACTGCACAAATGGTCCGTTCCTTGGTCATCTGGTGAAAAAAAAAAAAAAAAAAAAAAAAGAGAAAAATTTGGTTTACTCACAAAAACAAATATTCCCAAAATTTCCAAGTCTCCCAAAATATCACCTCTTGGGGAGAGATTTCTACCATGCCTATTTTCCTAGAAAAGTTTTCTAAATCTCTGAAAACAACAAATCAATGACTTTCAATTCTCCTTCGAATAACAGGGGTGTTGGAGTGACTCTTATGAAATCCTAATCCAATAGCATGGAGTTTCAGAGAATTTAAATGACTTAAAAAAAGTCTCTAACCAATAACAAGAGACATTAGGAGACTCTCCAAAATTCTCTATGGACTAACAGTAGATTTGGAAATTCTCCAGAAGTCTTTTGAAATCTCAATTGAATACCACCCTGTTAATCATTCTTTAAGGTTCTCTTAAACCCTTGATGAGAACATGAATTTGAGAGTTTTTACATAGTGGGGTTGAGATCTTTGGATCTCGGGAAGGATCAAAAGCACAAATGTATTGCTCCCTCCGCTAAAAACAAAAAAAAACCCATCATCCCCCTATTTTTTAAGCTAAAATGAAAAAAATAAAATAATGTTTCTTTTTTTTACAACAGAGGTAGCATTACAGTACATACCACAATAGATGTGGTGGATATGGAGACAAATTTAAGCTAAGACTGAAGTATTATTTTCATAGAGAGTGAGGATCCATGGAAAATCTTATTTGGACACCATCTTACAAGATTTCCACCAATTTTTCTTTAGAGTTCAAACGACGATGATATGTTATTAAATTCTAGATTCTTACCAAAACTGAGCACAATTCGAGATACCAAACTTGACCATCTACCGATTTTAATTTCGATCGTTAATTTTTAAGGATTGATTTTCAAAGTGCCTTAGAGGGTGGTCTTATACATCTCGGATTGTGCTCATTTTTTTATAAGATTGTCAAGTTTCATAAGAAGAAGAACGTATCACCAAAGTATTGACTTCAAATTCATTGTCGTTTGAACTCTAAAGAAAAATTGGTGTAAATCTTGTAAGATAGTATCCATATAAGATGTTCCATGGATCATCCACTTTCTAAGATACGTTCTCAGATATGTATCTCTTAATCCGACCATCCATCAAGTAGCAAGGATTTTTTTTAATCTTCTTTTCTATGAAAATAAGGTAATCTTATTAATGTGAAAATTCCTAAATTATCTGATAATACTTTCAATAACATCAGCGAGTCTGGCCCTGATAGATAAGCGAGGCAAGCAAGACCCTTGTTTCATTAAGGGAACTTTTCACATTTTTTTTTTAAAAGCATCATATTATTAGGGTTGCAGGGCTTTGGGTTTGGGGGCTACATAGATTTAAATGTTCTAAATGTAGATGCGGAAGACCGAAGCAAAAAGGTAAATATACCATTGGTCTAACCCAAATCTAACTCAACACAAAAACTAACTTAAATTTATTTTTCTTCTTCTCTAAAACAAAAATCTAACCTAACATTTCTCATTTTTTTCTCTCTTCTTCTTCTTCTCTAAAACAAAACAAAACAAAATGTTAACCCAATTTAAATTTTCGATTCTCATCTCTTTTGATTAAAAGATAACAAGATCAGGCCGCCTGAACCCTGATTCTGAAACATGCCAAATTATTAATGCAGTTGATCTAGATTTCGTGAATAAAGAAGTTTAAACACCAGAGAATCCTTCAGAGATGGATTATATTAGGTAAGAATCGAAAATCCACCATTTATTTTAGCTTTTTGTTGGACAAATATGTTAGATTAATGATGCTAGATTTTGAAAAAACAGTTTCAAAAATTATTTTTGTTGGGATTTCTTTTCGACCTAGCCGCAAACCGTAAATCATGACTGAGAAGATAAGAACTGCCAGCCGTAATATCCCTTTATGGTCAAGAAAATTTTAAAATCCAAACCGTAACTTGTGTACTACGGCTAGGACGTTCCTAGCCGTAAGTGGTCTTTAGTTGCCAGAAATTTGGATATTTTCCTATTATTTCGGCTAGCAATTTCCCCACCATAAACCTAAATTTCCCAACCGTAACCTTTGTTCCCTAGCCGTAAGTTGCTTTTACAGTTGGGTCATATAATGTGCCTTAGACGTAAACTCCTTTTTATGGTTGAAACATCCCACATTTCTCAACTATAATCTTTTTTACGGTTGGGTCCTATAATATTTCCATGTCGTAAGTTTCTATGTGAAACGGAATTGTTTCCCTCCTCTTATATGTTCGTACTATTTTTAGGAATCGTGGAAAGGAAAAGAATAAAAAAAACACAAGAAACAACACAAACTAATGTTAATGTTTCTATCATGGTGGTACTATACTATATCATTTATTTATTTTTATAAATTATATACAAGTGTTTAATGTTTGTGTATTTGATATGAAAATAAGCAGTATTTGAAGTTTGTGTCTTTGTTGGTCAGGGACCTGAGCCGTTCCATTGATGTCGCAGAGATGTTGAGTGTTAAACAACAAAGAAAATTGCTTTCAAATTTTATGAGTTACCTAATCCTCCAAAAGAATATATTCATATCAAGGGGTTCCAAGAAGTCTGGGAGTTCCTTATCATCTTGTGAGGATGTTGGTTGTAGTGTATTAATGGGCTATGTACATCATCTGGGAAGTTGTTTAATGTTTTAAACTTTTATTCTGTAAGGCTTTGTTGTAATATGTTTGGTTACGGATTTGGATGGATTTATTTTGTTTTGAGTAACATATTTTAATTTAGAATGAATGAATAGTTTTAGTGTTCTAATTTATCTAATTCTAAATAGAATGAAAGAAAAATCATAGAATTTCATTGAAAGGCATATGTAAAAGCATTTTGCTGAAACGAAAAGGCATACATTTACATAGCGTAATATTGAACAAAAAGACGTAGCATAGATCATAACATTGCACTTAAACACTTAATCATATAGGTTGAAATCGTTGCACCGACATTACATGATTTCCTTAACATGCACTGCATCATTTCCTTAACTTACACCACCTCATTTCACTTGAGAAGATACAAACACCACACCGTGTCAATATATCCCCGAATTAAGAATGAAGGTGGAGGTATTGGTTTTAATTTAGGCATAAAAGAATTTTAGTGAATTAACTCAATCATCTCTCTGATGTTGACATCTTAGTGGTTGGTTGTGATGAAGAGATAATTCTTTTCCTAGCTAGTTCCGATTCTAATTGTGCTAAGTTTGAATGGATCTTCAAAGCGGAAAAAATAAGCAGTTGTTTGTTTCAATTGTTGGATTATAAATATCTGGTTGTTTCATGTAAAGAATGGTCGGACATGGATAAACGAAACAAAACAAAAGCATTACAATATAGAACAAGTAATCCAACGGATTAACAACTAGAACGAGACTTGATACAATCTGAACTAAAAAGAAAAATAACATACTCGACTCGATGATGATACGAACCAAACCAAATAAACGATTCAAAAAATTAACCAACTAAATCATGACTCGATACAATGTACTGATCGAACTCGATAATGAAATATCTAGAATGATAATTTCAGATCCAATTTTAGCAACTCGATAGAAATTGACTTCCTAGAATGATAATTTCATATCCAAATTTAACAATTAGCTAGAAAATATGACTTGATAGAAATTAACAAATGCGACATAAATCAATCAGAGAGATTATAGACTTTTTCTTTTAGTTTTTCAGCACCGGCAATCAGAGCATCCACCTTGTGTCTAATATTCTTCATCTTCTCAGCCCTTCCTAGAAGATGAGAATTCTTCTCAATTTTTTCAATCCCTTCTGGAAACCTAAAGTTGGAAAACTCAGATCGTTCTTGCACGCTTTGATACTAACATCGAAACCCTATAAATAAATCATAAAAGTTATTAAGAGTGAGGGAAAATTACAAGGAAACTAGCAATCAAATCAAATTAATTATTATAACAATCATAACACAAATAAAGATGGATGAAATTGTATTGAAAGAATGACGAGTCTTCACAGTTTAGGAGTTTGACTGAAAATTTGGAAATTGCGGTGAGTTAGCGTGTTCATGAACTTATAGAGGTATGATGGGGACTGAATTAGCTCCGGCTCAAAATCAGAAAGTTGTATAGGAGGGTCGCATCTTTCTCTAGATCCATCAATTGTCTCAAATTAATTGTTTATTCACATCAATTGTTTGTATTTTGACCTCCTATGAATATTTATCTACATCTAATTTAATTTTCTTTCAAGACTTTTTTCTTTCCTAATGAGTTATTTCTATTACGTTTCAATATATTGTGTTTTAAATATATACACAACGCAAATATATTAAGATATTGCGAGTTCATTTTCAGAATATTTCATGATTGTTTAAAAATATTTTTTACAATAATTATTGAAAAATATACTTTATCCGTTTAATTAGTTCCTTCATCTATACTATTTTGCATGTTATATTACCCTGCTTCTGTTTATAGTTGTATTTCCTCAAAAAACTCTCAAATATGGCCTTACTATTAGAGCATTGCTCGGTTGAACCCGCCAAGCATTGGTATGTTAAGTTTGGTTGTCATATTTTAGTATCACTAGAATAATTTTCTTAGGTTAGGCTAAGAAGTATAGAAATGATGAGACATACACTAAAGACCTAAAGATTCTGAAGACGTATCAACATCTGCGAAGACATCATCCTTATACCTCATACTAGTAATACAAGAGTTGACTTGTTTCCATTTCTATATCGTTGTTTTCAAGTCATTTAGATTGAAAACATAACATGCGCAGTTATATAAAGAAACTCTGGTATTAGAGACTTGATCATCTTATTATGATCAAAGTGTCGAGGAAGAATATACAAGTTATTTTACAACTCAGGTATATTGAGTTACGAAGTATAATGCTTATCTTTGGAATTTTGTAATTGCGACATAGACATAATCTATGTAACTTATTACTAGATTATGTAAACAACTTAGGATTGATTTTATTCCTAGAAAACTATGTTTGATCACATGAGTTTAAGGAAGTAGACTTACAAAAAAAATTGTAGTTGAAAGAAATCAATAGGTCTGGTGATCCGGTTTTCATTGAAGATCTAAAGAAGGACCGATCCCTTCTTATGTTGGGAAGAATTCTGGATCCGATCCTTACCTATGTTGGGAGTCAAGGTGGTACCGATCATTACCTATGTTCGGAGTCAAGGTAGTATCGCTCCTAACCTAAATGGGAATCAAGGTAGAACCGATCCCTACCTACATTCGGAGTCATGGTAGAACCGGTTCTGGGTCCATAAAATTTGAAACCAGACCCGAAACTGACTAAAAGAATAGTGTATGGTTCCGGGTCCCATGGTACCCGGGAGGACCCGGACCCACCGACATTCCTAGTTCTTTCCATTTTGATCAAAGATGCAATACAACTCTATAATAAGTCGATTTGTAGGATCAGGTCAGTTGTTAAGTATGTTACTAGATCTCCTGCTAGGTTGGCTAAGTTTAGATATTGTGCTATTTTAGAAAAAAATAGAGTGCAAGAAAGGTTTGATCTTGGATGTGAAGAGTAGATAGAATAACACTTACTTGATGTTAGATGTTGCTGAAAAGTATGAAAAAGCTTTCAAAACTTTAGAAAAGCATGATGGGGACTTTAGACACAAGTACATTTTTGAAGAATCAAGGTCTGCTGCTTTACCTAATACTACTAATTATGTAATGGAAATTGATAATATTGTGTATTACTCTTCTAGTTCTGAGTCTGATATAGAAGTTGAGGATTCTAATCCAAAAGGCAAGAACAAAACAAACAACAAGAAGAAAAAACCTTGTTAATATGCTCCATATGAAGAGAATTGGAAATATGCCAGAAGTCTTGTGAAGTGCTTAAAGGTATTCTTCGATGCTAATGTTAGATTTACTTCCTCAACACAAGTTACAACTCATGCTTTATTATGGGAATTAATACTCATCCATGAACAGTTAGCTGAATTTAGAGATAGTGCAACATCAAATGCTTTTATTGCATGTATGGTTGATATTATGCTTATGAAGTACAATAGTTATTGGGTGAGACTATGAAAAGATGAATTCTGCCTTGTTTTTGGCTTAATTGTAGGATCCAAGAGAGAAAGTAAAGGGATTAGAATTTGCTCTTGAGTGTTTGTACGAGAAAGAATTTGTCAAGGTTAATTGAGTTAAAGAAAATGTGAAGAGGGACTTTAAGATACTCTTTGAAGAATACAAGTCTATTCATTCAAGTCATGAGGAGGTGTTAAGTTCATCTTGTAGTGTTGTAGTTGAAACTCAGTTATTGCTCAAAAGCATGGTCTAGTGGCTAGTCATAAATCAAGAAAGAAAAGGCAATAAAATAAAATAAATAAATAATCAAATGTTAGGGAAACAATAACATAGTTGGATATGTATTTGATTGAAATGATGAACGAATTTGAATCTGATGGTGAAATAAGTGATACAAGTGAGACCAAAACCGGTTTTGGTATATTGGCTTAGTGGTAGACTAACAGTAGCAGGTATAAGATACTCTCATGTATGGAAAAGGATATATTATCCATGCCAGTGTCCTCGCTTGCCTCTGCATCAACATTTAACACCAGAAAGTGTGTGCTTACTCCATAAAGAAGTCTTTATCTATTAGAACTGTTGAGGCATTTCTCTGCACACAAAGATGGTTACAAAAAACCCACTGCTCTTGATTTTTTATGTGATTATGTACCAGATGATAACTCTAGTGTAGAGGAGGTAATCCAATCTTTTCCTTGTTTTTTTGGCTTTTTTTAGTATCAAACTATCAATACAAAAGTTCTTAAAATAAAGACTCCAACTCAAATATCACTTGTTGTAGCAGAGTTGTTGGGTGCAGTTCAATTGTTAGAGGTCTTGGATACTTGATGCTAAGAGATGTAGTTCATTTTTATTGCATCAAACTTATGGAAGTGGTCAGTGCCGAAGCCGAAGTGATATTTTTTTTTACTTTTCTTTCTGTTTTTTTTTACTTGAATAGTTGAACTTGAGCTTTGAAGTTTATTCTTATTAAACTTAATTAGTAAGGATTTAAGAATATTTGGTAATTTTGGTATATTTATTATGTGTATAAAGTATGATTCAGGCCAAATTTTCGTTATTTTATAAGCTAAATAATTATACATATGCCACAAGTATAAAGCCGAGACTAAACCGGAACCTTACTGAGTTAACAGGTACAGGTAAAAAACCGAACCGAGCTTTACGTATACAGGTACATGTACACAGTTAGAGTACTGACCATACGGAGGTATAGGTACTCGGCTCGACCAATATAACCGATTTGAAAAGTACCGTGTGTATCCGTACTTACTTTACTTTAGTTATAAATTCATTTTCAATGAGACTCATTTAAAATCATAAAGAATATTTGTTTAGTTAGGAAATAATATATGATTAATATCTTTATTACTTTTTATTTTCGTTCCATTTAAAAATTCTTTTAATGTTGGCTGCAAATGTTAGTTTCTTCACGAATATAATCATTTCATCTAGGATGAAGATCTTGATTTTCCAAATTTTAGAGTATCTTTTGTTCTTTATTTTTCATTTCTTATTTAACATAGAGTTAGGAAATTTTAGGTAATTGTTAGTAATAACGTTTTTACGAAAATAAAACAGGGAGGATCCACTTACGTGGTTGTATTCATACTATCTCACACTTTTGAGAACATTTTTCCTAGTATAACCTAAACCGTATGGAATTTGAAGTTAGTATTTTGTGGATATGTTACTCTTACAAAGCTCTACATACCTACCAAAAATGAACATATTCAAACCTCACTATTTATCGATCTTAATTTCAACGGTTGATAATCCATCAATTTTTATCGACTAATTTTCAACATAGTAGATGGTAGTGTTATACTTCTAGAAATATGCACATTTTTTGTAGGCACATAGATCTTTATAAGAGGAACTGAAAAAGCGGGGGTACAACAACCACAACCAATATTTTGTTCGGCAATCTGTATGGACTAACGCCAATATAATTCCAAGATAATCAACTAAACAGTCAGACTCAATCAAGAAAATACATCCAAGAGTTATATCTCAATTTCTCAATACAATCTGCAATCGAACAGATAGAGATCTGTGAGCCTAATTGATATGAGAAGTAACTTGAACGGTATCAAAGACCAATGTTCAAGTGTCAATCAATTTCAATCAACAACCAAATGTCGGATTTACTAATTGATTGAACTATGCACAACATGTGATATTTCAATTATATATACAAATATAATGTGGAAAAGAAATAACACAGACAACAGAAATTTTGTTAATGAGGAAACCGTAAATGCATAAAACCCCCGGGACCTAGTCCAGATTTGAACACCACACTCTATTAAGCCGCTACAGACTCTAGCCTACTACAAGTTAACTTCAGTTAGGAATATAGTTGAGCCCTAACCAAGTCTCACACTGATTAAGGTACAGTCACGTTCCTTACGTCTCTGAATCCCAGCAGGACTCTACGCACTTGATTCTCTTAGCTGATCTCACCCACAACTAAGAGTTGCTATGACCCAAAGTCGAAGACTTTATAAACAAATCTGTTTCCCACAGAAAAGTCTATTCTGATAGATAAATCTGTCTCCCACAGAAATACCTACGAAGTTTTTGTTTCGTCTTTTGATAAATCAAGGTGAACATGAACCAATTGATAATCCAGTCTTATATTCCAGAAGAACATCCTAGAAATATCAATCACTTCATAATAACTTAACTATATGGTAGTAGAACAAGTTATTATGGAATCACAAAGAATGAGACTAAGAGCTTTGTGATTACCTTTTATATCTTACCTATCGGAGATAAATCTCGAGCCAATCTTAGAGAATATAGTACTTAATACGATAGAACAAGTAAGATCAGAACACTCAACTACAGAGAAAATAGTTGGGTATGGCTTCAGAATCCCAATGAAGTCTCCAAGTTGTTAACCTATAATGGTTTTAGGAAAAACCTAGGTTAAAGGAGAATCGAATCTAGTACGCAACTAGTATCACACAGAAGTGTGGGGATTAGGTTTTCCAGAAGCTAGAGTTCTCCCTTATATAGTCTTCAAATCAGGGTTTGATAGCTTGGAAATAAAGCAATCAATATTCACCATTGGATGAAAACCTGATTTAAGATTCAAGCTAAGTTTGCTTTAAACCAAAGCAATATCTCTCCACCGTTAGATGGTCTTAGCTTGTTACACACAAATGAAATATATGTAGTTGCATCTTTTCTGATGGCTACACCCAAGTAGATCGAATGGCTATAAAACTACTAACATTCAAGATTCAAAGATAAACAAGATATAAAAAACATGAAAAGTAAAGATTGACACAGGCATATAACGTGGTTCGGCCATGAAGACCTACGTCCACGGGAAAGAAGATGTTTTCTTTATTAATTAAGGTCTTACCCTTGAAAGAGTTACAAATATCACTTAGATTTATCACTCTCTCTTTCTCTAAATCTTTCTCAGGAATTCTCTGTAAAAAGACCATCTAATATTACATGTCCATTTCCTTCTACATGGACTGGTATTTATAGGAAAACTGGACTCGTGAAGGCCTGATCTCGCCGAGTTGGTGGATCTATCGTATATCTTCTCATTACTTCGGACGAGCTCTATACTATTCCTCGTGATGCGCTGATCGGTTCTCCTTCCGAGTTATCTCGCTTCATACGTCATCGTGCTGCTCCTCGTAGGGGGATCTCGTATTGCACCATCTTAAAGTTACTCATCGTCTGAGGAGATTTGATGTTTCTTTTTCCAGTCCGGTGGGTCAGGTCGGCGTTTTGACAAAGAAGATCCTTCAAGATAACCCTTGCGGTCCCAACGAGATCGTCGTGACAGTGGGTCGGCTCGATGCTGGACTTCACTTTCCTTTGTATTTCCCGCTAGATCCCTTCTAGTACGAGGTACTTTATCGGCTCAGTCCTCAGCGAGGTATATTTCAACCTAATGGTAACTTTTATAGGATCGCCCGAGAATGTGCTCCACGAAGCAAAGGTAAGGTTACTGAGCATGAGCAGAACGAGTTCGTTCTTTCTCTGATGGATTTATATACACCTGATACTTTTGTGGAGAACTATTGGTGCCAACAGTCCGATACTTTTGAGGGCTTTGGAGTTGGAATTTCTTGATCTCGGAAAGCTATCATGGGCCCCGTGCTCATGTCGGATTTGGATCCTCCTAACCCCAACAATCTTACACTCCGCAAGACACACGATCCAAAGTGGTTTTTGGTTCCTCTTCGAATTGTGGGGCCTTACATTTTTGGTTGGGATGATCTTGGCAATACTCTTCCTGGGATTCCCAAGATGCATAGTCATCTGCCACCCTATAAGCCATGAGAGCTTAGATGGGTTACTCCTCGCAGGCGTCCATCACAATCCGTCCGACCTATTGAGGATGCTAAGGTAGAAAATAGTGTCTTAATGTTTTAACGTATATATACCTTTCCCCTGTTTTATGCCTTAACATCTGATGCCATTTTTTGACAGAGGATGAGGGTTGCTGATGATTCTAGCCCGTCTACTGCTCCTGTGGGGGTTGCAGAACATGCGATGGATGTTGATATTAGTGCTCTTTTTGGTGAGAATGGGATGATTGACCTTGGTGAAGGATTTTTTGATGGTGTTGACCAAGCCTTGTTGGATGATTCTATCAATCCCGATGGCACTGCTACGTTATTGGAGGTGAGGATGTCCTAGGTGAGTAATCTCGCAGCTCAGGGTGCTCTCCCCGATGTAGGTGCTCGGGTTGGAAGTGGTGGTAGTGGTGTTGGTACTGGCATACCAAGTACTTTTGCTGGTGGTTTTACTTCTGCTCTAGCAGTTCCTTATAGTTCGTCTTCCACCGTTTTTGGTGGGGGATCCGAGGCGATGAAGATGTTATGCTTGGATCAATATGCTCGGCTGAGCGAGGACGAACAAGCTCGTATCTTGATTTCTTTGGACAAGTCCGCTCAGCATCAACTTGTGCAGGCGGTATGTGTTCATACTTTACTGTATTTTTAACAGTATGTATTTATTAGTGTCCCAGTCTAACTGGTGATGTTATCTGATTTGCTAGAGCAACAAGTTAAGGGTGGGGATGTTGTCCGAGACTCGCATTGCCAGGAGGCGAGCCAGAGCTGTGGAACATGAGAACGAGTAGTTGTGTCTCGCTGTGGAGATGGCTAAGCAGGAAGCCTTGTCCTTTCGCCAGGATAAGAAGGAGTGTGAAAGTATTTATTCTTTCCTTTGTCTAATTTTCTCGACTCCATAATAGGTTCTAGAGTTCTGAATTAGTCCATCTATTGGTAGCCACCGTCAAACATCTGGAAGATAAGATAGATATTATTTGTCATAGGCATGCTAGGGAACTTTGTAGCCTAAAGCTTGATGTGAGCTCTCGTCAGTGTAAAATTGATTCCTTGGAGGATGAGATTACACTACTTCAGAATGATGTGGAAGTTCATCGAGATTGCATCGTTGAGCTTCGTGCGATGTTAGATAAAGCTAAGCAGGTGGTTGTAGCTCGCTCGGATGAGATCAAGCTGCTCCGAGCTCAGAAGGATGGGCTTATTAAGTGGCAGTTTGATCATTTGCCCCAGCTAACGCAGGCAGGGGATGATAGAGAAGAACTTGCTCGAATTAAGCGAGAGTTTGTCCAACTCGAGAAGGAGCATGATAGACATATGTTATCATGCCCGGCTGGTGATGCTGCCATCACACCCGTTGAAGCACAGATTAGTGCTTTACATAATCAGAAAGCCCAAGTGGAACAAACTTTAGCTTCTGTTTTAGTTGAACATGAAGGTTGCCTATTAACAACTTTTGATTTTTTTATGTTTCATTCCTTGTAAAATTTCCCTCAGGTTAACTGTTTCCCTTTGTTATCTGGCAGAGGCTTGTAAGCGCAATGCAGAGCTGGATAAGCAGTTGGAAGAGGTAAAGGGAGCAAAACAACAGCTTGATGAAGAGCTTAATAACTTGGTTAATCGTCATGAAGAAGAGCTGGAGGCTGAACGTGCTGATAAGCATAAGAAGATGGGCAATCTTCATGCTGAGTACAAGGTCAAGATGACACATGCATGCAAAGCTGCTATCTTGCACGAGCCCCAAAGAGTCGCTGCTGCTGCCAACGTAGTGGTTCCTCCCAATCCTATTACAGAGCCAATTGCTCATGGCAGCGGTGAGGTCGAAGGCGATGATCGTATGGGGACCGAGCAGGATGCTCCTCGTGAGGAACAATCGTGATGCTCTCTCTTGTTATTTCTTTGTGTTTAACAACTTTGTTGTCCTTTTTGTTACTATGCCCTCGTGTTGTGAAATTGTGGGTAGTAAGTCCTTGTGCTCATTCCGAGGAAATGTTTAAAGGTAGTACTGTGAACATTGTTGCTTTAACAAGTCCTCTGTTGTTCTGGAGGCAACAACATTATTTTTTGGTAAGTCCTCATATGTGGGAGGCGTTTAATATTTTTTGCTAACGTACTTATTAATACGTATGATAACTTTTGCTCTTCGATATGTATCATGCAATGTTCTTGTTTTTGTTTGCTTTGAGGGTGATTTATGCGTATACTGTCGGTCCAACCATGGGTGACAAAGCCAAGGAGTGATCAGTTCCTTAATTGGATAGGGCATCTCTTACGGTGTTGGACTTTGAGTATAACACATTTCACTTTTCACATTAGTTGTATGCCTATATGGGCTTTGCTTTTTAATAGTGTCCAGTTTAGGTTACACTTTCCCCTTGGTCGAGTAATCAGGTGTTTGAGTCACTTTATTTTTAACCATTGTTTGGAGGGCAATATCTCGGTCAAGTGATTCTCGCCTTAGCCAAAGACGAGTACCTTGATTCTAGATTCTCCTGTTATGGCAAGACATCATCCGATTTCATGATCATGATGGCATTACCTTAGGTATATTTCCGTCTTAGGTAGCTTAGGGTGTCCCCCGCTCCATCTTGCTTCATTCGGCTAGATGGCATTGCCTTAGGTCTGTGTCCGTCTTGGGCAGCTTAGGTATTTTACCCACATCATTGGTTGTGGAATAGAATGTGTGGCTAGCACCGTGCCATAATCTTGATGGGCTTTGGTTATAATGCAAATATGGTATGATTATTCTACATGCAAGTGCATGAAACGATGAGAAAATTAAAGAAAAAGAAAAACAAAACACGAAAAATCATAAGCAAAATAATTAACCATATAGGTAATAAACAATGGGATACTAGAAGGAGGAATTTTATTATTCTCAAAAGAGGGTTTATAAACCCTTGTTACATTCAGATAAGGTTTCATGACCTTTTACAAGTAGGGATTCAAACCCTATTTTCATAACTTGTCATTCTAAGCGATAAGCTTGTTTAAGCATTGTATTGCTTGAGGTATTTGATATTCTAGGGGCGTTCTAGTTCTTCCCCATTTGTCTTGAGCAATTTGTATGCTCCATCGCCTGCCTTGGCGATGACTGTAAGTGGTCCTTCCCAGATGGGAGCAAATTTTCCTGACTCGCGCTGATATGGCAGGATCTCATGCCAGACTTTGTCACCTGGGCTAAATTGCCTCTGATGAACACGTTTGTTGTATTCTCGGTCTAGCCTCCGATGGTAATTTTCTATTCTTTGAAGAGCTATTTCTCGGTTTTCCTCGAGATTGTTTATCTTAGCGAGTATCATGTCCGAGGTTAGGTTCTTTTCCTAAGCCTCATTCTTAGTGGTTGGGATCATCGCCTCGGTTGGTATGATCGCTTCCGTGCCATAGGTGAGAGCGAAGGGGGTCATCCCTGTTGCTTCTCTTCGAGTGGTCCGATAGGCCCACAGAACATTGTGTAATTGCTCATGCCAGCTATCCCCATGTCCATCCGGCTTCTATTTGAGCATGTCGACAATGGTTTTGTTAGTGGCCTCTGCCTGACCATTACTCTCGGGGTAGATGGGTGTGGATTTATTCTTCCTGATCTTGAAGCAGTTAAAGAGGAGATCAATGTTTTTCCCTCGGAGTTGGGTCCCATTATCTGATATGATGGAGACTAGAATACCGAAGCGGCATATGATGTGCTCAAAGAGGAATTTAAAGATATCGTGGTCTCTGATGCGCCTGAGGGCTAAGGCTTCTACCCATTTGGTAAAGTAATCTGTAGCCACGATTAAGTATTTTCGTTGTCCTGTACCAGCTTGTAGGGGTCCAACGATGTCGACTCCCCACTTGGAAAATGGCCAAGGGATTAATACAGATTTTAAATCCATCGAAAGGGCATGCCTTCGCTTACCAAATTTTTGACATTCTAAGCATAGTTTTGCCATTTGCTTTGAGTATTCGTTCATGCGAGGCCAGAAATATCCTTATAATATGGCTTTGTGAGCTAGGGATCTTCCACCGCTATGGTTTCATGCGTAACCATAATGTTTTTCCTTCGATATTTCTTCGCCCTTAGCAAAGGAAAGGCATCTAAATAACGACATCTTAGTATAACAGTATAGACCTCGAGGAGTGAAGAAGGCGGTGTGCTCTTGATCTTCCTCGGCGAGGGGGATTAGGTTGTATCCCGAGTATCCGTCCGTTAGGGATAACAATCCGTACCCAGATGTTGCTTCTACGAGCTGATCGATATTGGGGAATGGAAAGCTGTCCGTTGGGCAGGCTTTATTAAGATCGCTAAAATCAATGAAGATTCACACTCCTCCATTTTTCTTTGGTACTATCACCATGTTAGATATCCATATTGGATATTGTATTTCTCGGATGACTCCTGATGCCTCCATCTTTCTCAATTCGTTTTGAATTGTTTCGTGATATTCTGGTACCACCTTTCGCATCTTTTTCCTTGTGGGCTTATGCTTCGGGTTAATCTTCAAGTGATGGCAACAATTTTCTGGGTCTATTCCAGGCATGTCTTCCATGCACCATGCAAAGACATCAGAATATTCTTTTAATACTCGTACGAGCTTTTCTTCTTCCTCTTTGTCGAGGAGAGTTCCTATCTTAACCATACCCGGGTTTTCGGGTGTTCTGATATTTACTTCCTTTGTAGGTTCCGAGGCTGAGAAGTTTGACCTAAGCTCTCCAATGTCGGAGAGGTTCTGTAATTGCTACAAGGGCTCCATGGATGAGTCCGAGGTTGATGCATTATCCGAGACTGGTATATTATCCGAGCTTCTCGCTTCGTTTGTTACTGCTATGTAGGTATCGATTTCAGCATGGCTATTAGCATTCTTGGCCCTTTTCTTCTTCTCCTTTGGGGAGTTTACTATATTCTCGCCATTTTGTACATCCATGTTATAGCAGTACTTCGCTTCGCCTGAATCTCCGATGATCTCTGAGATCCCATCGAGAGTTGGAAACCTTAGTCTCTGGTGATAGGTTGACGCGACTCCTTTGATCCCATGGACCCAAGATCGTCCGACAATTGCTGTGTATGGTGAAAGTACGTCCACTACACAGAATGTGGTCAAGGTAAGGATTTTTCCTACATGGATTTCTAGAGTTACCTCGCCCCTTGGGCGAGTTGACGAACCATTAAAGCTAAATATGTTATATGCAGATGGTATTAGGCATTCGTCTCTTAGACCCATTTGTTTGAATGTTTCGTAAAACAGGATTTCGACTGAACTCCCTCCGTCGATCAATATCTTAGGCATTGCCCATGGTAATGCCTTTGGATTTTCTTCCTCGCCTTCGGACTCGGGGAGTGTGATAGCCATTGTTACCACTAGCGGATCGTTATGGTTTCATCCTCTATCGGGTGCTTCAGAGGCTGAGAAGCTGATAGGTTGTTTCATCCAATCCTCCATAGGAGGTTCCTTTGCCACACTGAAAACTTCGTCACCTTCGAAGTTTCGCTTGTGAATTCGTCCTGTGATATTTCCTTCAGGTGTGGGGGTAACGATAACCGAGTGCGATATCGTGTTGCATCCCAAATATTGTGATTCGCGAGGAATTTCCACGCGATATACGAGTGGTCCTGCTACTGGTTGGATCGCTGGATGCGCGATGTACTCCTAGAGTTTACCGTCATCAATCATGTCTTGGACCATTTTCTTTAGATCTATGCACGAGTCCGTTGTGTGGCTATAGAACTGGTGGAACTCATAGAAATCTGTTCTGTTTTTAGCGCGCTCGGGCTGCTATCCTCTATTCCATGGATAAGTGATCTTACATTTTCTGTCGATCTTCTTGAAGATCTCGAATATATGAGCGTTTAGCTTTGTGTAGACTGGGTCTATAAATTTTCCCTTCTTTTGTTGGGCTTGGTCTCGCCCTTTCCATTCTCCACTTCGATGTTTATCGAATTGAGTGGACCCGTTATTGGGTCGTCCTGCTCCTCGGACTTGTGTCTGATGGTTCTACCACATTTGCTCCTTTATTGGTTCCTCTAACCAATTTTTCATATGTCCCATCTTGGAGTTCTTCGAGGGCTACGTAGTTCTCTTGAATCTCTCTCAATTTTCCTAGACATGGTGGCATGGTTTCGTACATGCGGAAGAATATGGGGTCTGTTTTTATCAGACTGTTTTTGAAGCCCAAGATCGCGTAGGCCTCTGGGACCCTCCCGATCTCGGCACATAACTTTCTCCAGCGAGTTACAAGAGATCGGAGCGACTCATTTGGTCCTCGAGCTAATTGAAATAGCATACTGATTTCTGGCTTGACTCGGCTGTTATGTATGTATGTATGTATGTTTCTAAGAATAACTCGGATAGGTGATCAAACGATTTAACCGACGCTTTCGGCAAGTTATTGAACCACATTAGGGCCTCGTCTTTTAGACTGGATGGAAAGAACTTACATATCACTACATCGTAATGATTCCACTGTGTCAGTGTCATGCGGTAGGATCTGAGATGTTCGATCGCATCGCCGGTCCCGCTGAAGGGAGTTGCAAACGTTGGGAGCGAGCATTTCCTTGGAAATGGTTGGGCTAATAGACTCTCCGATAAGGGAGATTGTCCAGCCTCTTGCATTACTTCCGCCAACTTTTTGCCTTCTTGTCTTCCTGTAGCCTCTCTGCGCATCGCTTCGAGTTGACAGAGTCGGGCTTGTAATTGATCGTCATTGTGCCTTGTTTCGGCCTTCTTCCTTCGTCCTTGCACTCTTTCGGGCGAGATGGAAGCTTCTGGGCGGGGATATCTTGATCGTCCTGAGTCCCCGTCCGATTTCTCAGCGTACATCATTATTTTGGAGCGAGTTGACTTTGAATTCTCCCCTCGTTTGGGGTCTATGACTGCGTGGTTCTCGGCCACGCAGTTGGTTTTAGCTTCGTCTTCCTTCTTATTTTCTCGTCTATGCTTGGGATCGACATCGGACGATCCCTCGGACGGACTCTCCTTCTCTTTTGGGACTCCTCGGCTTCCCTTAGGAAAGCGATCCTCTGTCTCCTCATTCGAGGTGTCAGGGATATGGACTCGCTCGTTATCTTGCAAGTTTTCAAAAGGATTCTCATCCTCGGGGGCCTCCTCTATGATAGGGAGAGGTACTTTTTTCTTTGTTTTGCTTCTTAGCTTGCGGTTTTTCTGTTCTAGCCTCTTGTTACGCCGTTCTAGTTTTTTCATTTTTTTTTCTCCTTCGCCTTTTGCGCTTCCAGAATAGCTGCAAGAGTTGCAGTGATGTCTTCGAGGACAGAAGCGCCATCCTTCTTTGCCTCGTTGTTTATCGTTTGCCTTGGCAATCGATTCAACCCTCCTGGTTGAGTTAGGTGGATATCATGCTGTCCTTCGAAGGGATTTCCCTCTTCGTCACAGCTAGAGTTATCTATTAACCCTTCCCGATATTGGTTATCGGGTTGTCCCTCTCTTGGGAGTACACCGTGGTGCATAGTTTCGCCTGGCTCCATTCCATCTAGTCCTTCGGATTGGGCTCCACCGGTTTCACCTTATCTCATGTGAGCGGATCGTCTCGTCACCATCGCCTTACCTGCGATATATGCAATAATGCTCAATTTGTCTTTTCTTTCAGAAAAGCGGGACCTTAAATTTGCAGGTCATGTGCAATAACTAAGTCATATCTTAAGCTAGACAGTTAAGTACAAGAAGATTTTTCAATAAGTTTTGGAGACATGTGAAGATGTCAAAATATTCCCTACTTGCATAAAGTTTTAGTGATGGAAAAAGGTGTTTTGTTTGCCTCTTTTTTCGAGAAAACTACCTCCTTATACACGTCATACCTTACTGGGAAAAAACCAAGTTATGGCGATTGAGCACGTTTTCCCATTTTAGGAAACATTTCTCAGCATCTTTAAACTTTTGATTTTGAACAAACTTTGAGTTTGATGAATGATTATGTACTCATTAACCTTTCCCCTTGACTTAGAGTTAGATTTCTAAGAAGAAGATTATGGGTTATCTTGAGTTTCTTAAAAAATGAAGAACATCATAAATAACTCGTCTTTTTAACTTCAATAGGATGACATTTTCCTTTATGGAGTTTACTGACTGAAACTTCTACCCAGCCCTTTCATGGAGGAGATAGTTTGAGTGTTGTTTTGAAGTGTTTAAAGCTTCATTTTCACTCCGATCTTCTACTCTCCTGAGCATCTTGAGGAAGGTACAGGAAATCTTAAAAGAACTGAAATCTTAAAGAAAATCAAAGAAAAAGATGTAGATCTGATGATTCTGAGGCTCTTCAGTACTTCACTGATCGTGTGGATCGTGTTGCATCCGAGATATACTCGTGAATCAAACAGAATACTACTCAGTGGTATGAAAGCCACTTCTCTTAGAGAGATTATGAAAAAACTATAGAGTTGTTACTAGGGAGGTATATTAGATCTTCATACCTCCCTATTTCTAGCGCCAAAATGTAGTAGCATCTTTTATGATGGTTACACCCAAGTAGATCTAAAGGCTATAAAACTACTAACATTCAAGATTCAAAGATAAACAAGATATAAAGAACATGAAAAGTAAAGATTGACACAAGCATATAACGTGGTTCGGCCATGAAGACCTACATCCACGGGAAAGAAGATGTTTTCTTTATTAATTAAGGTCTTACCCTTGAAAAAGTTACAAATATCACTTAGATTTCTCACTATCTGATAAGCACGTAAGTGTGACGCATTTTAACCCATAACTACATTATCTAGGACTCATTTTATTTCTAATAAAGTTGTTTTAAGTCTTTTTTAAGGAATAAGCTCTTGCAGCAAAAATTGGCTTGAAAAGTAGTGTTTTACACCCCAGGATAAAGTACTAAAGGAACCCAAAGGGACAAGTGTTATACGGACTCCAGCAACGGATAAGGGGCGATCACTGGATAAGGGGCACCCCTTTTCCTTCACGTTCAAAAACAGAAAAAGGCGGGAAAATGATGTTTATCCCTGGCAGATTTTCAATCAGATTTTTGGAGTCATTTCAGAGAGACTAAAGGGATGGAATTGATTGGGATCATTCCTAGGACCCATAGAAACGTTGTATGGTCTTTGGTTTCGACCAGAATTGGCTAGAATTCAAGTGTGGAGCAAAACAGGCGTGATATTCCCGTAAGATATTTTTGGTAATTTTGGGAAGTTTTCTTATGGCTTCTGCGTCCCTAACTTATTCTGGGACGTGAAGGAATGTTTCAGGTGTGTGCAGCACGAGATTAGACGCGTAATTAATCTAAAAATAGAAATTATTCTTTTCCATGCATGGGAGTAAGTGAGAATTATTTTGTGTAATTGACGCGTGATTTTTGGGATTTTGGTGTATAAATAGAGTAACAAGGTTCCATAGAAGGGGGTGGAGAGTTTGGGGAGCTGAGGAGAGCTCAGGAGCGAGAAATCACGAGTTGCAGAAACTCGGGTTCTGTTGCTGCTGCTGCTGATGAACATCAAGAACACGAAGAACAAAGACCCGTCAAAGAAAGTCGTTGGAAACTGTCGCATTTACTCGACAGTTTGCAACACCTTTCAAGCGACTTCGGAATAGTGACTGCAGCACTTCTCTTGTATCGTTCATTGTAACAGTGATTCTGCGACGTTTTTCATGCGTCACAAAATCCTGTTTTTCACCATTTTCTCTTTATTTCATCTTTGTAAACCATTTTTGAGCCTAAATAAATATTTTGAGAGCATGTTTACTATGATGCGCTAAACCCCAATACTGGGACGATGGAGGAGGCCGAACTTCATACATGGGTAAATTTATTTTATTATTTTTATGACTTTTGCACTAATATTAATTAAAATATGATTTTGATTAATTAGTTATTATTTTATTAGATGGGTCATGCTTGCTTAGGTGTTTGATTTCCCATGCTTACGATTTATAACTAATGTTTTGAGGATCTACCTTGGCAAAAATAGAGTCCTTGTTTACATTTCTTGAGCTAAAATTGTCAGAGAACAAATAAGTGAACTTTATGTTATGAAGATTGGCCAAATCCTTAGTCCCAGTACCTCTCACCCACTGTTTATAGTTTTTGTATATAATAATATATTTTTATTAAATTTAAAAACTCGAATCTTCACAAGTCTTAGAGTTCGAATCCTATTTACCAGAATCATTTTTACTACAACTTCAAAATCACATCAATGTTAGGCGTCGCCGACGCGGATTTGTTTTTAGATTTAGAGTTTTTAGATTTTTATTCCTTTGTTCTTTTTTATGTTTCTTGGGTATTTGTCTTTTTGTTGCAGGTTTTGAATCAAAGAGGAATTGGAGACAAAGACCTGGGGGATTAAAAGCTAGACAAAGCGAAAATAACGGAGAAAAGACGAAGATTTTTTAATTTTTAATTTTTTAATTTTTTAATTAGATTTTATTTATATTTTTTGATTTCATTTTTAGAAATTGTAAATAGGACTTTATTTTTGTAAATTTTTATTTTTGAACCTTTTTATTTTTATTTTTGGACTTTGGACTTGGACATTATTATTTATTTATTTTAAAACCCTACGGAAGGGTAAATTTTTTAAATATACACTGTTTGTAGGGAAGGACGACGATTACGATATCGTCTCGGCCCCTCGGGTTCGTACACTGACACAGGAGTCAGTGGCCCGAGTCGACTACAACCGTTACATCGCCCATCTGGTACGGGAGGTAAGCTTCTAAACACCCGCGAATCCCCTGTCAGCGGGTTTACTGTCTTCCTTAAGGTGCATATATGTTGAGGTTTTTAATACGGACTTTAATTTCCTAGTAAAGGGCAAGGCCAGGCCATACAAGATAAGGGTTCGGATTTCATCACCGCTCTCTTCTTGCCCGCCTTAGGAACACATAACCTACGCGACCCCAAGCTTAAAATACTAATTAGAACGAGACCGATAGGGTAACGAGCTTGTAGGAAAGTCATTCAAAGGGAAGTATTGGGTATCTTATTAGCTTAACTCAAAAGTTCAGGAAGATTACTGTGAGTCGACTAGAGCCGCCCTAACGGGAAACGTTGCCAAAGAGGTGGGGTTATCAAAGCTCCTCTGAGCTTACCCTACTTCTCTTCGACTCACTTTATTTGGATCGATCTAGAGAGGTTTGCTAAAACGATATCTAGTTTCCTTTTGAAGGAATAGAAGTTGGTCTAGAAACAATCTAAGGGAGCCATCATGCTTTTTGTTTGCTAGATTCAATAGGTTTGATTTGGTCGAGTCAGTCTTGTTTGTGATTGTGTAGAATTCCTCTGTAGTTTGTATTTTTCGGGGTGATGAATCCTTTTCAGGAGACGCCACCTGAGATGACGTTACGAGACTATAAGCGTAGAAATTCTCATTATCAGGAGACGCCACCTGAGATGACGTTACGAAACTATAAGCGTAGAAATTCTCATTATCAGGAGACGTCATCTAAAATAACTCTTGGTGAATATATGCATAGGCAACGGTATGGAGTTTTTGCTCCACAAATGGTAAGTGAAGAATCACCTCTAACTATATATGAGAAGTATTACAAACACACACCACTTAGTTTGGAACTAAGATTGAGAGTTCTAGAATGCCAAAAATTATATGCTGATGATGATGAATCTTGTAGTGACTCTCTGTTCCAGACAGATGATATAGATGACCCTGTGGATGCTTGTGTGGATGATTTGCCTAATTCCATAGATGAATCTATCCCACAAGATCATTCACCCGACTTAGAGGTTGTTTTTAGACCCCTAGACTTCCAAAAGTTACCTAATTTAGGGTTAGAATTGTGTGCTTCTAAGGTTTTGTTGGATCATTTTGCATCCAAATACAAAGAGGACTTGCCTATTCTTGATACCGTGCATGAGCCAATTGATATTTCTCCAGTCCAAAGGGTATCTCCATATTATGTTCTTTATGTACTTCCTTGCGAAGTAAAAACCAAGTTTGGGGGTGAATTTTTCTTTTTGATAGTTTCACCTTCTTTAGGGAATCATGACATAAGTGTGAAGCTGTCATTTGTAAATATTGTATATTGGGTTGATCCCCAAATTTTTAGGTTATTAGTTTATGGGGATCCTTTATGTATATTCCAGTAGGTAATTCTATTTTCTTGTTTATTTTTATTTGTTTATTTCGCATATTATGAATTTCCCATCTTAATTTTTACGTTGGATGACTCAATTACATTGAGGACAATGTAATGTTTAAGTGTGGGGGAGTGGTTAACTTTTTACTTTTTTTTTCCAGGAAATTTCTTATAATTTATGACCAGCTGTTGAGCGGGTCTATTGTAGGTTTGCAGGTATATTATGACCAACTGTGGAGCGGGTCTATTATTTTTGTTTTCTTATGACCAGCTGTTGAGCGGGTCTTTCTCTATGTTACACAAATGACCAGCTGTTAAGCGGGTCTATTCTTTTGATTCACATGACCAGCTGTTGAGCGGGTCTCTCTTGGTGTTACGCAAATGACCAGCTGTTGAGCGGGTCTTGAGGTTTTGCTCGAGGACTAGCAAAATGTAAGTGTGGGGGAATTTGATAAGCACGTAAGTGTGATGCATTTTCACCCATAACTACATTATCTAGGACTCATTTTATTTCTAATAAAGTTGTTTTAAGTCTTTTCTAAGGAATAAGCTCTTGTGGCAAAAATTGGCTCGAAAAGTAGTGTTTTACACCCCAGGATAAAGTACTAAAGGCACCCCAAGGGACAAGTGTTATACGGACTCTAGCAGCGGATAAGGGGCGATCACTGGATAAGGGCCACCCCCTTTTCCTTCACGTTCAAAAACAGAAAAAGGCGGGAAAATGATGTTTATCTCTGGAAGATTTTCAATCAGATTTTTGGAATCATTTCAGAGAGACTAAAGGGATGGAATTGATTGGGATCATTCCTAGGACCCATAGAAACGTGGTATGGTCTTTGGTTTCGACAAGAATTGGCTAGAATTCAAGTGTGGAGCAAAACAGGCGTGATATTCCTGTAAGATATTTTTGGTAATTTTGGGAAGTTTTCTAGTGGCTTCTGCGTCCCTAACTTATTCTTGGACGTGAAGGAATGTTTCAGGTGTGTGCAGCACGAGATTAGACGCGTAATTAATCTAAAAATGGAAATTATTCTTTTCCATGCATGGGAGTAAATGAGAATTATTTTGTGTAATTGACGCGTGATTTTTGGGATTTTGGTGTATAAATAGAGTAACAAGGTTCCATAGAAGGGGGTGGAGAGTTTGGGGAGCTGAGGAGAGCTCAGGAGCGAGAAATCACGAGTTGCATAAACTCGGGTTCTGTTGCTGCTGCTGCTGATGAACATCAAGAACACGAAGAACAAAGACCCGTCAAAGAAAGTCGTTGGAAATTGTCGCATTTACTCGACAGTTTGCAACACCTTTCAAGCGACTTCGGAATTGTGACTGCAGCACTTCTCTTGTATCGTTCATTGTAACAGTGATTTTGCGACGTTTTTCATGCGTCACAAAATCCGGTTTTTCACCATTTTCTCTTTATTTCATCTTTGTAAACCATTTTTGAGCCTAAATAAATATTTTGAGAGCATGTTTACTATGATGAGCTAAACCCCAACACTGGGACGACGGAGGAGGCCGAACTTCATACATGGGTAAATTTATTTTATTATTTTTATGACTTTTGCACTAATATTAATTGAAATATGATTTTGATT
This sequence comes from Papaver atlanticum, assembly GCA_023531105.1. Lineage (NCBI taxonomy): Eukaryota > Viridiplantae > Streptophyta > Magnoliopsida > Ranunculales > Papaveraceae > Papaver > Papaver atlanticum. Next base: position 2,520,481 of record JAJJMB010012081.1, read on the forward strand.
AATTAGTTATTATTTTATTAGATGGGTCATGCTTGCTTAGGTGTTTGATGTCCCATGCTTACGATTTATAACTAATGTTTTGAGGATCTACCTTGGCAAAAATAGAGTCCTTGTTTACATTTCTTGAGCTAAAATTGTCAGAGAACAAATAAGTGAACCTTATGTTATGAAGATTGGCCAAATCCTTAGTCCCAGTACCTCTCACCCACTGTTTATAGTTTTTGTATATAATTATATATTTTTATTAAATTTAAAAACTCGAATCTTCACAAGTCTTAGAGTTCGAATCATATTTACCACTACTACAACAAAGTTGAAAACACACCACTATCTCTTTATCAAAATCTCTCTCAGGAATTCTCTGTAGAAAGACCATCTAATATTACATGTCCATTTCCTTCTACATGGACCGGTATTTATAGGCAAACTGGACTCGTAAAGGCCTGATCTCGCCGAGTTGGTGGATCTATCATACATCTTCTCATTACTTCGGACGAGCTTGATGTAATTTTAAATAGTGGTAAGAATGAGTTCGTAAGACTTGTGAAAGCTAGATTAATTTAAACTAAAAGTAGAGAAAATTTTAATCCAAATTTGTTTTTTGTTTTTTTTAGAGTGAAAATAACCAAGACACTAGATTCCACTATTACACATGAATAAATGATGATAAAGATTCCAAAACTCTAATTATTTTTAAAATCTCTTTTTCTTAATTCACAAATTATGAAGCATATTCTCAAACATTAATTGTATCCCTTAAGCATAGATTATCTAATCAAAGCATAACTAATTAGGGAAATTATGCAAACAATTAAAATTCTACAAAGTAGTGATTGAGTGAATTATAAAATACAAATTAGAGAAAAATAGAATAGTTACCAATTATTCATGCATAAATAGCTTCCTCCATGCCTTGGTTACGCGAGAATTAGCTCATCATTATCATGGAAATATGCTCAAAATTCATCTTTATTAATGCTCAAAAATGGTTCTCAAATGATGAAATAGGAGAAAAATTGATAAAAACCGGGTTTGTAACACTTTTGTTCGTTACAAACCGAGCTGTTACAGAGAACGATAAAAATGAAGTGTTGTTGACACTGTTGCAATACGACCCACAAACAGTTGTCGTTGTCACTGTTGAAAAACGACGTTCTGCGTGCGTCCAATGTTCTTCGTGTTCTTCACAGCAGCAGAAAATGGAGTTTTCCTGCAACTTGATTTCTCGACTCTCTGGTTCTTCCTAACTGCTCCCAACTCTCTCCATATACTCCCCCCCCCCCTTCAGTGAGACCCCAATCAACCTATTTATATCAATCAACACGTAAAAATCTTGCTAATAAATCCAAAATATTTTCTTTTACTCGGGGATGATATTTACGTGATTCTTCCCCTGTTTATCTCCTCCACGCATCTGTTTGATCTCCACACACTTCTTGCACGCTAAAAATGTGTTAAACTCGTTCCAATCTCCACAAAATCTTCCACAAAATCTTCTCAACACGTGAAATACTCGTTTCTCCCTGTTTTCTTTTTGCGGATTATTCAGCCAAATTCGGTCGAACCTAAAGCCCAAAACATGTTTATTAGGTCATATAACAACTACCCATAAGAAATCGGCCCTTTAATCTCTTCATAACATCATCAAAAATCGATCGAACCAACTGCCAGTGAAATAAAAAAAATTCCCGCCAAAAATCCATTTTCAAATGATGAAGGTGAAGTGCCCTGAATCCAAAACTCGGGTGCCTTTAACAGCTCGGCTGCCTTGGGGGTGCCCTTATCCAATTTTAGGGTGCCTTTAGTAATTTTGGTGGGGGTGCCTTTAACACTTTTTTCTGGGGTGTTTCCAACATTTTTTCGGGGTTCCTCAGGTGTATTTCTGGGGTGCTTCCGGTGCATTTCTGGGGTGCCTTTAGTACTTCATCCTGGGGTGTAAAACACCACTTAACGAGCCAATTCCGTCGCAAGAGCTTATTTCTCTAAAAATACCTACAAAGACATAAAACACCATAATAAGTACAAAAATGGGTACTAAAAATATATGCAATAGAGATGAAAATAGACACATAAATACGTCTATCAGAGCTCTATACTATTCCTCGTGATGCCCTGCTCAGTTCTCCTTCCGAGTTATCTCGCTTCATATGTCATCGTGCTGCTCCTCGTAGGGGGATCTCGTATTGCACCATCTTCGAGTCATAGTATAGATCGCCCGAGCCTTATGATACGATATAGATTCGTCCACGCCTCTTCTGATCCTTCATTAAATGTATTCCTTCTTTTTAGACTTGACCGTCTGAGTCGATTAGACCACTCCTCACAGGCGTCATTCATGTAACGTTGTAGCAGGCGTCTCGATTCAGAAGAAATCATCTTTTAAAGTATGACTCGGTGCTTCTATCTCATCACCTTATCATGAAACCATCCCTTGAGATGTTGACACGTGGCCATCGGGTAATTTACCCTCACAATATACCTTTATTTAGATATGGGTAACCGTACGTACCTAAACGTGTATATTGAGTGGTCTCAACAATAGTTAACCGAAGTTAGCCATATGAACACTTTTGTATTAACCACATTCATCTAACACTTCTAGATCAAATGATAATCAAATGAATCTAATTGTGTTACTCATAAAGTTATTCAGTTGTTTATATTCTCATAGAAGTATACAAGACACAATTGAAGCAAAATCGGATTTAATTCAAAAGAATCAATTCATGAACATTTAGTCACGGTTTACGAAGATCGCATTCCTTAATATATAAAAAAAATTTGTTCATGAGTATGAAATCATACTTAACCAATTTTAGAACTTAACCAATTAAGTTTGCAAACGGGTACACAAACTTAAGTTTCAGACTTTGGTCTTGTCCGACAGTTCGTGAACGGGTACGCATACTGTCGTCCCGGACCTAACTCAGGTGAAACCATTCGCAAACGGGTATGCAAACTTGGTTCCCGAACTTTGACAGTTAAAACCGTTCGCATACTGGTATGCAAACTTGGTTCCCGGACCTGAATCATACCATAACAGTTTGCATACTGGTATGCATAATGTGCTATATCCAGACAATGGTTAATTGTTCTACACTCCAATTTCAATCATTGAAACATCCTTAGAAGACGACAATAGCTGTCTCACACAAACTATTAGCTTATAAGTAATTTTTAAGTGATCGAATGATCAATACGAAACATTCCAAGTCGACATCAAATGACTGTCTCACACAAATCGTGTAAGATGTTTTAAGGAAATTTTCACATGATCATCTTTTAACTCATTATTTAGTTTCCAACAAATAGATTATCTCCAAATAAACTCGTCAAGAATAATGATGAAAGTAGCTAAAGAAAAAAACTTTCCAACACATATTTCGAGAAAGATATAAGCGAGTTAAACTCAACTTGAAATATCAAATGTGTATAATGTAAAAGTCTATATAGCTATACGACTTAGTCTCATTAGGAGATAAAATAGAATAGACTTCTGAGTGATAGATAAGTTTTAGTCTCCATATACCTTTTGTTGATGAAGTTCCTCCAAGCTCTCCTCAGTAGATCTCCGTCTTCAATCGATGAACGCCGTGAAGTCTAAAGCTCAACTACACATTCTATCATAATCCGAGACATAGCTATAAATAGACTAGAAATCAAGACTCATAGTTTTGATCACCTAAACTTGACAAACAAGCTTGAGATAGCAACGCTTGGAGTTCGACCGAGCAGTGCTCTAATAGGAACATATTTCCAAAATATCAATTTCAAATCTGTCATCGTTAAAATTTTATTAAGAAAAATATCACTCAAAGTGTGAGATAGTGTGATTATAAGAGTGTGTTGGAATCCTCCCGTAGTCTTCTTAAAATTTTGACTTTGGCAAATTGGGACTAAAATTGTGAAACAGATGGAGTAACAATTTTTACTTGTCAGGGGGCTCTAGGCGGCCACCTAGGTGCCTGATGCATGACGTCGTAAATGCAACAAATTACTCAAGATATTTTCCACTAATTAACTAGTAATATAACGACAATAAGGATCGTTCCACAGAGACTTGGATAATTGATAGGTTATTTGATTAGAAAAACTATAGTAAAAGGAAAACACGAAAAGGGGATTGCTTGATTAAAGTAAAATAAAAAGAATACCAAATAAAAGAAAGATGATCAAGGACGCCTTCGTCGTTACCAAGCGTGAACTCTCACAACATACTTATCTATTTTTCGTTAGAATCATTCATCACCAACCGTAGAATAACAGCTAGCTCAGTGCTATCATCAAAACTCCTTTTTACCATGGATACGAAAGCTCTCCAATATCAGATTCTATTCAACCGAACCACTAAGTAGTAGTTCACTCAAGATGTAATTCAATCGAACGCTTTAGTCTTTGTGACTTAGGTTTCTCAGTAGTTGAACTCTTAGCTCAAGGTACACTTTTTGATGTTGTCTTCACTCGCAATTGCTCCACGGAATCCCTCTGCAAGGTCTCGCGATTTATACTTGTGTAGAGAGTCAATCGACGATTACTTATCTCATAACTTCTACGAGCGATAGAACAATTAATAAACTTATCTAGTGTGCTTCCCAAATCAATCCAAGAATCACTCATAAACAATAGATATGGTAAATACAAACGATGATGATAAAAACTCCAAACAAACTTGTATTAACTAACAAAGCTTCACGCTTAGAACATTGAATTCATGCTTAATCAACAAGGGTTCAACTACACATGATTACAAAAGAGAATGGGTTTCCCCTAAAGGGGTAAACCCTAGGTTTTGATGTAGAAGATTTAATGTAGGAGTTAGATATATGTTTCCAAGGTGTGGAAGATGAAACAAAATATCTTCTTAACGTATTGAGGGTCTTTTGTATAATGCTCATGTAGTCTAGGGTTTATAATCCCTCCGGGACCGCATTTTCCTTGATTTAGAAGCCCAAACTCGTGCCAAACACCTTAGTTACGGTTAGCTTCAAACCAGTCGTAACTCTGAAAATAAAATTATGTGGAACTCCAGAGTTACGGTTGGTCTCGAGTCTCAGAAAGCCGGCCGTAATTCCTACTCTACACTTTTTGTCTTTCGCCATTTCGGTCGTAACTTCTTCATCCGCTGTCCGATTGGCCTCATTATTTTTGGGTATCATTCGTATCGTTGTCCTCTAAAAGATGGTAATAACCAAATCTTCGTATATCTTCATCTCCATTTATGGTTGGCTTGGAATCAACCGTAACTCCTCATGAACTTTTAGTGTAAATCAACTTGTTTCTAAGATTGGCTTTGGGGTACTTCTTACCAGCCGTAAATTTTTATGGAACTTGTTTCCAAGAGTTGTCTTTGCACCTTTCAACTTATTTTCATGCCGGAATGAAATACTTTCCTCTTCTTATCTCCTTTTGACTCTATTTCCGTAGATTTTAGATGATTCACCTAAAGAACCAAATAAAATAGAAAAGAAGAGTAATACAAGGTAAAATGCAAGAAACATAACAACTATTAGTATGGATTTGACACTCTAAGGATGTAGATTAAGCACCTAACATTGCCTATTTCCCTTGGTACTGGCCTGCAACTAGCCTTAGGTTAAGAAACATTTGAGAGTTCAATGAGGCAATAACCAAACGCATGGGGTGCCCTTATTCGAAAATAAATTAGCACCGGAGAGAATGAGTAGAAAACACTAACTAACTAACTACTCCTGTAGAAATTCACACCAATTGACAGCAAAAAAGATGTACCACAACCCTTGTAAATCATACAAAGGCAACAACACACCAAAATCAGCATTCATTCACCAGATCTAGTGTATCAGCTCCATACTACGTATGGGAACTCCACTATAACGCAGCTTATATGTGGAAACCCATTGCACCAATAGGTTGGTCATTCCTAACAAAATGATGAATATTTATAGTTACTTATATATTTTTGTATACCTTCCAACCAAATTATTTTTATTACTAATAATGGTAATAAAGGGATAATGAATTTAGAGATAGTGCAACATCAAATGTTTTTATTGCACGTATGGTTAATATTATGCTTATGAAGTACACTAGTTATTGGGGGACTAGGAAAAGATGAATTATGCCTTGTTTTTTTCTCAACTTTTGGATCCAAGAGAGAATTTAAAAGGATAAGAGTTTGCTCTTGAGTGTCTGCATGAGAAAGAATTTGTCAAGGTCAATCGGGTTAATAAAAATGTGAAAAGACTTTGAGATACTCTTTGAAGAATACAAGTCTTTTCATTCAAATCATGATGTGGTACTAAGTTCACCTTGTAGTGATGTAGTTGACAACTCAGTTATTGCTCAAAAGCGTGGTCTAATGGCTAGTCTTCAATCAAGAAAGAAAATGCACAGAAAAAACCAATCAAGTGTTAGAGGCAACAATAACAGAGTTGGATATGTATTTGATGGAAGTGATGGATGAATCTGAATCTGATGGTGAAGTAAGTGAGACAGATGAGACTAAAACAGGTTTTGATATATTATCTTAATGACATGCTAATGATAGAAGGTACAAGAAAATCTCATATATGGCAAAGGATATATTAGCAATGCCAGTGTCTTCGGTTGCCTCTGTATCAGTATTTATCACCGGAAAGCGTGTGCTTACTCCATGGAGAAGTTATTTATCTACTAGAACTGTTGAGGCATTTCTCTGCACAAAAAGATGGTTACAAAAACCCATTGCTCTTGATCTTCTATGTGATTATATACCAGATGATAACTCTAGCGCATAGGAGGTAATACAATTTTTTGCCTGTTTTTTTTCTTCTTTAGTATCAAACTATCAATAGGAAAGTTCTTATAATAAAGACTAACTTAAATATCACTTGTTGTAGCAGAGTTGTTGGGTGTAGTTCAACTGTCAGAGGTCTTGGATAAATGATGCTTGGAGGTGTAGTTGATTTCTTATTGCAACAAACTTATGGAAGTGGTCAAGTGCCAAAGCCAAAGTGTTGTTTTTGATTTTGCTTTTTGTTTTTTCTACTTGAACAATTGAACTTGATCTTTGAAGTTTATTCTTATTAAACGCAATTTGTAAGGAGCTAAGAAATAATATGTGTATAAAGTATGAATTCGGGTCAAATTTTGTTTTTCATATAAGGTAAATAATTACCCATATGCCACAAGTATAGAACCGAAACCGAACTGGAACCTTACCGAGTTAACAGGTACATGTAAAGAACTGAACTGAGCTTTACATGTACACAGGTTGAGTACCAACTATATGGAGGTATAGGTACTTATCTCGGTTACTGTGCATCCGCCCCGGCTACAATGTGGTCGGGCCATATCTATTTTGTATGTGGCCCCTCTTTATTTTCTGACACCTATTTAACTAAAAAGGCCGCCCCTCCAAATCCCCGTAACTGTTTCACTTTTTGAGAAAAATTAAGAAGTTAATAATAGAAAAAAGAAAAACAGTTAGGTAATAAAACGGTTTTCCAATTTTTTTCCTACTTTATACGAAGTATGTGGCCCGACCACATCGTAGCCGCACCCCTGTGCATCCTTACTCACTTTAATTTAGTTATATAAATTTATTTTCAATGAGATCCATTTAAAATCATAAAGGATATTTGTTTAATTAGGAAAAAAATATGATCTTTATTACCTTTTTTTTTTTTTCCTCTTTTAATGTTGGCTGCAAATGTTTAATTCTTTAATTAGAAAGTTTATCTATGAATGTAATCATTTCACCTGGGATGAATATCTTAACTTTCCAAATTTTAGAGTATCTTTTTTTTCTTCTATTGATTTCTTATTTAACATAGAGCTAGGCGATTTTAGGTAATTCTTAGTAATAGTTTTTTTACAAAAATAAAAGAGGGAGGATCCACTCACATGGTTATATTCACACTATCTCATACTTTTGAGGACATTTTTTCTAGTAAAACCTAAACCGTAAGGAATTTGAAGTTAATATTTTGTGGATATGTTACGCTTACATAGCTCTACATATCTACCAAACATGAGCATATTTCGAAATACCAAACCTCACTATCTATCGATCTTAATTTCAACGGTTGAAAATCCTTTAATTTTTAACGACTAATTTTCAACGTAGTAGATGATAAAGTTATAATTCTCGGAATATGCTCATTCTTAGTATGAACGTAAATCTTTGTAAGATGAACATATCCCTAAAATATCAATTTCAAATCCATCACCGTTAAAACTTTATTAAAAAAAATATCATTCACAATGTGAGATAGTGTGATTATAAGAGTGGGAGGGGATCCTCCCATAGTCTTATTAAAAATTTAACTTTGTCAAATTTGGACTAAAATTGTGAAACGGATGGAACAACAATTTTTACTTGTATAGGGACTCTAGGCGGTCGCCTAGGTGCTTATTGCCCTTGGTACTGGCCTGCAACCATCCTTAGGTTAAGAAACATCTGCAGAGTTGAATGAGTGAATGAAGCACTTACTGCAAATAGGCAATAACCAAAAGCATGGGTGACCTAATTTGAAAATAAATCAACACTGAAGAGAATTAGTATAAAACACCCACTAACTAACTAATCTTGTAGAAATTCACACCAATTGATAGCAAAAAGAGATGTATCACTCTCCTTGTAAATCACACAAAGGCAACTAAACTCACCAAAATCTGCATTCATTCACCAGAACTAGTGTCTGAGCTTCATACTACATATGAAAACCATTGCACCAATCGGTTGGTCATTCATAACAAAATGATGACGAAAATTAATGTTGCTTGTATATTTTTGTTATACCTTTCAACCAAATTATTTTTCTTTCTAATAAGGGTAATAAAGGGATGATGAAAATCGACAGTTGCTAGTATCTTTTTGTTACACCTTCCAACAAAGTAATAGTCGAATAACTCTCTACGCAAGTAGAAATCGCGAGACCTTGCAGAGGGATTATGTGGAGCAATTGCGAGTAAAGACAACATCAACATGTAGACCTTGAGTTAAGAGTTTAACTATTGGGATCAACCTAAATTCACAAAGCGTATTCGATTGGATTATAACTTGAGTGAGATACTACTTTGTGATTCAGTTGAATAAAATTTGGTATTGGAAAGCTTCCGTATTCAGTGATAGAAATGGAACAAGTCAAGTCTGTGTGTTACTAACCTAGAACGAAAGGATGACGTGTTTGTTGATGCCGATACGTCTTTAGGTTCTCCGGAGTAACACAAGCGAGTCTCAACATTTGTATTGTTCCTAGTCTAACCTAAAGAAGTTGAATCAAGTAATATAATCAAGCATCCTTGAGTTTTGGAGCTAAAATTTTACAACAAAACTTGACATACCAACGCTTTGTGGGTTCAACTGATCAATGCTCTAACAATTTGTATAATTAAAATATCACAATCTATATAACTTTAGCTCGGTCTGTTTGAATCATAACAAAAAAAAATCTTGTTGAATTCATATCTTCAAAAAATTACAAGAGTTTATCTTGTTTGAATTCAGATCTTTTACAGTTCGGGTAATACTAGGTTGTCCTTGGATATTGATTTTTGTGATCTTTTAAGGAATTTTTGCATATAGGTTTGCGAACGAAATAGTTGGTGATGTACTAGGTACCCTTTTCTTTTGAGAAAGATCTATGATTATTTTTAAGTAAGATATAATCTTAATTGAAAGAGGTTACTCTGGAAATAAAAGATATCTACTGAATGACAAGGAAAAATTGCACCACTGAAAACAAACAAAATAAAATACACTATTGTAACCAGCTCTTAAACAAAACAACTAAAAGTTTTGAGGTAATAGTGAGCACAATTGATTGGACGGAAATGGGAATCAAAGAATTCCCAAGCACAACTGCTTCTAAGGTCCACTATATTGGCACAACTGCTTCATTGCAATATGTTTAGTTTAGAGATGTTTTATTGTTTCTTATCTCAGCTATATAAGCTACCATGGGTTTTGTTGTTCCATATAACACCCAAGGAAATATATTTATTTGGATGATTTATGATGTTATACATAAGTTTTTAAATTATCTAAGGTTTTTATTTAGTTTTGTTTTATTATTTTCAAATAGAAATTTAAACACAAATCCGTGGATCCACCCATATCCATCCCACGAACCCGACCCGCAAATATCAAATCCACGAGTAACGAACTGGATGTGGATGAAGACCAAGTACCCACCATTTAGTTGGATTAGACGTAGGTGACGCCACCAATTTCACCTGTTGCTCACCCCTACTCAAACTGCAGCAAGGCCTTGCGTCGACGTAGTGTTGGTTGCTTATTGGCAGACAACCAGAAACTAAAGAGGCATACGAGAAATTGCGAAGTAGGCGAACACCCTCACTGAGGGGTAATGAAGCAAAAATATTAATATGAACACTAACAAGTGGTATGGTGTTTGGATACCATATTTAGAAATACTTCTACTTCTCTAAAATCAGAAAACAATCCTATATATTAGGGGCGATCGTTACATATTCAAAAGTCAGTTTGAAATTGTTTTTCCAAATTAAACATACATAATTAGAGATAAAATCCTTAACTTTTCATATCTAAAAGTCATCTTGAACATGTTTTTCCAACCTAAATCGACTTAAATTGTTTTATTTTTATTTGAAAGTACACTTAAATTGTTGAATAAATCTAGGCTCGCTTCGGTTTTTCACTGATAAACATAACCGATGGGGCAGATGTCACTGTGAAACAGTGGTAAAGTCGTTGGGTGATGATATCAGCGACCTGAGTTCGAAACTCGTCAGCATCGGGTGGGGGATTTTTCTCTTTTTTTTCTTTCCCCAGCTACCTAGGCTTGTAGGTAGTATACCTAAACTTTAATATAATTTTTGGGCTTTAAACCCAATATTTTTTTAGAAAAAAAAAACACAACCGATGGGCCCACTTCTGCCCCATTCATATCCCAATGCATTGTATGCAGGGTTGTGCCCGTTCATCCTCTCGGTGAAAATTGAAGTTGGAAATCGTTGTGTGGCTATTACAATTCACAGCCGTAAATTGTTTGTAATTTGACATTTACGTGGCCTCTCGGTTGCCAATCCGGGCCGGCGATGAGTTCAAATAAACATGACGTGGGGTCTGTAAAAGGCATGACCTATCTGTCTCTCTCCGTATAGGAGAGTGTAAAAATAGAAAACTGAGCAGTTTTTTTATTAGTTTTCATTCATACTTATCAGTTTCCCTTATTTACGGCATTAAAATCTTTTCTTCTACTTCTGTGGAAGTCTCTCTGAAACTTCTTCACTTCTAGTGGTTCCAAGATCCCTTCCTTTTTTACTGACCAAAGAATATATTTTTTTCCCTGTACGTGCCAATCCTTTTAGCTTCCTTTCAGGGTAAGGAATTTAAGATTCCAAAAGACAAGAAAGAGACTATCGTTATTATTATTATGTTCCATCCATGTGGGTTCCCAAGAACATGAACCAGGAATAACTTTAAACCACTTTTTTGAACTTAAGAATTCAAAGTATCTCCATTTATTTATTTAAGAAGTTCTACCGTGTACAGTGATCATCATCACAGTCAGAAATTGAAAGAAAAAGAAGAAGAAGAGATTAATCCAAATTGCAATGGAAGAAAACAATAATGTGGTGATCGTTATAAGCGATGATGAGGAAGAAAAAGATAATGCAGTAGCAGAGCCTATAAGTAAGCATCGGAGGGTATTAAATCCCGAGCCCCAGCAGCCCAATCTCCAGTCTGATTGTGGAGTTGATGAAAATCCTCAGTCTTTTGCTAGAAAGTAAGTTCCTTTGATTTAATCATGTTGGATTGGATTTTCTGTTTTCTTTTTTGAATTTGATATTTTTAATGTTTTTTTAGTGAAATTTGATTTATAATTGTGGTTAATTGTGGTAATCATGATGCAGTTATCAATTAGAAGCATTAGAGAAAGCAATGAGGGAGAACACGATTGTATTTCTAGAGACTGGTTCAGGGAAAACTTTGATTGCGATTATGTTGCTTCGCAATTACGCTTACCTTCTCGGAAAACGGTTATCATCGTCGTCTCAACATCACTACATCGCTGTGTTCTTGGTCCCTACAGTTGTATTGGTCACACAAGTACACTCCTCTATTCTCCCTAGTATTTTTTGCGCTTTATGGGTGTTATGTTGCATTTGATTTATATGTATGTATGTATTACTCAAATGCGCAGCAAGCAAGGGCTGTGGAGCGGCACACTGACTTGAAAGTGGGTAAACTCTGGGGAGATTTGGGGGTGGATTTCTGGGACGCTGCCACCTGGGAGCAAGAGATTCAGAAACATGAGGTGACAATTATTATGGTTTTAGAACAAACAAAACAATCACGAATTTCATAGTTTCACATTTTGTCTCCTTGAATGAAAACCATTTGGGATTTGATTTTTGGGTTGCAGTTGCTTGTGATGACACACCAGATTTTACTTGATGCTCTGAGGCATAGCTTTCTGAAGCTAGATATGATAAAGCTATTGATATTCGATGAATGTCATCACGCAAGAGGGAAACACGCCTATGCTTGCATCATGACTGTAAGTTATATATTAGCTGTCTAGTTGTATTCTAGACTCGTTATTGTGGTTTTCATAGACATATCTCATAAATGAGAATAGATGTTATGTTTTAATAGTTCCGAGAGGATTCTAAATTTTTGAACAAGTTCGGTGATAATTTCACTTACTGAATTCAGGAATTTTACCATCCGCTTCTGCGTACACAGTCCAATCTGGTTCCTAGAATTTTTGGAATGACTGCCTCCCTTATCAATACCAAAGGTAACCCAATATAATTGTAGCTTTCTTGAATTGTGGAGTTTGGTTTGCCATCCCTATTATGGTTTTCAAATTGTTGTTTCGTGTTCTCACATTCTTTTTCTGAAATTGTTTGTATTACTAAATTTTGAATTCAAGAAAAGAACTTATGCAGTGTTAAATGAAAAGTAAGAGTAAATATCTATATGGCATCTTTTCTTTATTCGGACGATTACTATACTGAAAATGCAGAGTTTAGGCTGATGTTTTTCTGTTTTGCTTTCAGGATCAAACTCGATTAACTATGGGAAGCAAATACTTGAACTCGAGCGTCTTATGAACTCAAAGGTATGTTCTCTATCTTCTTTTGCTAGAACATTCTTAGTAACTTTATTACCATTCGTTAAAAAAAAAGGTTTTAGAGTCATTATGCCTTTATATACATTATTAGCCTAGTGCGTTATTGCTGGTGATTTGGAGATTTTGTTTGAGTTGTATGTACCATACAATATCCGGGATACTTGTAGACGTACTTAAACAATCATTGCTATTTTTTCTGAAGGTTTACACTGTTTCTCATGAGTCCGACTTGGCTGCATATGTACCGTTTGCTACTACAAAACTGAGGTTTTATGAACATGTGGATATGCCATATGCTCTGTCTTTCGCACTTGCTGGTAGCTTGGAGCAAGCTAAGTTCAAGGTATATTTCTCCTTCATAAAAGGGACTCATTTCTCTTAGCTACGCCTTTAAATGCGCTGTCTAACTTCTGTTTCTATTTGTAGATTGTAAATTCTTTGAAAGAATTACAACTTGACGAGAAAGCGGAAGAGTCTGCATTAAAGAAGGTTTCAAAATTATTTGGAACTTTCAAGTACTGTTTAACAGATCTTGGTGTTTGGCTGGCTCACAAGGTCTCTAATACATACACTAGTCATCTAACTTACCCAATTTGTTGATTTCGATTGGGAATGCTAAGATAATGTTCTTGTGATCTTGCAGGCTGCTGATTCACTGTCTTGTGTAGAAACTAATAATTTTTTCTGGGGGAATAACACAGATGGGAATGTTGAGAGGGTCATGAGAACTTTCAGTGGAGATGTGTTCCAGGCCTTTTCACCCCACGTGCTATCTGGTGCATCTTTGTCTTGAATACACGTTAATCAAAAAAATTGGATTTTTTCTTTCTTTCTTGTTCTTTGTATTTTTGCTTTTGCTGCTTTTCTTAGGTATTATTGTCTCTGACTATGCTGTTGCTACTTCTTTGTATGTTCCTAATGCCTATTTCCGTTAAATTTTATGATCTGGTCCAGATAGGCATATTGGTGATAGTCTGACTGAAGATATGGATGCTGGCCTGTTGTCTGCTAAAGTTAAATGTCTTATTGAATCACTAACTGCATACAGGTTTGGATTTCCTTAACCTACGAAATATATATTTGTAAGCTGTTATTGTAGTTCTTAGGACTGCGAAAAGTCTACAATCGTATGCCATGCCTTTTCCAATGAAGCAGCTTGTGGTTCCAAATGTTTTTTTGGAGTTTCCGTATAGTTTCTGAAAACATACATGTAGGAGCTGCAGGCACTCCTGTTGCTTGTAGTGTTGGTATTAGATTAACTTTGAGCATAACTATTCTCTGTTGTTTTTTTCTTCCATCAGACACATTAAAGCATTAAGATGCATAATATTCGTCGAGAGGGTTATAACATCCATAGTTCTTCAGTCTCTACTGAATGAAGTGTCAGAATTGAGTTGCTGGAAAACAGCTTACATGGCTCGGAATCAGTCAGGGTTGCAAATTCAGAGTAGGAAAAAACAGGATGCAATCATTGATGACTTTCATAAAGGCATTGTAGGTCTTATTGTCATTCTTTGTTGTTTTTTTTTCTTCTATTTTTTCCCCTGTTAGTATAACTTTTTTATAGAGCTATATAACATCTGCGGACATGGGTATACAGGTGAACATCATTGTTGCCACCCAGATACTTGAGGAGGGTCTTGATGTTCAGAGTTGCAACTTGGTCATAAGATTTGACCCGTCAGCAACCATTTGCAGCTTCATACAGTCACGTGGGCGTGCAAGAAAGCATGGGTCAGACTATCTGTTAATTCTGAAGAGGTGTTCCTCTCTCTCCATCTCTCCATGAAACACTTCAAAAATTAGAACTTTGGTTACTTGATCTTTGTTTTTTTTCTTTTGTAGTGGGGATGCTTCAATCCTTTCTAAAGTAAAAAACCATCTAGCAGGTGGAGAAATTATGAGAGAGGAGTCTATACGCTATGCCTCCTTGCCATGTGCACCTTGTGAACATGAAATGGAAGACAACGATTTTTACCGTGTTGAAAAAACTGGAGCACTTGTTACTCTGAACTCTAGTGTTGCATTGGTATACTATTATTGCTCTCACCTGCCTTCAGATGGGTTGGTTCTCAAAACTTAATATTTTCTGAGGTTTTCTTGCAGTTATAGATTTCCCTGTGTTATCAAGGATCTTGTTTTCAGGTTTGACCGGTTAACTCCGTTCATCTTGCTATAGGTATTTTAGACCGGCTCCCATGTTCTTTTTCGACAAGGATGCTTATTACACTCTACGTCTTCCAATGAGTTGCCCAATACAAACGGTTTCTGTTCAAGGTCAAAAGAATATGGTAAAAAAAATTGTGTGCCTTGAAGCATGCAGGAAGCTTCATAACATTGGGGCTCTTACTGATAACCTTTTACCAGAGTCAGTTGTGGAGGAAGCTGAAGCTCAAGAATTTGGTGAGCTTTCTTTTATTACCGCCAAAGATATAAAGAAGTTATATCAAAAATTTAAAGGTCTTCATTTTGCTTGCTTTGCAGGATCTGTACCTTACAAGGATAAGGTAGTTGATTATTTTCCTGCACAGTTGGTCAGCCATTGCGAATCCTCTTCGAAGGAGTTATATCATTTTTATTCAATTGGCTTAAAGCAAAATTTTGAATATGATGTTCCCTTGAGAGATATTATTCTCCTCATGAAGTGCGATTCTAAATCTGATTTTGAGGATTTAGATTTTCAATTAGCTGTTAGTAGGGGTTTCGTCGGAGTGAAAATAGTGCACTCTGATACTATTTATCTCACCCTAAGTCAGGTAACTCAGATTTCTTTCCTCTTTATAGATTCATTGCTCATAATCTTACAAGCATTGGAAAATGATGGTAGCGGGGTAATGTTTCTCTTTGCTTGTTTTTGTTATTTGCCACCAGGTTCTTATGGCTAAAAAGTTCCAACTCACTCTACTTAGGATTCTTTTGGATCACGATTTGGAAAAATTGAAAGATGTACTGGACAAAAAGGGTACCAACCCAGTGATCCACTATTTACTTCTACCATCAGTTGACTGTGGTCAGAAAGAATCTCCATCAATTGATTGGGATTGTGTTAGATCTTCATTTTTCCAATCCCCACTCGTTCCGTGGAGTGGAAATGTTCAGGGTGATATCAGCCAACTGCACAGTTGCTCTGTTAGTGGTTGTGTTTGTTGTTTGCATACAAAGGATGGTGTTGTTAGCAGATCCATTCTAGAGAATTCATTAGTATATACTCCCCACAATGGGAAAATATACGGCATTACATGTATCTTGGATGACATGGATGGAAACTCTGTTATGGATAAGCGGCAGGTTGAAACTCTTACATACAAGAAGCATTTCAAAACTCAGTGAGTGTGGATAGGTTCCTGTGCCAGATTCAAGTTAATGTTTGCCTTCTTTATTAACCCTATTGGTGGTGAGTTGCACACTGATTATGTCTTTTACCAAATGCAGGTATGGTGTCAACTTGTGTTATGCTAAGGAACCACTACTCCGCGGGAGACAGATTTTTACAGTACATAATTGGCTTCTAAGGCATAAAGAATTCAAGGAGAAAGGTTTTTATATACTTCTCCACCAACCAATTAATTAAGCCTCTTTACATTTGTTTGAAATAAGTTTCCCTTGTAGCACCCTCAGAAAGCTGGCTTCTGCCACTTTTAGATCTGTATAGCTTGTACGATGGTACAATAATGTTGAAAGTCTGATCAGCTTTGATGGGTCATAAGTCTCGAGGAGATGATTTCTCTGCTTATTTGTGTGCATGCTTTTTATTTTAGACACTGGACTTCGTCAGGAGGCACTACTTTGTTCTTCTGCGTTTTTGGTATTATGTGCGTAAATATCGCTTTCCTTTTTACCCAGTTAATATGTTCCTGTGTTCCCTTCTCTTGTAGAAATCAGTAAAGCTTGGGTTGAATTGCCACCTGAGCTTTGTGCCGTTATTATGTCTCCCATTACCATCGGTACCCTGTATGCGTTCTCCTTGGTTCCTTCCATTATGCATCGAGTCGAGTCTATACTTCTTGCTCGTAGCCTAAAAAAAATACACTTGAATCACTTCCCAAATCAGTATGTTGTCCCGACCATGAAGGTAATTTGTATTCTGATACTTCCGAGATACTTAAGCCTTACTTTTGTTACCGTATGAATCATCATTTGTAGACCTCTTATGGGTATTTTTGTTTTTAATGAAATTATGTTGCATGATCATAGGTTCTGGAAGCAATTACAACAAAGAAGTGTCAAGAGGAATTTTCTTTGGAATCACTAGAGACTCTAGGAGACTCTTTTCTCAAGTACGCTGTTAGTCAGCACTTGTTCAGATCAAATAAGAATCAACATGAGGGACTTCTCACAATCAAGAAAGGAAGAATGATATCCAATGAAGTCCTTTGCATGCTGGGATGTGACCGCAAACTTCAGGTATTTAAAGGATTTCTTTTATGTCAATTTTCTTTTTTTAAAAAGGATTTCTTATTAGGAAATATTATTTACTGCTGCTTTCACTTACACCATTGTTTTTTTATTTAGGGATTTATTCGCAACATATGTTTTAATCCTAAGGAGTGGGCAATTCCCGATGAGCCTACTTGCTGTATCACGTTGGATGAAACTGTTATATCTTCAGAAAATATATACATTAAGGGAACAAGGTATATGAGGAGTAAAGTAGTTGCTGATGTCGTTGAAGCTCTAATTGGAGTATATCTCAGCTCATGCGGTGAGATGGCAGCTTTACACTTTATAGATTGGCTGGGATTGAAGGTTGCGTGCTTTAGTGAGCATGATCAGTTTCAAAATGTGACGACAACACCGTTGATTCACCCAGAGAGGCATGTTAATATCAGCCATCTTGAAACTCTTTTGAATTACTCGTTTAAAGACCCTTCTTTATTGGTCGAAGCGCTAACACATGGTTCATACCATCTCTCGGATATTCCTAGATGCTATCAGGTAACTGTGAACAGTTAGGAATATCAGCCAGTTATTTTCTAGATCTTTGCTCTTCACATTATTAGCATTTGCTTCATTTTACTAATGCTTTATTCTGTTTTTTATTTTATTTTTCCTGTTTTTCATCCAGCGTTTAGAATTCCTTGGCGATGCTGTTTTGGATTATCTGATCACTGTATACATGTACGATAAATATCCTGGAATATCCCCGGGATTATTAACTGACCTTAGATCAGCATCAGTAAACAATGACTGTTATGCACATGCAGCAGTAAAGGCTGGCTTGCATAAGCATATTCTACATGCATCCTCAAAGCTTCTCAAACAAATAGGAATGTTCGTCTGCAGTTATGATCAATCATCGTCAGAGTCAACTTTTGGTTGGGGTTCCGAGGGTGATTTACCAAAGGCAAGTATATGATGTGTTTATATTTAGATCATTTTGTTCCATCAACATCTTTTCTTACACCTGCTTTTTTACCAAACAGGTGCTTGGAGATATCATTGAATCCTTGGCAGGGGCAATTCTGGTCGATTCCCATTATGACAAGGATGTCGTGTGGGCAAGCATAAAACACCTACTGGAACCTCTGGTTACGCCGGAGACAGTGAAGCTGCATCCAGTGAGGGAGCTACATGAATTGTGCCAAAGAAATAATTTTGTCTGTGAACGTAGTGTATCATTTGACAAGGGCATTGCTTCTGTTACTATACAAGTGAAGGGAGAAAGAATGTCATACTGCCATACCTGCACAGGTGCAAATAAGAAGATGGCGAAAAAACTGGCTTCCAAAGCTGTGCTTGACTACTTGAAAGGCCAAGGTAAGTTTACGAGTCAGGGTGCTACGGTTCGTGAACCGGGTTCGCTAACTGATAGCCTTTGATACCAACATACAAATTCAGTTCGCCAAGGTTCATAAACCGAGTTCGTGAACTGTCCCAATCTGAACTTGTAGTATGCGAACTGGTTTGCCAACCTTCCCTATATTTCTTAAACTCAGATATCTATGGTTTGCGAAGTGGTTCGCCAACCTATCTTGAGTAGAAATATCAAAAGTTCTGAGTTTATTTCTTTTGATGTTTGAAACATTCCCAAGTGATAAATTCATTTGCATGGGAAATTTTCAATTGATCCACAAATTAATTCTCGAACAATAAATTATTTCGAACTAATATTTTTAAGGACCTTTGAACATCTATCCTTGAATCATATTTCTGGATATTTAAAAAGATAACCTTGACTCGAAATTTGTAAATCTAATAAAATTCGTACGACATATATAGTCTCAAATGATAGAATTGTTCGATAGTAAGTAAAATAGAATGGTTCAGTGTTCACATACCTGATACAGAAGTTTTCCAAATATCTTCGTCGATCTTCAGCCTTCGAGGGTGCTGTCTGATACTCAACTACCCAATTCTACCCTAGCCCGATACTTGACTTAGTAGATTAGAAATCAATATATAGTTTTGATCATCAAACATTGACAGTGCATCAATCCTGAGATAAACAGATACGTCTTCAGGTTCACCATGAGTAACAAGAGCGAGTCTCAACATTTCTATGTTCCTAGTATCTCTCTCTCTTCTTCTTTTTTTGATACGTACGCGAAAGCCGGACCCAGGCCCCTACCAGAACCCAGTCAGTTGGACTGCCCACTGCCAGACCCAACACCGCCAAACCCACTATACAACTAATTTATTGCAAATCTTTACGACGGGGATTGAACCCCTGACTTCCTCTTTACTGGAGTTGATGAGATACTACTGAGTTATGGTCTTGGACCCTATGTTCCTAGTCTATCCTAACGCAGTTGATTCTAGTAATCAAATCAATTATCTTTGAGTTTTGGAACTAAAATATGACAACTAAACTTGGCATACCAACAGTAAATGGGTTCAACCGACCAGTGCTCTAACAAACTCTAGATTAGAGTTCATGTAAGAGAACACCTGCGTCTTTTACCAAAATCATTTTTGATGCATCTTTCTCCAATGATGCTAAGCTTATGGGTACTGGACTAGTTATTGTTGATGGAAGGTTGCATTCCAGCTATAGCTCATGTTGGTATTTGAAGTTGAATTAAACTCAAACTATACTATGTGATAAGGTCTTAGGACCTGGTCGTTTGGTTGATAGTGTGTGACTTGTATTCACACGTATAATTATTTACAGAGTTGTTGCAGTAGTGGTGTGTGTGTATGACTTGGTCATATTTTGTGAGAGATATTAGTACTGGTCCCTATTATAAGTCTTGGTAGTTAGGGGAAATTCTTTGCGTGAGTCGTAATGTTATTGAAACTAGTTGAGTCTGTTAACGCGTATATATAAAGACACTTCTTGTAAATCAATAAAATCGTAGGATTGAATACAATGTAATCAATTGACTTTTTCCTTTTTGTATCCTCTCCGCTATCTCTGTCTATGACAAATCTTACATTTGGTATTAGGGCTAGGGTAGAGAGAACAAGTAGTTAGAGTTGAGAGGATTGAAATCTTGAGAGAAAGTTGTCTTATGTTTGATTGATTATCCAAAGTATTTGGTTTCTAATATATGTAAAGAAGAATAATTTTAAGTGTTGGTATTGTGTCATAAATTGTAAGTTTAGAAAAATGTTGGGTTGATCCAGTAAGTAATCTGTGTGGGGTTTGTTTGATATCATCATCAAGAAGCTGATGTTGATAAGAACAAGCAGGAAAGTGAAGCACCATGTCAGAGTTGTAGGTTTGTCCGTATAGTGTTCTAAAAGTGTTCATTGAAATCCCTACAGAAATATGTATGTTTTTTTCTTCAGAATTGCTCAACGTTTATTTTTTATATAGACCATAATTTATTTTTATTTTATTTTTTTGTTAAAAACAATCCAGTTGGTGTGATTTGTGTGGGTAAGGTTGTTCGTGAGTATTCTTCACAAGGTTGATGATGTTCCTGGGTAGTTTATATAGGTTCTTTTATTGCTGTAATGTTTGGTATTCTCTTGGAAAGCAGAGAAATATCTGTAGCTCGAGCTTGTTAGGGAATGGGTCGTCTGGTGATACAGACGTATCATAGAGGTCTGTAGTGTGTGGACTTCAATTGGTATTTTATAATTTCGGAAATAGTATTCTTTGAATATCTTTTGGAACTTCAGAAATGGAAACACTTTTTCTTCCACTCAAACCTTGATCATAACACTATAAATAGTGGAGCATGTATTCTTACAAACCCATTCCTTCAGAAAACTAGTGAGTGATCTTGAGATTCATAGCTTAGCTTAACAACTAGTGATCTTCATAAACTTAATAATATCCCTTTTTGTTTGTTTAAATCTCACTTTTGCCTTTGTAGCCGTAGATGCCTGCTCTATAGTTGGAACTGTAAGATTGAAGAATCTAATTTTGTTTATTATTTAGCATATATTATTGTATTTATCTTTAATTACCTATACATATATATATATATATATTCTTAGGTCTAAACACATATTACATGTTGATTCTAATAGTATCCTGTTTAGGGTCCCATCAAACAACAGATTTTCAGTTAGAAGCTTCATAATTTTATCAATTTATGTAGTGTGTGTGTGAATATCTCTGTAAGTGTTGTTTTCGTCTTGTCTATACTGTCTCTGGATGTGTTATTTTCATTTTGAGTTTCTATGATAATCAATACAATTTGATTTATAAGTCTTATTAAATTTGCTACTTTCTGTCAGTCAATTTTAAGTTCAGTCTTTGTCCCTTTTTATTCACAATATTGTGAGAATTTTGTTATGGAACTGCCAAGGTCTTGGCAACCCCTACTTCTAAAACTTCCTTATGAAATTTGATCAGGGAAAAACTGTGATATGATATTCCTTTGTGAAACCAAAAATGAGATTCCAAAATGAATAAATATCTTAGGAGATTTAATTTTCCTAGTTCTTGGATTTACCCTTCTATAGGTCTTGCTGGGGGCCATAACACTTTTGTTGAAATTTGGCTTTAACTGTGAGATTGTACAATACACAGACAAAATGATCAATGCCTTGGTATATGATGACCCTATTGAAAAGATGAGGGTACCCAAATACACCACAATCTTTTTGTTTCAACCTATAAGTCCTCTACCGAATGTGATCGTTTATGGACAAAGTCGAGACAATACAACAATTCAGTTCACACTTCGTGTGATTGTCTATGGATACGAGATCGAGACAATACAACAACAAGATAACTTGTGTGATTGACTATGGATACAAGATCGATACAATACTACAACAAAGTGTATTACTTGATAATAGGTTCGGTAATAACCAAACTCTATAGGATCACTATCAAGTATTATGGAGTTAACATAAATGTGTATTTTACTTTATTATAGTAATAATTATAATGCGGAAATCAAAGTAAAAGACACATCAAGATTTTTGTTAACGAGGAAACCGCAAATGCAGAAAATGAATACTCTCAAAATTAAGCCGTTATACAAAATCTAATACCAACTTCGTATAGTTGAGACCAAGCAGACTACCCCTAGCGACTTAGTTCCCTCAGTATCCCCGCGCCTTCGATTTCTAGAGTCACGCACGTGAATAGCAAGTCCTTTGGATCGTATTCCAAACAGCAAAGGAATAATCTATTTGGAAACCACTCTAATCAATCTTGCTAAAAGATATAGATTAGTCGTTGACAAAGGCTCTTTCATTTAATCTAATAAACTCCTTTGTCTGGTTAGATCAATCTAACTTTAACTACCGAAATAGTCAAGTATAGATTTGCACTCAATCAATATAAATCTCAAAGAGAAATATAGAAAATGTTATCTCACGCAACTAATCAATCGAATAAATCCGATTCTAATTGGATCCCAGCCGATCAAGGTTTGTGCACACAATATTCACAAGATACGAAAACCAATAAGTCTTCTTCGTCTTTAAATCTTCTTTAATCTTCAATGACCTGCACAACACCACTTGAATCTCCTGTGATCGATCACGCACAGAATGGAGTCTGTTATAATTATAGATCTATATAAGTTTAGTTGGGACTTGGGAGTGAGAGAGACATAGATTTATCTGTGCTCTACTTTTATACTTACAAGGTCATCCCATCCATCATGTTTTACTACTTTAACCCTAACCCTAATGAGAGATGCCCTTATAAAGAGATATGAACACAATACATATTCTCACGCGCCTTTGACTTTGACTAAGTAAATTGTTTTAACCCCCGGTCAATGTAAACTCAAATGACTCTTATGTTTTTTCTTTTTGGTGATCAAGATTATTGTTTTAAATTGTTTTAACCCCCGATCACGCACAATGGATTATCACAAGATGTCTTTAGATCTACAAACAGTTCTAAATATCTCGTCGATACTCTGATCTAGTTTGAGTGAATCTTATATCAGAAGAGAAGATTCTCAAGCATAAACAAACTAGGTGCAATCAAAGTTTCAACAATAGTTAGTCAATCAAATCAATCGAAAACTAATAACACTGCAATTATCTAGTTTCTCACCAACGGTACTCGTAGCGCCTGTTGATCCCACATAAGTCTTTAAACGAGCGGTCGTAAGAGATTTCACCTAATCAGGTTACGTTCCTCTCCGAGTAGACGGCTCCACCAGAAACAATAAGAATTGAAGTTTGACTGGCTCTTATGATGGTTTGATAGAAATGCAAACTTAGGTATTTATAGACCAAGGATGTTTGGACACCAAGGAATTTCCAAAACCGAAAATATTCTCAAGATATGCAATGAATGGCAAAATTCAGTTTTCCTAATTCCAATAAATGTTTTTCCAATATTCCAAAATCTCTCAATAGAAAATCTCCAATTAGTAAATGCACATTACTAAGTTTTTTCTCTAGAGATATGCATTAATTGCTGGTAATTAAAGCATATAAAACCAAAAACCTTAATTAAAAGATTCTTAACTTTATTTCGGCACAAGATCACCTTGAGTACTAAGGAATATCTTTGAACAATAAATGATAAGAGTTACTGCTCGTGTTCAAAGTATGTTGACATCTTTTCATTGCAAATCCTTATTTTATATTTACATGGATTTGCATTCTTGGAATCGGTTATACCACACTTCCAAACAAGTTTAGAATTGGTTCACCTGTTTTCCAAGACTACTATGTAATTGATCAAATACCAAATCACATACATGGGTTCAATCGGTTCTACTAATCACTAGGATCGTTTATACCTAATTATGAAAACACTTGTGATTGGTCACACCAGTCACTAGGATCGGTTACACCAGTTACAAGGATCGGTTCCATCTTCACATGGTATTGCTTGTGATCGGTCACACCAGTTACCAAGACCGGTTACATCAATTACAAGGATCGGTTACAAACACTCATGACCGGTCACACCAATTACTAGGATCGGTCACACCAATTACAAGGATCGATCATACTATCACATGGTGATTATTTAGGATCGGATACACCAATTAACAAAAACCGGTCATACCAAATCATAAGTCAGGCATTGTGATTAGTTGTACCAAGATACATAACCTAAGTTAATATTGATTCTACCATCTCACACATACTGGTCATCCAAAGATTTGCAATGAATAGTCGGACCAATAAGCCTAATGATCTTCCTTTTGATTCACTAAACAAGTTCATGAATGTACTTCCTTTAAAAAAATGTAAAACATTGTATCCTAGGATGAAATCTTCACCGTAACCCATTCACATAATCATAACAATATATACAAGATTATGTCGATGTCATATCTACGAAGTTCAAAAGATAAGCGTTATACTCCATATTTTAATTCCCTAATACTATGATCATAATATTATGATCATGTCACATCACTAGAGTATTATACAATATGTACAGTGTGTACAGCTTCGCAGTTATGTTTTCAATATAGCACGACTTGAAAGATACGTTAGGAATGAAACAGTTCAATTCAATATTACTAACCTCAAGTGGAATTATGATGTCGTCGTTGTAGTTTGTTACTTCTTCACCTTCTTCAGGTCTTCGGAGTAATACTTATATGTCTCAACATTCCTAGACTTTATAGTCTAACCTAAACGAAGTTGACTCTAGTATTTAATCAAGCGACTCTGGATGAGTTTTGATACTAAAATATGACAACCAAACTTGACATACCAACGCTTGGTGAGTTCAACCGAGCTATGCTCTAACACCTAGCAAGTCTGAATTCCTTACAACTTTCTTTTATGGTTTTGTATGCCATAAGGAGAAAATGCAACAATGGAATTACATTAGTGAAATTGGTCAGAGAGTTAACATGCCATGGTTCATTATAGGAGATCTTAGTATTACTATGCATGCCAATGATAGTCTACTTTCTCTGCTCCTATCGCCATAGAATTTCCTATTATTTTCGATGTTATTGATAACTCTGACTTGTACGATCTTGGTTATATTGGTCCGCAATTCACTTGGAATAATAGGCAGTCTGGTATTAATCTTATGTGCGCTAGACTAGATAGGGCCGACATTTGGCAATGGTTATTGGATGAGTCGTTATGGTAATCCACAATTTATCACATAGATTCCATATATGCAGTGACCATATTGCAATTGAGACAAATGTAATGTCTTTTCAAGGATACAAGCCCTGTAGATATTTCAAGTGTTGGAGTAATGACCTCTCTGTTAGAGATGTTACCCATAACGCATTTTCTAACTTTGTGAGAGGTTCTGCTCCATACCAATTAACCAATCGTCTTAGGTATATCAAACATGACCTAAAGAATTGTAACCTTATGCAATTCGGTAACATTGTTCAAAAGGTTAGAACTCTTGTTAATCAGATCATGAATAGTCTCCCAAATCTTATTCAGAGTGTTGAGCAGATTCGACATGTTGAGAAAGAGTTAGAGCATTGGCAAAAAGTTCAAGAAGAATTCTATGCTCAAAAATCTCAACATGAATTCTTTAAATCTTTTAACCGTAATAATAGTTATTATCACAATCATGTCAACCCTAGAAAGCATTTTAATCCCACAAATGCTCTTAAGACTAATAATATGGTTAATGGGTTAATGATAGACCTAGCTAGTCTTGAAACCTTCTTTTTAAACACTATATTTCTATAGGGTCTACTTCCCGCCCATATACAAATAATGATTTTTTAATTGCATTTCCCCATGTATTTTTGAGGAGGATAAACTAAATCTTCTCAGACCCATTACACAACAAGAAATCAGGACACAATAAACCAAATGACGCCCTATATCACCAGTTCATTTTCCGCCAATTTCTCTATGCAATTCTAATTACAAGATCATCTCCAAGATCATTGTAAATAGAATGAAGCCACTCTCGAGTAAAATAATAATCCCTTTCAAGCGGAATATTTCCCTGACAAACATATTCATGATAATGTTATAGTTTTTCATGAGTTGGTGCACTCCATTAAAAAGGACAAAGAAAAAATACAGGTGGGGTGTTATGGGTCTAAAGATCGATATGTCCAATGCATTCGATAGAGTAGAATGACCATTCCTCATCGATGTTATCAAGTCTTTTGGATTTTCAGAATATTAGTGTGAGCTTATTGTTCAGTTCATAAGTACTACCGGTATTTTCATCATGCTAAGTGGATTTCCATGTAAGGCTTATTGACCAACTAGGGGTCTGAGACAGGGTGTCATACCTTTTTATAATTGCATGAAATCTTTTTCCAAATACGTTATCCATGTTGAGAATTGCCAGCTCATCCATTGATTTAAGGTCACGATGCTCCTAACATCAGTTATCTGCTCTTTGCAGATGACTATCTTGTTTTTGACAAATCTTCTTATATTGATGCTGAGAACTTAATGGGCCTAATCAAAGACTTTAGCCCTGTAACCGGTCAGGTCATAAATTTTGAGAAATCGAGTTGCTTTTTCAGTCAAAATGTTGATCATAGCCTTGTTATCTCTCTTATCATGACCCTTAAGTTAAGAAGACTGTCCTAAATAAGAAATACTTGGTAATTTTCATTACTAAGTCCAAAGCTAATTCTTTTATCCATCTAACTAGTCAATTTGACAAGAGAGTACCAAAATGATCAGGAAAAAACATTAACCATGCAGAAAGATCTTTTCTTGTTGAACATGTGCTCAATGCCTCTCCGGTCTGTTACATGATCACCTTCTCTATTCCCGAAAAAGTTATACACCAGATGAAACAATCCCAAAGAGATTTCAGGTTGGGAAAAACCAGACCTGCTAGCCAATACTTGAAAAATTAGCTGGGGTAAATTTGCACCCACAAATTTTAAGGTGGACTTGGTTTTAAAAATGTTAATGTAGATTTACTCGTTAAAACTGCTTGGAAATTAATTCACCCTCAGCATAATCTTTGTTTTAAGATTTTGAAATGTAATGTGATGGACCAGAGAATTTTTGTTTCATGCGGGTCGGGTTATGACCCGCTTGGAAAGCTCCTACTCTCGGATACGCCACTCAAGTAAAATTTTCGTTCACTAATAATCATGCACCCCGTAGAAATCTCATTAGTCTCAAACTCAGAATTCTATGAGCATATGTCCCATACCATAATACTCATAAAATTCGACAAGGGTTCCAATTTCAAAAAAATAAATAAAATAAAATAAGAGACGGCCGATTGCCTAAAATAAGATTTGGCAATAACTTGTTCGGCCAGTTGCCGATTCTAACAATTAATGTGGCCAGTTTGCCAACTCCAACAATTTATACGGCCAGTTGCCAAAATTAACACGGGCCAATTGCGCAAAAATAACATACGGCCAGTTGCCACAATTAACATGGGCCAATTGCCCAAAAATAATAAACGGCCAATTGCCAAAATTAACACGGGCCAATTGCCCAAAAATAACAGACGGCCAGTTGCCAAAATTAACACGGGCCATTGCCCAAAAATAACAGACGGCCAGTTGCCAAAATTAACACCGGCCAATTGCCCAAAAATAACAGACGGCCAGTTGCCAAAATTAACACGGGCCAATTGCCCAAAAATAACAGACGGCCAATTGCCAAAATTAACACGAGCAGAAAATGGCATCTCAAATAAGTTAGTTGAAATACTAATATTTCAGCTTAGACCGTTATCGGACCTGAGTTCTAAACAGATACACCTTCAAGACGAAAACACAAATTCTGTAACAAGCCAACAACTATAAACGCACATTACATAGGAGAGCTATTTCCCTTTGTAGAAATCCAAAGAAAAATCATAAAGAGAAATGCACAACCAATTGTCCGTATGACGGATCCTCAATAAGAACTGTCAACAGTACATAAATACAATCATCAAAGTGTAGTAAATAAAATAAAAACCCTCGTGCCAATAAAATACCCATTCTGAACTGTTAATCTACACAAAACCTAGCTTGCTGACAATTTCTGACCATTAAAACTGGCGGCACACTTGTCTATGGAAAGTGGGTGACCAAATTATCCACTGTATACAACCCACAGTAATCTACATACTGATCACCTTTAATATTTATAGCAATATAATCAAACAAGTTAAGAGTACTATTAACTTGTCATTTACTATTAACTTGTCATTTTCTGTCCATATTACTAACAGAGATAAGGTCATGGATGAGTGGAATTAAACATTCATATTCACACTCCGGTCATGGATGAGTGGAATTAAACATTCATATTCACACTCCCACCAATAAACGTACAAATCAAAATAAGGTTAAGTGAATCCTAGCAGCCACCATTTGATCACAAACTATAAAATAGTAAGGATAATTTTCTTATTGTTTCGGAACAACAAACATAAATGGTCCAGTACGATGCGAACACACACAGAGAACAAATACACCCAATCCAAAAAACAGCACTCGCAAATGAGACAGAGAATATCAAGTTTGTATGCATTTTCCAAAAATGAGTAGCAAGTAAAAACTTAGAGAACATGCTTGAAGTAAATAGCACGGTATTTAGTGAACTAAACCCCATTCTAACAGGGTCAAAACAACATTGTCACAAGTCTGACAGACTAATGACCATAGAAACATTTTAACGAATACAACATAGGCACCCAGCTAATGAGAAGTACCATTCTATCATTTAATCCCCTGTATTGCAGTAGTCTTGGAGTGCTAAATTAAGGAACATATGCACAAACGAATAGCAGAAAGAACTACCAATTTTCCATATAAATTACAACGAGTTCTAATTAAACAATTCACGACTTCCACTGGTACACAAATTACCATTTCAATTAACCCATATGTTGCATCATTTCACGACATTCCATGGGCAATATGAAATCCCGGTTAACCATATGCCAGATGACCATTGTCATATTTTATGAATCATTCCATAAAAGGGTTATACATTAGTTTGGCCAAACAATGGCCATACAGATGGAACAAGAAAACCACTCACTGCTCCTCAATCGCCCATTTCTTCACTGTTTACTAGTAAGAGAGGTGGCAACAAAATATGCTTGCTTAATGACAAGTTATATATTCTATTCACAGAAGAAGTGCTCATTTTCTCGTATACAACTCAAACACAAATTCTAAGGTGTCTACAAACAAAAGCTACACAAAGAATCAACTCTTCAACTCCATGTTATCATCAGCTTATAAGGAAACCATCATACTCAAATTACCTAGCCTACATAAGGCCTGCAAGTATAACTTACAATTCTTTAACTTTAAATCCTTCAACATTCATACTCATGGATATACACAATTTCTGTTTTCAAAACTCAGTCAAGCTTTGTACAAGTTTTTCAATAGTAAACGACATTTGATTATCCTTTAATTTCCACAGTATCTTGATGACTCAATTTCACAAAACATATCCAAAAATCATGAGATTCTAACGGTTCATTATAGAGATGTGCACATTACTATCAGACTGCTTTCACTATGGAAAAACAGAATTCAGTCCCGATCCTTCCATACTTCGGGGCACCTAAAATGATTAGAATTCCATGAAAATTTTACAGTAGGTTACCCACATATACACAAACACGATACTGAAATCTTGGATTCATCCGATAAGCGGATAATGAGAAACACTACGAATAGTTGGCTGTCCAGGGTTTGATTTCAGCTAACTGCAGTCTCAGTTTATTCAAACTTTCCAGTAGTATCTGTGACCTGATCGTCCTAAAATTTTAGTCGAACATCTATAACATAATAAGGTCTGACATACTCAAATTTAGTCAAAATCCAACCACTGGATCTAACGATAATTGTAAAACAAAAACAGACTTTCTAGGGTTTAAAAGTAACAAAGAGGGAATGAGAAACTCTCTTCAATACAACATGAATTTGGGCAAAACTACACATACTCATATTGTTAATTTACATGATTTGAAGCTTAATCAATGAATTATGAGAAATTATCAAATATCGTAAGAACCCTAATTGAAGAACTCAACAATTTCAAGTCGGTACCAATTGAAATCAAATCTCGAAAAGACAACAACAACATGATTACGCACTTCCCTTTACTCAAAATCAAAGAACAACATCAATTATGAACAAGGGTTTAAGGTAAAATGAAACTGGGGTTCAGAAGAAGAAGTTTCCCCTACCTCCTTTGCTACTCCAAGTCCAAGATTATATCACAACAACATTCTAATAATGGAATTTATCTTGTACTTCGTTTATAATACTTCTACAAACTCCAAGTATAATTTTCCAGTCAAGTTCCAATTTCCTTCTTTCCTTTTCTTTTTACTTTTTCTTTTTCCATAGAAAAACAGAAGACTCTCAATTGAAGGAGGATTTCCCGTGTTTTAGTCTCGGTCCCTTGAACCTACACGTGTGCATCATGCACGGATGTTTATGAAGGCACCATGAGTTCAGATTAATACAAACTCACTGTTAAGAAACTATCATCTATAATTAAGGCACCCAAATTGTTAAAGGCACTAGAACATCTCTTAGTCAGGCAACCTAAAAGTGTTAATGTCACTCGAATTTCAGGCATTCTAAGTGTAGAATTCGATTAATGGGTTTTTTTGAACCCGAGAAATACTTAGGGGTCTTACATGTAAGTATTTTAAAA
Organism: Papaver atlanticum; assembly: GCA_023531105.1. NCBI lineage: Eukaryota > Viridiplantae > Streptophyta > Magnoliopsida > Ranunculales > Papaveraceae > Papaver > Papaver atlanticum. Next base: position 2,551,494 of record JAJJMB010012081.1, read on the forward strand.
ATTGCTCTGTTCTTCATTACTCATTGTGTAGAGACTGCTCTTGGGTATGGAGAAGCATTTGCAGAGGCTTGGGGTACAATTCTCCATAACGCTGTCTGGGATCTCAAGGTAGCAAATAGCATTTTGGATTTTAGAGACAATTGGATATTCAATGTTGCTCAGCCTTTATGTATTGCCTACCCAAACCCCAACTTCTTAGTCTCTGATTTGATAAATAAAGAAACTAATAGTCGGAATCTTGATTTTGTTAATGCTTGTTTCACTCCTTAGAATGCACAACTCATCCAGGGTACCAGAATTCCTCTTTCAGTCCATGACACACTAATCTGGCCATTCTCTAAAAATTGCCAATTTTCTGTCAAAACCGAAGTCTTGTCTGGTCAATTCGAGCACATTCATAACCCTTATAACGTAAACCCTTTCTATAAGTCTCTTTGGAAGCTTCCAATGCTTCCCAAAGTTCAAATTTTTACTTGGAAACGTTATGAGAATATCTTGCCTGTGAAATCAATTATCCATAGATTTAATAACTCTCATGATATGAATTGCAATTTTTGTGGAAATGTGGTGCCTAAAAATCCTGAGCATCTTATTTTACATTGTCCTTTTGCTCAGACAGTTTGGTCGTTAACTCCTTATTACATCCCAGTCGCACAAGTTAGGTACTCAACTCTGAACTTCAAAGAATAGGTTGGGGAGTGGTTGTTTTCAAATACCCTAAATGATAAAGTTGTTGTTTTCTCCATTGCTTGGAGTACATGGAAGGATATATGCTCTTTCATTTTTCGGGGGAAATTTTAAATTATAACACTATTGCGAGCTCAGCTTTTAAGATTGTGAATGATGCTGATACTTTATCTTAGATCTGATTCTGTTGCAAGTATGCTTGTAACCTATCTACCGTCGAAAATGATTTAAATTCAGTATATTCATTGCCATAAGACTGCAATATTGTTTACAATGATGCATCTTTTGACAATAATACTAATATGTCGGGAATTGTTTGATTATGAGCGATACAACAATTGTCTTGTTATTATATATTTCTTTATTTGATTTAGATCTTTGTTAACCTTCTTGAATATTAGATTAGTACTTACCTCGAGTTGAGACGGTTCCACCGACCCCTATGCAGGGAGTTAGTAATGGTGCCCAAAGTGTATCTTTTTACGTCGCTTATCTTTTCGAGCAAACTTAAACTTAAACTTGATCTTTGTTTCAACATTCGACAATTTAAACAAAAACAAGAATAAAGAAAATCCAGGCATACAACATTGGACTCTTAAGTGCTGAAGCAGCCGAGTGCATGGGACTTTTGCAAGCAATGCAGTGTGCAGGAGACCTAGGAATACAGTTCGCATGCTTTGAAATGGATGCAAAGTTGGTGATCAAGGCAGTTAATGGAGAAATTCAAAAAGCTGCTTGGGAAAATCACATGTTGATACAAGATCTTCAAACTAAGCTAGCATTACATCCTTCTTGGAGATGCAATTGTATTAGTAGGAAAATTAATAAGACGGCAGATAGATTAGCTAAACATGCCAGAGTTTTTAATGTTGTTCAAACATGGAATGACTATCCTCCAAGTTTTATTCCTGGTGCAATATTGGAGGATATAAACCACATTGTTTCAGTTACTTCAAGTTAATAAAAACCCCTGTTTTGCATCAAAAAAAAAAAAAAAATGATGCGTACCTAAATATTTTAGATCATTTTGTTCTGTCATCATCTTTTCTTACACCTGCTTTTTTTAGAACACCAAATTGGAGGATACATAAACTAATTGGGGGATATTTTTACTGTAGCTGTCGACATGGTTTTTCAATGATGTCTGCATGGTCGATGGATTGCCGGCATTGAAAAACCATGCCTGCAGCTACAGTGAAATATCCCCCAATTAGTTTATGTATCCCCCAATTAACTGTTCTTTTTTTACCAAACAGGTGCTCGGAGATATTATCGAATCCTTGGCAGGGGCGATTCTGCATCGGACTACTTGAAGGCCAATCAACTCCCCTTGTTGTAAAGTAAATATAGTAAAATTAGCATCCATCGTAGATGACTTCGTTTCTACTCAAATCAATTCTTTTATAAAATCAATTTTCTGTGTCTGCTTATTTGTCTTCAATCAAGCTCTTACCTCGAGTTGGCGAGACCAACCCCTACTCAGGGAGTCAGAGTAGTGGTGCCCAAAGTTTATCTTTGTAAGTAACTTGAAATTTCGAGTAAACTTAAACTTGAACTTGATCTTTGTTTCAACAAAAAATATAAAAAAAAAAAAAAAAAAAAATCCAGGCATAATAAACTTATAGATTTATTCATTTCATTGATAGTTCAGATCAGACACCAAAATTCTTGCAAATTTTTCAAGAAAAAAAAAAGGCTGATAAAATTCTGTCATTCTATCTGATCGAAAAAATGGAAATCATAGTCAGGTATAATACCATATAATTCATCAAAGCAAGGAAGAACAGGACGTGCCAAAATACCTTGAACAAAACCAGCATATTCATGACCTAATCCTCCAAGTGCACAATGGACCAAATCACCATCAGAAACTAAATGACCAAGAAACCGTAAATCATTCCTTATCTTGAAAATTTGATCAAAGTAATATCCCACTCTAAGACCATCTTTCCGTAACGTTAACAGCCGGTGTCGAAGCTCAGAAACCTTACCACAATTCGCATCTAAATATGATTTCTCAAAATGATTCCAAACTTCTCGAGCAGTTTTGAATCCGTTGATCTGATTCAACATCGGTTCAGTTATGGTTCTATGAATTTCAGTAAGTATGTATTGATCAATTTTAACCCATTCTTCGTATTCAGGATTTGGGATTGATTTGTTCGTGATTGGATCTAGGGTTTCAGCTGGAGGAATCGATACCTTTGAATTAATGTAATGGCGCATGCTTTGGCTTTTCAAGGATACATCTATAAGTTTTCTCCAAATAAGATAGTTGCTTTTGTTGAGGTGTATGGGGGTGGGGGGGAGAATCTGATGTTGTAACAATAATCTTCCCGTGATCGTTTTATATGAACGCGCGATTGGGGGATATAGGAAAAGGCCAAAAACTGGATCCAAATATCAAATCAGGGTCACCCCTTATCTAAGTATTTTATATAATTCCTAATCTACCCCTCACTAATCAGGTTTAGTGGTTAGTAATAATTAGTAAAAATCTTAAGTATTTGTGAAATGATTAGTGAGTATTTTTATTTTAATTTGGGTGAGTGAGGTGAGAGTAGGAGGAGGGAAAAAATATTTGGGAGGAAACTTTTTTTGGTGAAAATGGAGGATGATTGTGAAGAGAGAATTGTTGCTGCTGAATCTTTAGCTCAACTACAACAAGGAGCATATCTTGAATCTTCAGCTAATGACAACATCTCACAATTGCAACTCTTTGTTGAGCCAACACCATTGAATGATGATTTTTACGAGCAAGGAGAGTTTTTTGAAGAATCTACACAAGCATCCCCAACACACAGGTAAAGCTGCAAAGAGGTTGAAATTTTGATTTTTTTTCTTTGAACCCACCATTTTTTCAGCTGAAAAAGCTCGGTGCCGGCATAGTAGTGGTATGAACACAATGTCGGAAGCCTTTATACCGGCATAGTATTCATACTACGACCATGCCGGCAGCCCGATATCCCCTTTTTTGAAATTCAATCCGGCATAGTATTCAACCACAAAACTATGCTGGTACAAAAATTACTTTTTACCTACCAAGTAATATTCTACGGAATATGCTACCGGCATGGTTAAATTCAAAGGTTACCATGCCGGTAATGCATGAAAAAATACAGGAAGCAGTGCCTTCCAAAGCTAAATACCGGCATGGAAAAATTAATTAACTACCACGCCGGAACTGTCTACCGGCGTGGAACCATAAATAAAAATCATGCCGGAACCTCCAATGGCATTGTTCGATTATAACTTTACCATGCCGGTACCTACAAAAAAAACATACAGGAAGGAGTGTTTTCCAAAGCTAAATACCGGCATGGTATATTAATTATGGGTTACGCCGGAAACAGGTACCGACGTGGAACCATAGATAACGAGCATGCCGGCACCTTTATTTCCGTCGTTGATTTCAAATGAAATATGTATGCCGGAAAAGCTTTGAAATTTGGTCTTCAGTTTCAGTTCAGTTCGACCATGCCGGAACTATCTTCCGGCATAGTGTTTTAATTTCTTTTGGAACTAATTTATTTTATTTTCATTCGATCCTTAGGTGGTGACATATATTGATCCAACAAATGCAAAGCCGCTTGGTCGGGATACGTCGAAATACTATAAAATGCCTCCGGTATGTTACCAGAGAATACTTTTCACCTAGTATCTTGAACTTTACTAATAGATTGCTTGTAATGAACCTTCTAATCTCCCATTGTTGTCCTTATGTAGGGAATAAAAGATCCAAAGGAAGCAATCGCTTGGGATAAAGAGACGGCTCTTAAGAACATGTGTGTGTTGGTGAGGAATACCCAAGGTTCAAAGACTCGTTTTGAGATGGTTTGCGAGAGAAGTGGGGTATACAAGGAGAAGAATAGCCACAAGAGAAAGGGTTATGTTTATCCAAAGAAGACCAATAGGGTATACAACACTCGTACGAGGAAGGATAATTGCCCCTTTAAGCTTGTATTCCATCTAAATGACAAGAACAAGGAATTGGATTGTGCGGTTTGGTTCGGCTGTCGTAACCACCGGGATCCGAAAGATTTTGTTGGTCACTCCCTAGTTGCGAAGCTAAAACCTCATGAATTGGAGGATGTAAAGAGAATGACCAAAGCACTTATAAAACCGAGACAAATTCTCAGAGGCTTCAAGGAAAAGGATAAGACCAACGTGTCTTCTCTAAGTACAATTTACAGCGTACAAGCAACTATTAGAAGGGTGGAATGGGAAGGGAGGATCGTTATGCAAGAATTTGAGAAGATAGTTTGGGATCACAACTACACGCGTATCATTAAAAGAGGGCCGAACAACAAGCCCCTTCAAATATTCATTTCGCATCCTTTGCTTTCACAATTGGCTTATACATGTTGTGGTGTTCTTTTGATGGATTGCACCTACAAGACAAACAAATACAATATGCCGTTGTTCAACATCGTGGGGCTAACATCGGACAAGGTATCATTCACATTGGCTTGGTGTTTAATGGAAAACGAGAGGGACTATAATTATCATTGGGCATTACGACAATTGAAATTATTCTTCCGGGAAAATCAACTTCCGAGGGTCATCATAACCGATCAAGATGACGCATTAATGAAACCAATATCCGACGTCTTCCCAGATGCAAAAAATTTCCTATGTACATATCATATACGTCAAAATATCATAAAAACTTGCCATGCCTTGTTTGAACACACTAAGGCGGATATTAAGAATTGTTCAACTAGAGGAAGATGTTCGCAAGAACAAACTATCACCCGAAGAAGAAGAAGATGAGAGAGGCAAGATAAAAGAGCGAGTGGACAAAGAACATGCGGAAAATCATAAAAAGTGGTTGGAATTTCTAAGAGATTGGGAGAAATTTTATTGGTCTCTTACCGAGGATATGTACGAAAATAGGTTGGACAAGTTTATTGCCAATTGGAACGAGGTATATCCGACTGCCGTCTGGTATTGTTGGACTCAATGGTTGGATAAGTTCAAGGAAAAATTTGTGCGTGCATGGACAAACCGGTATAGACACTACAAGAATGAAGCAACTAGTGTAGCGGAGTCCACTCATGGGAGATTTAAAGATCTCATCCAGTCCGGCCAAGGAAACGTGGTTACGGTCACCGAGGCAATGGAGCAATACTTTAAGAGTGATATCGATAGGATCAAAAAGGCCTTTGAGAAAAGCTCAATGGAAAGGATGACTTCATATTTACAATATGGTAAGTTGCTCCAAGGAATAGAGTTCAATGTCTCTCATTGGGCAATAAAACATATGATGAGAGAAATGCAAAAGGAGATAAACTACGGCAAACCGGGTGATTGTGTATTTGTCCCGACATGTCTTCATTGGGGCTTCCGTGTCATCATATGCTTGTGAAGTATGAAGAAGTGATACCTATTGAGGTTATTGATCCGTTTTGGAAGCAACTATCTTTCACCACCACCACCACCACCACCCCTACGGAAGATCCCGGACAATCATCATGGGATACGAACGAAGCAATGGAATTCTTCGAAGCTTACTCACGTGGCAACTCGGTTAGCCGGCAAGTCTTGTTGAGCCAACTAAGGCTAATTACATGGCCATGGATAGCACAAATTGAAGAGCCAACAAAGGGAGATCCTCCCGGTAGACCACAAACTAAAACGGCAAGGAGAAAACAAAGGAAAGAATTGAAAGAAATGACTCAACGTGAAGAAGAACTCGCGGCAAGTAAGAAACGAGATCCAATAGGATGTGAGATTTCGGAAGCAAGGTTCGCGGAAGTGCCGGTTGCAAACAAAAGGGGTAGGCCGAGAAAGGAACCGCTATCAAGTCAACAACAAATGACAGATTCCGTATCCACACCAAAAGCCGATGGATCGGAGGTTCCAAAGAAAAGGAGTAGGCCGTCAAAGGTACCAACATCAAGCTACCAAGAACAACAAGGTGAGCATTCCGAAGCCACACCCATAGTCGATGTAGCGGAGGTTCCAAAGAAAAGGGGTAGGCCTCCAAAGGTACCAACATTAAGCTACCAAGAACAATAAGGTGAGCATTCCGAAGCCACACCCATAGTCGATCTAGCGGAGGTTCCAAGGAAAAGGGGTAGGCCGCGAAAGGTACCAACATCAAGTGACAAAGAACAACAAGGTGACGAGGCGGCGGTGCCAAACAAAAAGGGAAGGCCAAATAAGGAACCTACATCAAGTCAACTACATGAAGGTGAAAATTCCCAAGCCACACCAAAAATAAGTGATATCAAAGGTAAGGGACCCATATCTAGTCAACAACAACACGATGGTGACAACTCCGTAGACACGACCAGAGTTGATGTAGTTTCGGTTCAAAAGCGAAGGGGTAGGCCAAGGAAGTACCGACTCCCATCACATACTGAAGAGGATGGAAGTGTAAAGATTGCAGAGGATGGATTGGATATAATTAAGCTACAAAAGGGTAATATGAAGATGTATAAGGATCGTAAAACAGGTAGGACCATTAGAAGTTATCATACCAAGATACAGTCTTACATAGACCAACTTCCTGAGGTTATTCGCGAGTATATTGTATATACGGATGATGTCGATAGAGATGTAAATTATGGCTATCATGCCATGACCGAACAATTAGGAATCTTTGAGACGACGGTTAGTAAAGGGATGACACCATGCCGATATGCTAGAAAGAGGATGGCCGATCTACTTATGAAAAAGAATAGCTTTTATGAGCAATTGGTTGGTGATGAAGAAGGGTTTGATGATATGTATGCTCAAGTGTTAGGTCCCGAGCAGGAGATGAAGTTCCTTCCTTCTCAATATTGGATGAGAATGCCGCTTTGTGGGCATCTAGTGGCGGAAACATTTAATTGTGTTGTTCATTATTTTACCCCCACCGTGGAAGTAACATTTACACCAAAGTGGCAAAAATGCGAAGGATCCCTTAAGAAGAGAAGAGTTGTTTTGGCGTTCGTGAACGGTAATCATTTCATTATTCTAAAACTCAAGGAAAATTGTCCATTGCCACCTATTTGTGAGATGATTAGAAACAAGGATATAGATCCCAATATCTGGAAGGAATGGATGGCATTGTATGAGGAGAATCACCAATTTTGGGATGCGTTGTCCTTATCAAAAAAACCTCTCCAAGAGGAGAAGATGCAACTTCATACGTGTGGAAGCGATGATGAGTAAATTGGATATATGTGGTTCACTAATACGCAACATTTTGTTTTTTTTGGAAGTGTGAATTGTAAACATTAAATCATATTTTGATGCCAATGCCGGCATTGTTATGTTTCATCATTACAACGCCGGAAACATTATGCCGGCGTAGAAATTAACTTTTGAAACGGTGCCGGGAATTCAGAAAAACATCCAGAGAAATCAGTAAATGTGCCGGCATTGAAAGTAAACTAAAAATAGTGCCGGTACTCTGACAAAAATATTTTGCACCCGGAAATTACGGACTACCGGCATGGTATCCAAAAAACCCTTCAATGCCGAAATTCTGTAATTTTTATGTTTTTGGAAAATTCAGGGTGCCGGCATTGATTTTACTCTTTTCAGCCATGCCGGTACTTTAAAAAAACTTAGAAATTTATGTGATATTGGCACATTGAAACTCTGTAAAAGAGGTAACTTGACACTGGTTTATCAACCTTCCTCGTTTCCCCGAACAAAGCTTTTACCCTTGGGTCTTCAATTTTATCAAGCTTTTCCTCGATTTCCTTCATTTCTTCAAGGGATAGCACCTCTCCTTCCTCGTACTTGGAACCAAACATCTTCTTCATCTTGCCAAGCCGACGCCGCTAGTTGCATACATCCAACACATAATTAATATATATATGCTAATATAAGATCATGTGTACATTAAACGACTAAGGAATTAACAATACTTACTAGCAATCCAAGAGTCTTATTAAGTTGGGCCATTGTAGGTGGTGCCTCTGTAGGAGTTGGAACCGGAGGGTTTTTCTGGGGTGGAACTTGGACGTCGTCCGGGCGCACGATAAAAGGATGTGACCATTCCAGGTAATTATCAATGTAGGAGGGATCGGCTTCATCATCGTTGTTCACAAGCTCCCAATTACTAATATCTACCAAACGACTTGGTTCCCTATCCGTCCAATGTGTTGGTTCTGGAACTGGATCATACACTACCCTCAACTTTGAGGAAGTTGTAATGCACTCAGCCAAGTCAAGAGCGTACCTTAAAGTAGAGGTTTCCATGAAACAAGGTAATTGCTTATATCCAAGTTGCCGCATCACACGTCGAGGATCAGCCATAACGTATCCCTTTGGGTGGAAAACCGGTTCATGTAGAATGCAACGTTATTAAACCTCACAATTTGGTGGTTCTCTCTAATCTCCTTGTAAGGGTCGAACACAATGTATTTGGTAGTCATCGCGTCCAGAGTCAATCTCATATCTATCAGTCGACAATTGTTACCGAGCTTCGGAATATTGTTGAACTGGTATCTCTTAGATCTAGCCGCCTCGGGTTCGGGAAGGTCTATGATCTTCAAGAAGGGGTAGTCCTTGAGCAATGTTGGGAAGTGTTCATAAGCCCACACCTATACCAATGTGGAATAATACATATAAGAAGCAGTAAATTTTGTTTCTAAGTTCATAATAAGGGTACATGTGAACAATATACATAAGAATATAAGTTTAAAAACAAAATTACCTGGAGCAGAGTGAAATTCCCAAAAAATTGGTTTGTAACAGCCTTAGAGGCCCTTCTCATCTCCGCCATCAAATGTGCCATTACCACGGTGCCCAAAGAATAGTTATAGACATCTTCCAACGGATCCAAGTATTGAAGGAGGCTTGCACTAACCCTGTTGCCACTAATGTCAGGGAATACCTTAGTTCCCAAGATGAATAACAGGTACGCAGCGGCTGTATAACGAATTTGTGCAGGGTCCCATCCATCCTTCAAACTTCTTTCCTGCGTTTTTTCAAACTTCTCCTTAAGCAGCGTCAGCTTGATTGTCTTTGTCCTACTAGCCTTAGATACATAAAATCTTTCCACATAAGTTTTGTAGTCCCAACTCAATAACTTGTTAGTCAGGGCGTGCAACTTCGACCATTCTAGGTCCGGACACTTATCTCCTTCTGCAATTGATTTGCCGATAACATTCAAGCCTAGAATGTTATGAGCATCATCAAAGATCAAGGTCATCTCCCCAAACGGGAAGTGCATGGTATCAGTTTCACCATGATACCTTTCGACGAAGCAATTGACTGTCATAGAATCACAATTCACATAATTTTCAACCAAAGCATATAGACCAGAATCTCTTACTAATGTTTGGACCTCTTCACATTCCTTAGACAAATCCCAATGAGACGAGGCTTGGTTTCGGCAAACACGCACATCCTTCTTATGATCCTACAATTAGGAGATAGTACGATTAAAAGATTTTACATAAATACACAAGAATACATATGCACAAGATAAAAAATTCTTACATAGGTTTGATAGATAGTACGAGCCCACGTGTCCTTGTAGCCAAATAGAATTCTCGGATCGTCAGCTTCACCCCAAATTCTACCACGAGCAAGGTCAGGTATCATGTCATCAACATGAGGAAAGTGGGAACCTTTAACTTTTACTTTTCCCTTGCCTTTGCCTTTGCATTGTGTCGGTTGTTGACTTGGCCCACCAACTTCCTCTACAACTTCGCTTTGGCTTGCTAATTGACTTGGATGAACCTCATTATCTTCCTCCTCACTTTCCTCTTCATCATGCTCACCGTCCTCAACTGTTCCAATAGGTTCACGGATTACAAGTCGACTACGGTCACCACCACTCTCCCAAATTATCCCTCTTGTATCAGCCCCCAAACGTTTTTTGCGACCTTGATCTTTCCCTCGAGGAGGCAGAGACTGAGGAGTATCAAGACCGTCCTTCCTTCTTCTCTTAATGACAGCATCTTTAGTTTTTCCTTTGTTAGCTTCCTTGGCTCTAGCCCTATATCAAAAGACACACGAAATGAATATAAGACAACTCACATTCAGTCTTAATACCGGCACAGATTCAAGAAATACCAACCATGCCGGGACCAAAAACGGCATAGTAATTTGGAAAAAAACAGCATGCCGGTACACCTTTCCGGCATTGAACAACAACTATCGACAATGCCGGTAATTCCTAAACTGTTCCTGGGTACCAAAAGATAACTACCAGCACACCCGAAAAAATCCAACTCCATGCCGTTACCAGGTATCGGCACACAATGGAACTTAAAATCAATGCCGGTACTGATAATAATTTATAGGGGTTTCCTGGATACCAAAAGAGCACTACCGGCATACCCGAATAAATGTAAAGCAATGCCATAACTAACTACCGGCATAGCGTTCAACCTAATTTCAATGCCGGTACAGAACATTCAGTTTCAGGTGAATCTGGTTTTGAAAACGGCATTGTATTCATACTAAAATCAATGCCGTAACTAAATACCGGCACTGCCTTCATTCTAAATTGAATGTCGTAATCCATAACTGGCACTGTATTCATACTAAAATCAATGTCGGTACTCACTGAAACTCAACTGTTTGAGTTAGGGTTCGCGATTCTAACGATTCTAACCCAAACCCACTGTTATAAATCGATTCAAACACTTATAAAACAGTTCAAAATCACTTACCTTCTCACGGAAGCCATAAAATCACCAATTTGATCGTCTGAAGCCTCTTGTTCTTCTTTTTCTTGCTCTTGAGCAATCAAAGCAAGCCTTTGTTCTAATTTTAGTTGAGCAATCGATTTTGACTTCAATTGGGCATCTGATTTCTTTCTTGGAGGCATGGGTATGATTCGAGTAGGTTAATCGACGAAGAAATTTTTGAATCATCGACGAAGAACGGATGAAGAAGATGGAAGAATTTTTTTTTTTTCAAAATCTAACCCTAGTGCCGGAACAGATGTGGGAGAATGGGGGATATATGAAATTGGTTTTTAGATTTTAAGTTTTAGGGGAAAGGGTAGTATAGTCTTTTCATAATGTTTTTTAATTAGCCAAAGGGTATTTAGTATTTTCATACCCAAAAATCACCCCTTAGCAGACACTATGAGTTGGGGGAAGTAATTTATATCCCCCAATTAGTTTCAATATCCCCCAATCGCGTGTTCTTTTTTATACCGTGCTAAAGACGACTTGGCCCTTTTTGGTTACTTACGATTCGTTTTTTTTTTTACTTTTTTACTGTTACTGTTAGGGTTGAATAGATTTTCATATCAGCGATCTTCGTATTTTCATCACTGCTTATTTTACAATCTCAATCTCAGACCAAGAAATAACAATTCTCATAAAACACCACCTATAAAACCCAGTTTTGTAGAATCAAAACTATCAATTTTTAATCTCTGGGTCAAGTGGAGATGGAGAAAGTACAAAAAAGAGTTGTTTAAAGCTTATATCATCCATTAAAAATCACTATGTATTACATTTTAGACTTTGAAGCTTCGAAGTGAGAGATTGAGTTTAGTCAAGTTTGTTAAAGATGAAGCTTGTATTTTAATGAGATTGGTAATGTTGAAGTTGAAGTTGTTCTTAAAGCCCTTTTTCTACTTGAAAAAGGAAAGGAAAAATGCAATAGATAGAAAGGAGAAGAACACGGGAAAATGCAACATCATCACTGCCAAATTAAACAACGAATAATCTTGATACTCAGAAGCTGTCAAGAGGTGTGATAAATAGCAGAAATCTATTGATGTGAATCAATAGGTTCCATTGCTGAAATTAACAAAGGGTACATTAATTAAATACTCTTAGTTTTGACGCCAAACAAATATACCCTTATACAACAATAAACATACCCTCATCATTTAAAAATTTTATCCATCTAAATATAGATTACTTTAATACCCTCACTAATATAATTATTTTTTTTATTTCAAAATACAAACATATTTCTTTCTCTACCACTTCACACTTCACAGCCGCCGCCACCACCACCACCAGTCCGCCTCCGCCGGTCGTGTCAACAACCAAAGTTGATCCAAAAAAAATTATCAGAAAATAAGAAAAAAAATATGGTGTCAACAACTGAAGTTGATCCCCAAAATATGGTGTCAACAACCGAAGTTGATCCCACAACCAAAAATCACAAAATAATAATAATACGGTGTCAACAATCGAAGTTGATCCCACAAACAAAAATCATAAAATAATAGTTAACAACAAAAGTTGATCTCATAATATGGTGTCAACAACCGAAGTTGATCCCAAAAGCAAAAATCAGAAAATAAGAAAGAAGAAAAAATATGGTGTCAACAACCGAAGTTGATCCCAAAAATATGGAGTCAACAACCGAAGTTGATCCCCAAAACAAAAATCAGAAAATAAAATAAATACATAACAAGGTGTCAACAACCGAAGTTGATCCCCATTCCCCAAAATAAAAAATTCAGAAAATGTTCAGATTATTTATGGTATCAACAACCAAAGTTGATCCCAAAATATGGTATCAACAACCAAAGTATCCCAAAAATTCATGTACTAAAATTAGTGAACCTGACGTGAATTGAACACCAATCTACTGACGTAGAGTCTACCATTGCACCACAAATTCATATAGTATAGCTACTTCTATGTTTCTACAGTTCAATTTCATACTCCAAGCAAATGAAATTTTTTCGTGCATATCTGAAAGGTTTTATCATCTCCCACAGTAATAAATGCTAAAGCAGGGTCATCCACCACAATTTCTTTATATGTCTAGTATAATATGCGAGGGATATAAGGTTTAGACTGTTGAATAGGGAACTAGCCAGCAATATCAAATGTTAATCAACTAAAGTAATAAAGTAGTCACTGTCTTCAATAAAACATCTTTACAAGGACAATACATGATTGTAGGATATGTTTCTATAGTCACAGACAGAAAATTGTGTGTATGAATAGCTCGACAGTCCATTGTCAGAATACACAAGCATGATATCACCAGATTTATGTAAACAGAAGTAGAACTCACTGGTAGAAGCTTAAAGTGTAAGTGCATGCCAGAACTCGACTTGTTGGCATGTACAATAACTAGTATGCATAACCAAAAAGACGAGAAACCTTGAACGAGAAGTGCAAACTGACCTCCATCTTAAAGGAATTAGGAATGACTAGTCTAAGAAAGCAAATGCGCCGTCCTTGAAATCTCCATCTTGCATTATTATACCAACTGCTCCAGCACTATCTTGCATTAGAGTACCAACTGCAACAGCACAAAGTGCAGAACCTGCAATATAGTTTCCCAACCCAAGTATAACGAGTTGAGGTTAATTAGATGCAACTAGACTAATTTTTAAGAAATTAATTTTTCAATTCAAAACCAATTATTTAAGAAATCTGTTCTATGTATCTACATTTCATTCATTTCCCAATTAGCTACTATAAATGAATCAAGTAATACTCCACTTTTCCCACCAATTTCTTTTCATATTCTTACATCAGTCGTGCCAAAAAAATATTACCTAAATTGTAGACTATCACCAGTTAGATCAAAATCCCCACAATAAAAGCTATTATAATACCAGCATCCCTTACCCCCACCATGCCCACTACCATCGATTTGTTAGTATCCACTCAATCTTGTTGGATACTGACAACCCAAACAAACAAAAAAGACTCAACTCCTGGTTAGCTCCAAGTCAACACCGTTTCTTTCCCTCCACCATCACTCCCTCCACAACAACAACACCAACATGAATGCTGCTATCACACCACTACCACCCTCACTACTACTGCAAAAGACGACAACATCACCTAATTTAACTTCTTAACCTTAAACTACCAAAATTGAACTTAGTAGTTACTATACAACACAAAAGGAATTAGATAAATGAATCCTGGTTTCTATTCAGTCCATAAAAAAAATCGGTAATGCAAACAGGCAAAATGAATCTGGTTTATATGCAAGCAAATTAATATCAAACACATTACAATTAGAAACCAGTAGTTGCTGACAACCACCACCTCAACTACAAGCACAACAACCACCACCATCACAGTAACAATAAGCACCACTGATACTGCTAGCTGTAACAACACCTACGGCCACCACCACCACAGCATCCACCAACAACATATCCATAACAGCAACAACTTATGATTTTTGATTATCTTAATCTTACTCTCGATTCACCAACTAGAAAAAAATAATTAGAAAATTGCTTTGAAAATCCAGCACCACCAACATAAACCAGTCGAAAGAACTGAAATATGACTTCCTAAATCAATAATTCCAAAAACAAAGACGAAAACCAACTTAACCCAATTCAAACACAGAAGCTCTAGAAATCATTTTTAAGACACAAACGGAACTCAATAGGATTCCAAAAATCAACACATAAATCAACTCAATTGAACTTAAAAAATCACGATTTTGATCCATAAAAAATCAACTCAAGTAAACTTGGATTATACTTATCTTTCGATTCATTTTTTGTTGATGAATCTTCGTTTGCAGTTGTTGTTGATGATTTTCATCGACTTTTCTTCATTGATTCAGCACAAATCTTTTAGAAATGATGTTGATACTAAAATTCTGATACCGTAATTTTCTAGGGTAATCACTCTATTGGCGGCGCGCGGAGGTGGTATTAGTTGCAGAGTTGGTAATGGTGGTGGTGGAGAAATTGAGAGAGGATGTTTAGGATGTCGTGTGGTGCTGGTGGTGGTGGATTTGGTGGAAGTATAGGAGGTGATGGCGGAGGAGGTGTTCCAGAATCTTTTTGCAGCGACGGAGGAGGTGGTAGCGATGATGAAGACGGTGGTGGTGGTGGTGTTGTCTGGAAAGAGAGAACCGATAAAACTTTTAGATCCGAAATGAAAGAGGAAGATACTGATACTCGATATATAGGAGGGTAAATTTGGAAGAAATAAAGACGTTAATGGACTCCTGATGGGCTTACGGATGGAGAGGGGTATATTTATTTTGTGATAAGGATATTTGTAAAGCACATCAAAATAAGGGACAATTATGTAATTACAAACAAAAACCTTGGAAAATTGAGCTGTAATTTTTGCAACCTATGCCGAGCTCCTGCCTCACAAATAATGATTCTGCATTCGCCAAGTTTACACCTACAGAAGTACTTGATTAGATTTTAAATTAGGAGATTCGTAAAGATCGTGCAGTAAAATTAACTTGCTCTTACCCAATTTTTAAGAGTGTATCGTATCCTGGGAACTCTTCCTTGTTGCTTCCGCAAAGAGAGAACACGTTAGCTGCCAACTGCACCAATAGGGTAAAGAACAGAACAGACAACATCAACCATCTCAATGAGATTGATCCCAGAAACAAGTTAGTCAAATAGGTTTCTATTTTCTACTTGTGGTCTTTCATTCTACCTGAAGAATTCCCATTTCAGATCTGTAGGTGAGATTTTCTTCTCATAGTAATTCATGCTAGAAGTCTGTCTAGTCAAATTCTTGAGCTCACATTTTGGGCCTATCATGCTATAAAACTACCGACTCCGCGCTGTGATTGATTAATAGACTTTTTTCAACTAAGAAAAACGAAGAACTGGAAGACAGGTTTAGAGAATGACCTTTTCAAAAGTAGTCTCGCCCATTCCACTTTTGTAGAGCTCATGCTCAAGAGCCACCAGAAAGATTTTACTTAGATTTGAACAGCTTTTAATAATCTGAAAAAGGGATAACGAAGACAACCCTACGTCAGGTGAAAGATCAACAAACTAATACTTTATGAACATTGTTCCTACTTTCTTCGTCTGTAAGGTGATAATTAGTAACATCCATCTAGTCTATAAATTATTTACCATTTAGCCACATAACTGGCTCAAGTAAAAGAGGAATCAAAAACTCTTTTTGTCAGACTATCTCAATCACAAAGTGTAATTTTTATTTAGCTCAGGGTGACTGGTTGTGAATTACTAAATTGTTCGACACCACACTATGCTTACTGGAAAAACAGTGTCCATAGTTAAGTTAAGCTCACTTGAATATGAGGTGTCTGAAACATTTCTTGTATGGCTGCTTCCACATCAGCCATTCCAACATGGTTTTTTCCTGCAAAGTAGTTACTTCACTTTGCAGGATACTGCACCACTTTTTTCTAACTACTGGGGGGTTCGTTAATGAGTAGGTATACTTCATAAAAAAAGTTAGGAAACTTATACAAGACCTTGTATATACCTGCGGATGAGAAGCCCAGGGTGGATGATGATTTTTTAATTTTATAATCTGCAATTTCAGATGCTCGCCTACATATTTCCAGTGCACGACGCGCGTCTCCTGAAATTGCCGCCACCTGGAACACATGCAGTTTAGTGAATGTGAAATCTGAACGTCTGGATTCCAGAGGAACAAACAAGCGTAAATCATGTATAACGCAAAATTTGTGATGATGAAGAAGATACAGAAGAGTCCCGAGATGCGGAATGTTGGGCGACGAACAATCGAGACACTTTGAAGCTGAAGAGTACCGAGATGTGGATGCTGAGGTGGGCATGCGGACATACGAGGCATGACCGTATCAGGAATGAGTACATAAGTAAGAAACTTATGGTAGCGCCAATCAAGGAGATGCTCGCCCAACATCGGCTGCGCTGGTTTGGGCATCTCCAGCGAAGACCGCATGATGCTCCAGTGCGAGTAGGTCGCATTAGGCGCGCGGAAGGAAGGATGCAACGCAGAGGCCGACCGAAGCTAACTTGGGATGAGTGCGTAAAGAAGGACATGAGCAATCGAAATCTCTCAACAGAGCAGGCGTTGGACAGACAGACATGGAGGGCGGCGATACGCATGGAAGACGTAGGTTTCAGGTACGAAGACTAACAAACCCCTTTTCTGTATTCTTCGTCAATTTCTTTGCCACTCAATCAGCGAACACGTAAAGACAACCCTGCAGATTGTGAAAGGGGGAATCCCCTGTAGCGTTGCAGTTGGCAGGATTGTGAAGGGGAAACACCCCGTAGCTTCTGCAACAGGGACATGGTGTAAGCATATCCACATTAATGGTCGAGAATTCGTAATCCCATAAAACGATGATTACTTATCACCTGGTCCATAAACAATCGCGGCGCGGGTAGTGTCAAGTATTTTGCTTGCCGTAGTGCAAGTTGTGCAAGGCTTGACAAGCCGGCGTAAAAACTATGTTATATTTTTAAGAGATATTCTCTAGTCGACCTGGTACTTGCTACTGGAAAAGACTTTGGATTTGGGTTTGGATTTGGAAGAAGATACAGAAGGAACCCAAGCAAATTTTATAGCTTGTTTGTCAAATGCTTCGATTCCTTCAATGCGGCTTGAAATGATTTCTCTAAGTTGCTGATAAGTATAGGGGCTAAAACAAAGCCGTTGGATTCCCATGCGGCTTGAAATACGAGGTAGCAGTTTCTCAGGAAGATCCATGGTGTTCGCTATTCCTGCACACATGAATTATCAACAAAAGAAACATATTAAGATTTAGGTCTATTCCTGCACACATGAATTATCAACAAAAGAAACATATTAAGATTTAGGTCTATTCCTGCACACATGAATTATCAACAAAAGAAACATATTAAGATTTAGGTCAATTCGGGAATAAGCAGGTTATTAAGCTTAGGAGCACAATCAGAATTAACATGTTACCTATTACAACCAATTTGGAATGTGGCTTAGTTGGCCAATCAAGGATATTGTATAGAACCTGTCACCATATACCATGGTTAAGAGTGCTTAGCTTCTTAAGTTTATGAGAACAGATCACTGAAATTTTGAATCAAAGATTTAGCTTCACAATAAGTAATTGCTTGTAAATCCTTTCCCCAACAAACCCTACCTTTGATTATCTTTTGGCAGTTACTAGGTAAAACACAAAAGAAAACAAAGAAAAAAACATACAAAAAACTGCCTTTCTCAATGGCCGTTTAAAAGCATCACGAGTTGCCACTTGTGGAAGTTATTTGGTCTTAAAATATTCTCCTACTCAGAAATATTCATAGACAACTAAATGTAAACTGTGAACAAGAAATTGCGACAATTACCGATTGGTTCCTTGTTACTAGAAGATCAAGCTCATCGATCAGTAAAACACAGGGTTGACTGTTACAGACTTTATTATCGTTTGAAAATCTCTCATTCAGCAAGGAAAGAGCTTTTTTCCAACTGACCCTGTGCCCACTTAGTTTTTCATATATGACCTGAAAGAATTTAGTGGTCACAATCTACAAGGAGAAAATAAACAGACAGGAAATGCAAGCATTAATTCTTTTTTTTACCAATGCAGATTCTTACCCTATAGATATTCTCTGGAGAAGCCAATTTTAAACCATTAATCTCCACAAATCAGTACGGTCTTATAGTACCTGCATCAACTTCAGACCGCAAATTCCTCATCGCTGCAAGTACACTCATAGTCTGCATATTGACGCGTACAGATATTAAAGAATGTAATGAGTGTCCTTGCAATCAGAAAATATAAGACGGCGCCCATACAAAGAAAGAAAAGGAAAAAGAATCAGATCCTGATAGTGAAAATTATGTCCAAAGCCACTAATTTAGTTGCTCAAGACTCTTAACCCCTTTCTACAAGAAAAGCACTACAATGCCAGGTGTGTTACATCATTCCGATGCTGGTTACATGTCAGTCAGGTCCAGTTTCAAACTCCGGAATAAGTCATAGCACTATATATGATAGCTTACCTTGCCAGTTCCAGGAACACCATGGATGTACAAGCAGCGTCCCAGACACTGATTAATACTGACAGCGTCTTTAACAAATTCGGCTATCTCCTCCATTTCTCTGGCATAAAGCAAATTTCTGTTGTTAAAATCCAAATAATAAATGGAAACACATGGAAACCTGAATTGCTGACGTACTTATTCCTACAAGGAGGAGATTTAGGTAGTGTTGCCAACAGCAAAGTCGATTTTGCTTTTTCAATCTCAGTCTGCTTGTGGCCTTTCACATGCTCCAAGATCTTTTTTGTCCCTATTTTGTGAAGGCCAAAGAAATTCCCGCCTTGTGCATTCTGCATAGATGAAGGATAGAACCATCAAGCAGAAGATGAAACGTAGAACAAAGAGAATTTCAAACAAACAAACAAAAAATATATATATATACCGCAGCAAATCCATGACCCGGTGATTGCCCACTTGCTGAAAACTTAAGCTTCTTCCGTGCACTCTTTAAGTTCTCTTCAGGGTCAGAGATTGAATCACTACAAGATTCCCAGTCTTCATCTCCAACAACTTCTTTATCATCCTGGCACATGTGGAAGGTTAAAGCTCACAATAAAATGGCGCCTCTTGTTTAACTAACCACTATTATGCTACGCTGTCAATTTAAAAGCTCACATCTCCTCATTGTCGATATCTGCAAGGCGCTTGAAACTTCGCCACTGGATATCATATTCATATTCACATAGAAAGACGTCATCTCCTTCATTATTGGCTTCAGAAAATTCTTTACAATTCATTACGGAGCAATATCTAACGATGGATTCCATCTGCATACATTGACAGGGTAATAGTGAGGATTGAGGAATAATGAAAAAGATTCAATTAGACAATATTAAACACTACAGTATTTAACAAATATGAACCCTAACCCCAATGATATATCTAGGGGTTTGTGCAAACCAGTATCGTCCTTCTTTTACTCCGTAAGGATCAAGGGAAAATGAATATTCATTCCCTTTTTGCTGAACAAAGTTGTACATGCCTAACCTCTTAGTGGCGATATATAGACTAAGAGGTGACAACGATAATATAACTTCCACTTAGAAGCAAATAAAAGATAGGATAACTTCTGACAGCCAAGAGTCACCTCACCTCAATGTCCGTAAAATCATTAGTGAGATAAATCTCCCTGCGTAGATTATGTGGCTGCCTTCCAACTGCAGTCTCTTCAGGAATCACATACCATCGGCCTTTAAACCAATAACTACCATCTGGTTCCTTCCATAAGCTGATTATTTCACAGTTAATAAAATGAATAACCTGTAACATCGTAAAAGTTGAATTATCAAGTCTCACCTTTCAATATGTACAGCCCATAGATCACTGGAAAGAAGCTTCTCCCTTGCCGTTCTTCTGCGCTTTTTCCCTTTTGGTGGTTCAGGAAGCTCAACTTTCTTCCCCGTTTTCCTAGCCTCACAAAATTCACAAATCCAATCCCCATCTGGAATCTCCTTCAATGGAGGTCTAAGACATTTAAGATGAAAACCACCCAAGCAATGGTCACACTCAATCATCAAATTCCTACCAGACTTAAAGCAAAAGATACACTCCTCAACCTCAGGATCATCATTATCAGAATTAGCATCTTCTCTCCTCTTCACGTAAACATCATCTCCGATATCAAACTCTCCACCATCATAGACAACTTTTTTGTAATAAACACGCTTTTTTGGTCCATCACGTCTCTTACTTTTTTTCTCTGTTGGTTTCTTAGAAACCATAGCTCTTGTATTTCTAGATGAAGTTGCCGCTTTCTCAGACTGCTTCCTTCTCTTTAACTTAGGAAGATCAAGTGAGACTGGAGCAAATAGATCTTTAGCTAAAACTTTTGCCCTCTTTGGAAAAACAGCTTTTGGTTCAACGGGACCATTCTCTTTTTATACTGAAAAAAAAGAAGAGTAAACAAGCTGTTCATGTTAAATGTAAAAAAGATTTCTTCTAATTAAAGATTCAAAAAATGAGCCAAATCGTTAACCTCTATAGAAATTCATATCTGCCAAACGTAATCTGCTTACATCCTTCCATACATCAACATAAAAATATAGAAATTTAGCAACTACAATTAAAGCCCAGGATTATTTAAGTGGATCCCAAACAACTTTTATATTAAGCAAGACTTCTTACCAAGACTTCTTACAATTTTTACTCATGACTATCTCTGAAATCATTCACAATAGCCACAAATTAGACAGACCCCATGGTCGAAATAAGAACAGAACAAGCAACAAAGTGGGGGCATATAATGTAGTGGCAGTACTCAATAATAAGGTTTGTAATTAAAACACCAGCGAGAACTCATAATGTAAAGCGGATAGTTTCATTTTTAGTTTTCTCTGTTTAGGTATCTCTCTAGGCTATCTTTCTTTTCTCTCCAAAACTGAAAAAAAAAACTTCTCTTGTAAACTCCACCAATACGAAGTCACACACACATAATATTCACTACTAGTGTAACTTCACTGATGTACATTTCCGTTAGGTAAAATTAAGCATCTAAACGCTGTAACAGCTAGTCTAATGTCGACTATGGCACGAGTACATACCTTACAGTACACAGAAGTTAGTCGTAGAAAACAAACTTACCAAATAAATTAATAACATTTCGTTTAGTCCGAGTCCGAAGGGACGCAAGGACTTAATGTTTCATAAATGTAATTCCAAATTTAGAATGTACGTGTCATGGACATAAGTAGAACCGAAACTACCAAATTTTCATGGCCCTTTCACTAAACAAGGTATAATAAAATTCCACACAAGTATTATGTCACCAAGAAATGAACATCCAACACCAATCTATTTAGACATCAAAAGATGGACGTGAGTAAAGATTTGAAGTCTTAAGTCTAGAATGGCATGGGATGGTTGGGGGAAACACGTCTTGAGTATAATTATCAACAGCTAGTTCTCATATACACAATCTCGGCTAAATCATGGATCAGACATTTCTACAAACACTATAAATGCACCACTAGTTTAACCTCAATATCCATACACCAATTTAAGAGCTACCAAAGAAAAATGCAGTCATCAAACCCAACATCATCAAAGCCACCAAAAATCCCCCAAATCAGAAAATGAATACTTCCTTCTGATATAACTCCATCCAATAAAGACTT
The DNA here is from genome assembly GCA_023531105.1 of Papaver atlanticum. Classification (NCBI taxonomy): domain Eukaryota; kingdom Viridiplantae; phylum Streptophyta; class Magnoliopsida; order Ranunculales; family Papaveraceae; genus Papaver; species Papaver atlanticum. Next base: position 2,573,953 of record JAJJMB010012081.1, read on the forward strand.
TCGAGAAACAACACAATTGCTATTCAGAAAGCAAAGTAAGTACTTTCGACATATCGAACTAACACAAGTAGTCATTAACAGAACCACAACCTAAGTTTCAAAACAATGATAAATGAAGCTCATTACTACCACTGAGCACAAATTGGAAGAAATTCTCACAAACCCATGTAAGCATTTGAGATGAATTAGCCATTACCAACAGGAACAAGCCCCAAATTTTTAATGAAGAACCCTAGTTCTACATTAAGAACCCTAATTCATGCATTTACAATTGAAGAACAGAAAGGAGAAATTCCTCTACCTCACTTATGAAACTCGAGTCGATAAGTACCCAACTTCATGACTCTTCAATCCTTCGGAAACACACGACAATCATCGCCATTCATCTTTGCAATGAACAGCATACAACTCTGTTTCTTCAAACTGGTTCCCTTGTCACGTCCTTACACTCAAACCCTAGAAGAAATTTTTTCTGTAGAGAACGCAGCAAGTGGAAGAAGAGGAAGCAGTATGCACAAGTGAGTCCATATGAGATCGGTTAAAAATTTAAAATATCAACACCTATGTTATTAGGCTAAGTCCCGTGGGCTAGATTGAGTTGCTAGATTTGCAGTTAAGCGTTGCAATTCAAAAAAAATGTGTGGCATATGGTCTTCTAATCTAACAGTTTATCTAGCAGTCCACGTCAGCTAGGGCAACCTCCTAAGTCCTATGGGAATGCTAATCTAGCAGCCCACGTCAGCCCAGCGTTGTTTGGTTCAGCGCTTTAAATTTCAGACGTTAGATCAAATTTTGTGATTTTTGTGAGCGCTGAACGGTTCAGCGCTAAGGTCACTTTTTGAGCGCTGAACCATTCAGCGTTTCAATCTCACTGCTAGTTGAACTACGGGCACTTGCTAGGAGAGAGAAGTAATGTTAACTTTTAGGCCACACTTTTTTTTTGAATTGCAACACTTAACTGCCAATCTAACAGCTCAATCTAGCCTATAGGACTTAGCCTAAAAGTTAACACTAGTTCTCTCTCCTAACAGGTGCTCGCAGTTCAACTAGCAGCGAGATTGAAACGCTGAATTGTTCGGCGCTCAGAAAGTGACTTCAATGCTGAATGGTTCGCCGCCGGAGAGAATTTTTTTTGTTTTTTAGTAAATCCAAAAAAAGTTGATGTGAGAGTTGTTAATAAATTATAAAATACTCACTAATTTGAAAACCGGGAATGGTCTTAGGTCCACACGATTTGAAAAGGGGAGAGAGGGAAATCTTTGGGAAGATTTGATAACTGGAGCCCTACATGTATCCACACGATTAAAACTAGTCCTTTACATCTGAATAGTCTTAGGTCCACACGATTAGCCTATTTGCCCTAGAACAGTGGAAATGACATGCAAAGGGACTGGCTCTGAACTAGCATTAAATGCGTGATGGTTTTAACATGTTAAAAAACTTGTTTGATAAAATTTAAAGCGATGTTCTATTCAGCGTTCACCAGGGCGCTGTACTGTTCGGCGTTCGGCGCTGTTCCATTCAGCGACTATCTGCTAGATTAGCCCTTTCATAGGACTTAGGAGGTTGTCCTAGCTGATGTGGACTACTAATTTAGCTGCTAGATTAGAAGACCATAGGACTTAGCCTAAGGCCAAGCACTATGGTGCCCCTTTTCACCAAGGCGCTGGCAGTTGATACGGCTACTGAGTTGCCGTAGCATTTTACACGGCTACTCAGTTGCCGTTTGCGTAAATATATTTGTTTGACCTTTATTCGTTTACACCTCTCTCACACTCGATTCTAACCATCCATCATTAATAACGGCTCTATCTTCTCCACCTTCGGATCCCAACGGTCATTTTTTCAAAATCCTCTATAAATACCACTCTAATTCTCTACTCAAATCACCCCAAATCAATTGATTTCTTATTTCTCTTCTTCTTACATCAATTGATTTCTTATTTCTCTTTTTCTTACCATACTTCTTTGATTTTTGTATTTATCTTCTACTACTCAAGTTCGTATATTTTAGTTTTATTCAAAATGGTTAATAATTTTGTGCAACGAGGAAGAGATTGATCTTACTGCTGCATTTATTTATGTGAGTACGGATGAAATTATGGGTTCGCAACAAAAAACTGTTATGTTTTGGATACGTATTCACCAAATTTTTGTCGAACGCAACGGCAATCCTATTCGAAGAGATTGGGGAGCCTTAAAAACCAAGATGAAAGCAATCCAAAAAGATGTCAGAGAATTCGTGTCCATTCTTAATGTTATATATCGGCAAACCAAAAGTGGTGCGAACCATGAAGATTTGGTAAGTTTTATTAATTTTTTAAGTTTTTCCATATAGTTGGTGATAATAGTAATAAATAAACTAAAAAAAAATTACATAATTTTTTAGACAAAAGAGGGTCGGGAGGAATTTCAGGAACAAACTGGACAACCATTTAAGTATGATGCATGTTATGAAATGTTTAGAGAAAAGGTCCCTGGATTTAATTATGAACTCATTGTGGCCCAAAATAGTGAGTTGTTTAATAATCATCGTAGCTTTGTATCAGTCGAAGATGGTACTGAAAATCTACCTAATGGAGAGACTCGTTGGAATTAAAAGTATAATGCACGACCTATAGGAACAAAAAAAAGCCAAAATGCAAGCTAGACAGAAGAAGGATTGTGAGCAAGGTATATTTAGAGAAGGTGATGAGGGAACATCTTTGGTTAAGATGGGAGAAGATAGGATCTATCAACAAAGTGCAAATATTTTAGAGTATCTTAAGGAAACACGATCAATGAAGGAAAAAATGAGAGTGGAATAAGAATCCCAATACCAAACAATTTGGGAGTGTACTCAACAACCGACTTATCAAATGGAAGAACAACTCAATTTGCAAAATCTCCAACAACAGACTTATCAAATGCATCAACAACAAATGCATTTAGATCAAGATAATGCAATAATGTTTATGGACCTTAGTCAGTTAGCTCCCAACGGAAAAAAATATTATCGACGCAAGCAAAAGGATATTTTGAAGAGGATGAATATAATCAGCGTTGAAGATTCAGAAGATGATGATGTAATCCATCTCTAATTGTTTTTTATTTTATTGAGTTTAGTTTTTTAATTTCTATTCTAGGTTTAAATTAAAAGTGTTTTCCTAAATTTCTAGTTAGTATAGTTGTTAACTTAATTTGCTTAAGTGTTGTCTAAATTAATTTAGTTGTTGTTTGAATTAATGAATGGTTTGGTATGCAAATCCCTGCAGTTAGTACAATTCGATATTTGTTATACTAAGGTTTTATCACCTGTATTGTGTTCTGGTTTAATGTAATACTAGCAGTTTTATAATTAATAATTTTTATAAATTAAACTAATGTTCATTAATAACTTAAAAAACAAATTACAACTGATCATTCGATTAAAAGTGTGTAACGCCCTGCTCTCTTTTCTTAACATGATGGACAATAGGTCTGAATACATTACATGTTATTATTTTTCCTGGTGTGAGATTCAACGATCAATGCCGCTTCAAAAATGATAAAACGACTCTCCTCTCCAAGCTTTATATGCATCTTGTGCAGCGAACATGTCCCCTCTGTACCTATCGAGAAACTCATTGTACTTGATGTATAATTTCCTAATATTATTCGTCCTTGAACAAATATGGGATGGTTCATAATTATAGCATTTCTTGCTCGTCTGTTTAACGAAAGGACCCCAACCAACTTGAAGCCAAAATATACTCGGATCTTTTTGATCTTCGGGAAGATCCAAGACAATGTAAAAATTTCTAACCCATTCCGTCTCTTCTTCAACATCCTTTAACCTTTCCCTCAGTTGGAACTGTTCTTGACCTCGTTTCTTTGCCTTGAGTTTCTCTTCACCTCACATATTGATGCTGCATAGAAGATTGGGTTATCTTCCTTATATAGGATTCATTCCCAACGGGTATATTTCTTATAACTCGTGCCCAACGGCTATATTTCTTATCATACGTGCCCAATGGCTATATTTCTTATAACTCGTGCCCAACGGCTCTATTTCATAGAACTAGCGCCCAACAACAATATATTTTTTTCTATAAATATAGAACATTTTTTCTTACCAACAACAAACTCAAATCATTCTCAAATATAAACCTCAATCATGTATTCTAACAGTTCGAGTAGAAATGAAAAAAAAAATAGTATGTGTGGAAGCAAAAGAGGTTTGTCCATGTTGTTTCATGGATAATCATAGTCTGCTTCAATGCCCATGGTTATATACAAAATGTCCACAACGAGGTTGCACCGGCACTAGGAAGGTAAAAGTGTCGATACCGGAGAAGATAAGGTATTTGGAATGTGAGTATGCTAAATGTCCGGGAGAAGCACAATCTTTGGAGGATGCAATGAAAGATGCAACCAAACAAGAAAAAGTTGACGAACTCTGCAAGAACTCCGAACTAAAAGGAAAGGTGGAGTTTGAATGCACCAAGGGGATTCCCTGTGAAACTCAGGGTTGTAATTTTTTTATGGAAATGCACCGGTCAAGTGCAAAGAAAACATATGGAAAACGTTACTGGAAATGCCTTGAATGTGAAACGGTGGCATGGGCTGAATAAGTGTTGTTATGTTTTAGTTTAATCAAGAATTTGAATATCAATTGATGTAATATGCTTTTTTATAATTAGTATGTGGTGTTGTTGCTTGGCCTAAGAGTTTAAATTTGATGAATATGATGTAATGTGCTTTTACAATAATTGATAATAGTTATTTTGATATTCATATGATTCACGATTACACTAAGCACGTGCAACAAGCATTTAAACCAATAGGCGACCCTATTGGACGTTATGTCTCGTGAGGATTTATAGAGAGAGATACCCACAAAACCTATCATTATTTAAATTGTTTACTCTTCGTCTGATGATTCAGAGGATGAATCTTCAAAGGGGGACGGGTTATATTCTGAGAAATTGTTTTTCAAAATCACATAGCAGTTAAAAAATCTAAAAGGTTTCTCCTTCTTTTTTTCGTAACTCCCCAAAGCGAATTGCTCATACAACAAAAGAAAACAATATCAATTTACAATTAAATTATTCAACAATTCAGTACACATACACAAAAGTTTCTTACGATTTCCGAAGGTACTGGAGCCCTTCATAGATATAAGCTTCTCTGTGTCGATACATATACTTTCACGTCTGAAGTGATAATGTTTAACCTTGTTTTCAGATACTTAACCGTTCGTTCATTTGGATTCCCATTATGTATAGTCAACCTTTGCAGCAACTGCTCCAAAAGGTTTGTGTTATTTAGTTGTTCATCTTCTTCTTCATTCGCTAGATGAACATCAACCCATAAACTAACAATCAATTCGTCTTCCACCGGAATATAACCTACCATAATTAAGAAAGAAAAGTGTTGTTTTGTAAATAATAACTTGGAAAAAATAAGTGTTTATTTTTATAGATGGAGAAGAGAGTTGATCGAACTAATGTGTTCATTGGTAAACAATATGTGATCTATTTATACATGGTCAGTATACATATCCATACACTGTACAAAGAGATTTCACAGATAAGTATACATATCCATATACCATACAAAGAGATTTCAGGGATAAGTATACATATCCATATACTATACAAAGAGATTTCACGGATAAGTATACATATCCATGTAATGTACAAAGAGATTTAAATGATTTCACGGATTATCCTAATTGTAAACCATATGCCATCAAATATAAACGTATTCATTTGCATACATAATTGAAACCCAAAAAAGATTTAAAGTCTGTAATACATATGCATGTAACATTCAAAATTATAAACACAACAGTGATAGGGTTATCATACATCATATGCATCAACATCATCATCATACATACATACCCACATCATCGTACGCAGCCACCTCGTCATCGTCCTCATCATCGTCATAATCTGCATCTTCATCTCCATCATGTTCATATTCGTCTTCTACATGTCCGTCTCCAAAAACACGATCAACTGCATGTTCAAAGTCATCTGGGATTTGATCATTGTAATCTCCATAATAATCAAATGTTTTATCCTCGTTTTGACCAGGAACAACTTCTTCTTCTAAGTCTGTATCATCATAATCTCCATCTGATGATGGAAGTACCACGTATTCCATATCTGAACCTTCCAAACTAGACAAGTCTGTTGCCTGGCCTCCTCTACCAGGACGTCCGACAATGTGCTTGATAAGATCCGTTCTTAGTTGTTGGTGCATTTCTAGGTTTTTCATAGTTGACAAAAATACACGACCATTATTGGTAGGCTCCGGATTCGGAACAGGAACAACTCTGCCCCAATCCGTATCCCGACGTTCATGCTCGATAATCATGTTGTGTAAAATACGACAACATTTCATAATTAGGTTCAAGTCAGATTATTACCAATACTTACATGGTGATCCGACAATTTTGAATTTACCCTGAAGCACTCCAAAAGCACGCTCGACATCCTTTCTTTTATCCATTTGATACTTGTTGAATCTCACATACTCGGGAATGTCCAATGTCTGACTAAAAGCTTGTACAATTGTAGTCAACTTTGGATAGATACCGTCGGCTAAGAAATAACCCATATTGTATTGGTGACCATTGATGACATAATTGCATGGAGGTGCCACACCCTTTAGCATGTTATCAAAAAGGGGTGAGTGTGGCAACACATTCAAATCGTTGTTTGATCCAGGTATTCCAAAAAAAAACATGCCAAAACCACAAATCGTATGATGCCACCGCCTCTAATACCAAA